>WWET01000302.1:385552-398363 GCA_011038615.1 Limnodynastes dumerilii
ATTCGTTACACTCCCCTCGGCACACCCCTTGCACGGACGTATTTTGTCAAGATACGCTTTCCAAACCCTACCTTAACTTTTTCCAACGTAACCGCAGTCATACGCACACGTACGTATGGGCTGAACGAATTTACGCAGCTAAGCACGCCCATACTGTACACTTTAAATACAACCCCCCGCCTAATTCATGTATTTCACACGTAATTTGGACTAAAATTGACAAGCCCACACGTAAGTATTTACGTGACACATACGTGAATGGCCCATACGTTCACAATTATGCTACGTAAATGTGCATATTTTCTATGGTGCGCAGTGCGTACAAAACTGCGATTTTACGTCTCTGCCACGCGTAAATTCGCTCCGAGGCGTTGTTCTGGATCAGGCCCAAGATTGATAACATAAGGGTCAGACTCCCAAATGAAACTAAACAGTAGCAAAAAAAATGTCTGCGATGTGTTTATATAATGTATGTTTGGAGCGCCGGACCTTTTTTGTTCCTTGTAGTTCCATAGTGGTCATTTTGGTCCTTGGCTGCACCTCAATATTTATATATACACTTGCACACATTTAATTTGTTGAATCAGAAGCGAAGCCATTTTTTCTTGCTACTGTTTACTATCTAGGGCAGTTCTATAAGTGTGATAGGTGTTTGTATAAGTCAGAAAGTCATCGGGCAGACGAGATTCGCACCAACGACGTTCTGCTTTGCGGGAGATTTTTTTAAGGTTACCTGTGTCAAAGGTGTGCCACGGCTGACATTTGAGTTGCCGTGGTACATGAGGTGTAGCTGGAGCAACTTTGTCAAGGATGTCTGCTAGTGTTTGGTTTAGGTGATAAACTGCTAAATCAGGAGAGTGGAAATTAGGGACAGGAGATAGAAGTTGTTGCACAGATTGAGAAAGTTGGTTAAAATTAATGGCATTAAGATTTCTTTGGGTGTGAGTAGGTGTTGCAGCATTATAGAGTATAGAGTTAAACTTGGTGTGGAAGAGTTTGCAGGTGATAAGGTGATGGTCCGAGAGAGGGTGAGGAGAGTTATTGAGATCAGTGACTGAGCATAGCTTAGAGAATACAAGATCTATGCAATTACCATCCTTATGTGTAGAAGAATTAATCCACTGGGAGAGGCCAAGAGATGAGGTAAGAGAGAAAAGCTTAAAGGCATAAGAAGAAGGATTATTAATGGGAATGTTGAAATCACCAAGGATAATGGTTGGTAAGTCAGAGGATAAAAAATGAGGGAGCCACACAGAAAAGTGTTGTAGAAATTGTTGTCAAAATTCACTGGGCGGTGATAGATTACAGCTACACGCAGAGGAAAAGGGTTAAAGATACGCACAGCATGCACTTCAAAGGATGTGAAAATAAGAGAAGGGACATTAGGTAGAACAGTAAATAGGACATTTTGTTAAAGAAGTATTCCAACCCAACCTCCCCGTTTGTCTCCAGGTCTGGAGACATGAGTAAAGTGGAGCCCACCATGGGACAGTGCAGCAGGTGAGGCAGTGTTTCTATTAGTGCAAGAAGGTTAAGGTTGTTAGAAAGGAAGAGGCCATGAATAGAGGTTAGCTTGTTACAGACAGAGCGTGCATTCCATAGGGCACAATTTATTGTTTTTGAAGGTGGTGGGAGACAGTAGATGTGTTTGACATTAGCCTGATTTCTGTAGTGTCCAAAGTTTGAGTGGTTTGTGTGAGTAATGTGAGGGGGACCAGGATTTGGAGAGATATCACCAGCTAATAGAAGAAGTAGTGAGAGAGATAGAAGATTATGTGATCTAGGAGATGTTTTATTATTTGTACCACTAGAGGAAACTACAGATAAACATTTAAGATAAGATAAGAGTTCATGCAAATTAATTTGGGGACTGCTTAGTAGAGCTGGGCCTATAAGGATAAAGGGATATGAATATATATTTAGGGAGCCTTTCATTTAGCTGGTTGGCTCCACCCAATATAAATCAAGCAGGTTTAAAAATCCAATAATCATACCAGAGCATTACTGGTGTGTTTCCTGGACATTTTAAAAATTCATCCTGGCCTCTAACTAGACCGATTTTTGGCCCTATCCACAATAATAATTATAGGATTGGGTCGATAATCACTCCAGCGTTTGGCCAGCTTAAGAAGCATTTTTAATTGTTCATTTTGTTCATATAAGTGCAAGGGATTGCAGTCCAATAAGTTCACAATTACTAATACCCCTTTCACATCGCCCTAAAAACCTGGGTTTTTGCTGGGGCAAGCAGCAAAAACTCGGGTAAGGGCTCAGTGTTAAAGGGTCCGGGTGCCTCTACCCGAGTCTAATGACCCGGGAATTGAACCTGGGTGAAAAGAAGGGTTATTCCAAGCTCAGACCCGGGTTGGGGTACAGTGTAAAAGGTGCTACCCGGAATTATCAACCCAGGTAGCACATAATCTACTTGATTGGTGTAATTTGTTTACTATTGGCCTGGCAACAAGTGTTGCCAGAGCAACAGTAAACAAATTACACAGTGTGAAGACTCGGGTCCCGGAATTTCATGTGAAACATGGTCTGTGACCCTGGGATCCTCTGCTGACACGACAATATCCCAGGTTCACAGACGATCTGAAAGCAGTATTATTTCCAGAATGCTGTTTATGTAGTGTTCAACCTGTGGCAAAGGTCCGCATGTGTTAGCTATTTATTGCAAACAGCAGATTGGTATGCTGAAAACTAGAGCTCAGAAAGCAAATAATCCCATCTCAGTTGCAGCAAGTCTTCTTGGATTTAAGAAACTTTGTATATTCAGCAGTGAAGCATTTTATAAAATCGCTGCAATCCTAGGGAGAGTGGTGAAAAGAGACATTTTCAAATGGATGGACGGTTTTCTTGAGTTAAGGTGGGCTATTAAGCTATACCAATTAAAATATGGTTGCTGTTTTATATGAAGTCACAGTTGTATAGTCAAATTACTTAATGGATATTTCAATTTGTTCTGCTGTAAAAAAAAAATAAGACTGTTGTTGAATTTTGAAAGGGGAAAACATATTTTTGTGTTTCACTGTATTTAACTTCTTTCATTTGCATTTATGTTAGTATATAACTACATTTCATATAGAAAAGCAGCATTTTCTTAAAAACTGTTTTGTTATATATATAAAACAGTGGAAAACCCAGGCTTTTTAAAGAGGGGTTTCCAATGCTCGCAATGCATGTGTGGTATATTAGGTGTTTACATGGCACACTATATAAAATCCATGTGGGGTATGTTAGGAATCAGGGAAAAGCACACACACACATACATACATACATACATACATACATACACACACACACACATACATACATACATACATACATACACACACACATACATACATACATACATATAAATAATGGGTGTGGGTAACCACTGAGAGACCCCATTTCCGAAGACGGAGCTCGTTAGAAACTTCCTGTATAGTGCTATATTAATTAGGGAGAACACCCGAGGCAACGTAAATTGGGCTAAGTCACTGTGTTGTGTTTTTAAAGAATATTTTTGGTGTTAGACACTGTTGGATAATTGGTTTTTTTAATATTTCGCAGTGGAATTCATTAATTTTTTTAATAATAAATTTAATAAAGATTGTTACATTTTAAACCGATAAAAACATAATGAAAATACGTCTTAGTAAGACCAAGAGTGCCAATGAGAGATTCTTTCACACAAAAGGTCTCCTTGATTAGGTGACTGTATGTGTATTTAACAATATTGGTTGCTATGGGCAACAAATCTACATTTTATTAAATTTATCCCCAAGACTGGATGCAACACAAAGGTTATCCCTAGAAAATAGGGAATTTTAGAGTTAGCTGCGCTAAACACTGCTGCCAAAAACAAAAGGACTGATGAGGGTCCTACACCCTCACAAATTGAAAATATTAGGAAAAATAGGAAAAATAGACCTTTTGAATAGCGCTGTGTGAAGGAAAATAACTAAGTGAAAAAACTAAAAAAACACAACAGGTGTGCATAAAGTAACCATGAAAAACATTAAAGTCCAGAGCCACTTCTTAGAAGTCCACAGAGGTCCTCATAAAAAAGAGATAAAAAGAAGAAATGTGCAAATTAAATAACACAATTTATTTAAAAAATAATAAAACAAATTGAAGGTTAAGAAACTCTCCTAACGAGTGCTAATAATAGCAGGAAATCCGTACCCGGCGGCTGTTGATGGTAGGCTGCATCAGGCTCCCACTGAAGGACGTATAACCTGGGGACCGTCCGTGGTAAAAATCTCAGAGGGGGACCAGACGAGTCCACAGCGCTAGGAGTGATCCGACGGCTTCTTTCTGGTCCCCCTCTGAGATTTCTACAACGGATGGTTCCTGGGTTATACGTCCTTCAGTGGGAGCCTGATGCAGCCTACCATCTACAGCCACCGGGTACGGACTTCCTTCTGTTATTAGCACTCGTTAGGAGAGTTTCTTAACCTAAAATTTGTTTTATTATTGTTTAAATAAATTGTGTTATTTAATTTGCACATTTCTTCTTTTTATCTCCTTTTTATGAGGACCTCTGTGGACTTCTAAGAAGTGGCTCTGGACTTTAATGTTTTTCATGGTTACTTTATGCACACCTGTTGTGTTTTTGTTAGTTTTTTCACTTAGTTATTTTCCTTCACACAGCGCTATTCAAAAGGTCTATTTTTCCTAATATTTACAAAGTTTATCCCTGTTTCTTACCAGTGAAAAACACATGGATGAGTCAAGGGCAAATTAGGGAGATCTTTAATTGTAATTAATGAGTAAATGTTTAAAAAATATGGGAACCTGCTAAAATATCCCGTTTATTTAGATCTTATCTTGTTTGTGAAGTTTTCTAAAATGAGCTACACGGAGAATGTAATATAAACACATTTAGAAACCATGATTTTTGCAGAAAACATATGCACATCAAAATACTACTGTAGTAATGTGTTTAATAATCATTTACTCGGAAGGTACAAATACCTATTTAAATTTCCAACAGGAAAGGTGGGTGAAATTGTCTTTGGTTCACTGATTAAAAACATAATACCTCTGTCTGTTGATATGACAAGGTAAATGGGGGCATCATATAAAGGGGTTCAGTCTTGTCAGTTAAATACCATCATTTTCATGATGGTGTTTATTGAATGTGGGACATACATTTGCCTGCATTTATTGTAAAATTGTTATTTTTAAAGCGAGAAAGCCAATGAACCACTTTTATACTTTTCTGTTATTGAATATAGGTCAAATAAATTTGGCTGTTATAGTTCTGTAAAAGTCTATCCCAGTGATGAGTAACTGGAGACACTTGTAGGACAGAATGGTATACAGCGGTTGGTCAATGAATTAGCAATTTTTATGTTTTGATAAAATAATGGTAAACATATTTAACTCTTAATAAAAATGAAACAGATTTTGCATGCATTAGATATACCATAGCTTGTACTTGGTTGGCCACTTTTGGCTTTGATATGGCTTTTACTCAGCGCAGCAAGCTCTCAATGTGTGACTTAGATTACTCAAAAAATTCCTCAGTTTCCAACCCTTGTAGAGGTGTAACTTCCACCTTATATCCTCTTATTTTCAAACTCTGGATCTGGTGCTACGGTATGTGTTGTTGCATTTGTTCACTTTGTATACAACAGCACAAAATACAGTGCAAATTTAAGAAATTGTTGATTTTCAATCTATTCTTGAAAGCATTGTTAGTTCACAATGTCTACTGAAGATAATAAAACTCAAAGCCAGTTAGTCCAATGATACAAAGTGAATGTTATAATTATTTACAGGTTTATACTGAGAATTTAACATAGAAATATGAGCTTCAACAATCAAATTCAAGCTTATAAAAGAACAAATAGTTAATGCAAAATTGGTAGTGCTTCAAGAATGGAAATCCTAAACTCAACATTTTTGGACATGCTTTTGGCCTCTGGACTCTGGTAATCAACATTAAGAAATTATAAGGTGTCTCTAGCACTAAATAGTTATGTTAGATTTAAGACATACCAATACTCGAGTAGACATTTTTAGATGTTATAATTCATCAGTAAAGTTACAGAGTTATAATACAATCATATGTAGGCTTGTAAACCTTTTTCAAATATTTTTAACACGTCAGCTTTAGTTTCAATCAATTTCCCATGAGCATATTTCCCTATAGTGATTTAAGATATTTACTTTTCCTACACTGACTATATAATTGCCTTTTCAGTGCTACAATAGGTAAGAGAACAGTCAGTTCAGAAACTAATAATAAAAAACCAAACAAACAGGGTGCCTTACTAGTGCAGAGGACAAGATGTTATTAGAGCGCAGCACCTGGGATCAGAATCTACCCAATCTGATCTGGACAAGAAGAGAATGAAGAAAAATCCAGGCAGCGCTAAATATTAATACCATAAATGTTAATATTTATTTAAATGTCTTAAAAAATTGTACATAAATAAACATGATGCTCATAGGACTTCAGAATAAAATAATAGACAAACAGTATTGCGCTGAATGTCGAATGGACTATTGCACATTAGCCAATGTATAAGACCATTAGGCATATATAGCACTAGAGTATCAATCAGGCCTCAATTGGTACTCAGACTACAATACCACCATAAAATAATCAACATAAGAGAAGTGAAAATAACACAAAATAAACAAAATATATACAAGCAGATTATCTAGCATCAGACTGGTAAGTTGATATCCAATGTGGCACATCAAATTAAACTGGGCAGATATAATGATGAATAAATCGCAAGGGGAACAAAGATCCCTTTTCATTAATTGCAGATTGAAGCAATAATCACAGTTGTAAAAGTCACACAATTGTATGATTGTTATACAGATATGTAGCACACAGCTCAGATAGTAATAAAGCAGGAGAGATGGTGTGGTTAATTACAAGCAATCGTAGGTAGACCACACAAATATCAGAGTAATTGGAGCTATAGAGGCACCCTCTGCTATATATGACAGTCCAAGAGGGGTAAAAAGTATGTTGATGTCAGTATGAAATGATAGCACAGACCACTTATGGAAAATCTAAAGGTTTATGTTCATGTTTATTTATGTGCAATTTTTTAAGACATTTAAATAAATTTTTTAACATTTATGGTATTAATATTTATCACTGCCTGGATTTTTCTTCATTCTCTTCTTAGTTCAAAAACTAACACTACTGACATATCCAGATAGTCAAAACATGCATCAACACAGTGACATACATTGTATGGTTAGCTCCTGAGAAATATAATCAAATTCAAAACCCCAAAAATATATGTCAGTTCAGCTATTTGAAGGGCCAGATTAAGGTGTGTGGGGGACCCTGGCACATTACATTTTAGTAATCAACAGTCCCACTGTGTCTGTATGACAAGTAGTTGACATTTCAAATAGGCATATTATTTGGACATTAGTGATGCGCATGACTGTCTGAAACATAAGCTTTCAGTCTGACACGTGTCACTGTGAAGTCAATGACTGAGATCCACCTCTTGCCAGGTTCTCTGTAATCATGTCCAAAAGCACTTCTGGTGGCTGATTGATACTAGTCCCCAGGAGGTTGAAAAAAAAGTAATTTTTCCAGGCTCCCCTTTTAGGGGGTCCCCTTGACACATGTGGTAGATCCGGTCTAGGCTATTTGTAAGAGATGTGTTTTCTAAATATTTATAACCACTCTTGCCATTCTTTCTTGAAAGTTTTTGTGACAATCTTGAAGTGCCTGAAAATTTTATGAAACAGTCATGTTTCACTATTCACTATGTTAAATATCAAACAAAAAGAAAAATTCATGAAACATTATGATTTTTATTATTTGTTAACAGAATCGCAAACAATGTTTTCAAAAATCGTAAATGGCATTGGCCCAACTGATGAGATAGCACTGAAAGATGGGGACCAAAACTTAGATGACTAATACCATGAAAATCATTTAAATGTTACAAATGTTTGAACCATGAAAGCAGGGACTGATGTAATCAACTAGAAGTAGCATGCAAAGAGAAAAAAATCATCCCAAAAAAAAGCATGATCAATCTACCAAGTCACCAAAGACTGGAGATTGGAACCTGTCTCCAATATTTCTCTACAAATGAATACAGACAAACGTTCAGCCAACAGTTTGAGTGCATTGCTGGGTGATGATTTTATGTGAGAGACAGATAGCAATCTGTGTTTCTTTTCCAATGCAAAAACACACGACCCTGGTCTCATAAAGTGAACATTATGCCATTGGTAATTGTATATATTGCACAACAAATATGTCACAATCAGTGCCTGCAGTGACCTCTCTTCACCACCAGGGGTTCCCCATGTTCTCTTTCTAGCTCCAGTCACAGTCTTGCCTGATTATCTGCAGTCCAGCTCTGTGGCTACATCAGGTGCCTGCAACTAATTAGTCATCCCTGACACCTGCAGGACCTGCATATTACCAGCAAGTTCCAATCCTCCCTTGCTGGTTCATTGTTGTCTGCCTGACTGTCCTACTCCCTGTGTCTTGGAGAATCCATGGATTTTGCTCCAAGCAGTTACCATTCAAGTCTGTCTACAATTTTCATCACCATCCAAGTCTGTCTGCCAGTGTTATCACCATTCAAGTCTGTCTGCTTAGTATCCTGACCTTGCATCCAGTCCTGACTGACTTACTACTGCTCCCAGCATTACCTGCACTACTGCTCCTAGCATTACCTGCACTACTGCTCCCAGCATCACCCTGCAAGCCTGTCCAGCTTGACCCTGCACTCCAAACCCAGCTTGACCCTGCAATCAGGTCCCAGCTTGACCCTGCAATCCGGGCCCAGCTTGACCCTGCAATCCGGTCCCAGCTTGACCCTGCAATCCGGTCCCTGCTTGACCCTGCAATCCGGTCCCTGCTTGACCCTGCAATCCGGTCCCAGCTTGACCCTGTAATCCGGTCCCAGCTTGACCCTGCAATCCGGTCCCAGCTTACTCTGCGATCCAGCTACCGGCTTACTGACTAGTAAGTCTCCTTGGACTCTGTATTATCTTTGCCTACCTATCACAGTCCGGCGCAGTCCGGTCCTGCCAAGACTCCTTTGACTCTGTATTATCTTTGCCTACCTTTGCCTACCTGTCACAGACAGGCGCAGTCCAGTCCTGCCAAGACTCCTTGGACTCTGTATTACCTTTACCTTGCCTGTTCGAGTCCGGCATAATCCGGTCCTGCCAAGTCTATATTCTGAACTGTCTTGCCTTTCCTGTCCCAGTCCAAAATAGTCCAGTCCTGCCAAGCATGTACTTCTACACCTGTTCCTACACATTCTGTACTTCTGTATTCTTACAGTGTTGCAAGTTTATTGTTGCCCCCCTCCTGAACTCCTGTATTGCCCACCATGCATTGCAATAAACCTTGCTGAATTTACCAAGTCTCCATGATCAAGACAAAATAGGCTTGAATCATGTAAAAGGTAGATAGAAACATAGAAAGTGACGGCAGATAAGAGCCACATGGCAGTGGCAAACGCAGGATTTTGAAAGGGGGGTTTCCAATGTTTGTAATATGTGTGCGGTATCCGCAGCACCATAGAAAGGAAATGTCACAAATATAACACAATTAACAAACAGGGTACAAGTTCAAATAAATCAGGAATACCATACTGTATTGGCCTCAACCACCTCAGATGGGAGAATATTCCACTTATCTATCATCCTTTCAGTGAAGTAATTTTTCCGCACATTTCCTTTGAATCTACCACCCTCCAGTTTATATTCATGCCCTCGTGTTCTAGATAAAAGAACTCCTTGATCCTCCACTTAAAAGAAAGCATCAGCAATATTGTGAAAGGAAAGCATTTTTCTCAGTTAACCAAGTGAAGCATTAGCTGAAAACATTTTACTATGTTCATTGAGTACCACAGTAATTAAGCAGAAAACAGATGTAACCGTTCTGGCAACAAACTGAGCAACATGGCAGGATCAGCAACCAGAAAAGATCTTGACTTTTCAAAGCTCAGTTTTTTTACAATGAGCTACAGGAATTGAACAACACCAGAATTACCATTTTCTTTTCATTGTGCAATGTGCTACACAGTTCTGGGGCTGTTGCTGTAAGCAATTAGGACCATATCCAGATAAAATACTGTTAGGCCACTTACGCACGCAAGGTAAAAGCTCATTTCCTAGGAAATGGGCTGTGCTTCCCCTCTACTCGCTAAAGTGGTCAGGGGGGGGAAGCATGCTAACACTTGTGTGGATCAGCGGTCGTACTGCCATAAAGCTCGCAAGAGAAAGGGGAGTGACAGGTGGCATGTACGGAAAGCGGGAGTATGGATCCGGTCCTTTATAAGGAAACACACTCCCATCACTTAATGACAATAATGCTAATTTATGCCTGTGCAGTGCTCGAACTGGGGAGTTACAAAGTGATATGCCTTACCATGACCTTTCCCAGTATTTTAAACGATTAACTGTAAATCTCCATTCACTTCTATTATTTTTATGTTTCCATCCTGCCTTTTCTGAATGTCTATACCACTACTTCAAAATTTTCATTATGATCACGGTTCCTGTGTATAAGTTTCTATATTTCTGTTCTATTGCCTAAAGACAACGGATCGTATTCACACATACTTTTTCCACGCAAATTACGTAGTATTTACGCACGGACTTGTGAATCGCCCTTAGGGACATATATACGGAGGTGCGTGGATTTTATCCGTATGGTAGAAGTTAAGTGGGTGGGGGAAACAATTAAATGGGCATTTGAGGGCGCAGTTAGATAAATATGCACGTATGTAATTAATATACACGCGTAAATACACACGTAAAGATAAGGGTGCCCTATGGAGGCAGAAGTCACCGAAAACCTGTCCTGCCGGGTGGAGTGTCATGAGTGTTGCCTTGCTACGTGTGTGCATAAAAACGCGCACATAATAAATACGGATCTATGTGAATGCATGTCAAAATCCAGATTAACATTTTGGTGGCAGTCAGCTAAAGATTGCTCACTTGTACATAGAGGGACCTTGGAAAGCAAATGTGATCTCTGGAAAAATTGTCACACAGTGGCTGATCCTGAGGTGAGTGTATGCTACCTGATGTGACGTTTGTCTGCCGGATTTTCTAATGCTCCTGCTCAGAACTGAGTACAGATGATTGAGCAACTGGAGCTGTGGTAGCCTGCGTTCAGAGGGGCACATTGAGGGAGGGAAAGGGTGGAGGATGTAATCAATGTATACAGTAAGGGCGTGCTTTGCAGCCTTTTATTAAGTATTGAAAAAGGTTGTTTATAATTTACAATGGGTCGGATTAATCATGACCTCCATTTGCAGTCCGCATTACTCTGTACTACCATGCACTTGCACAACGTATTTGCACGTAACTGCATTGAGTTTATATGCTGTGTGCCTATACGCTACGCATCCATATCGCTTCAAATCCAAAGGCATCATTGTGTGCACTTTTGGATCTCACGCAGCCTGACCCACTTTTTCAAGCGCATCTGCGCCACATACTATGCGTTCCGAATTGCATGCACCTCTGGTTGAGCCCCACTGTGTCCGGAATGGTAACACATCCAGTTGCAGTTAAGCATTCTGTCTTTGCTCTCTGGCATCATCTCCCACGCAGTGTAAACACACCAGGTAAGTCTTCTTTACAACTGGCTTACAATGTTACATTTTATTTTCATTGTAAATGTGTATATTGATCAGTATGAGACATATTGAGTGGTCCTATTACTGGTTTGTAAAATAACTAATTAACTTCCCATGATCCTTTTGTTTTAACTTGCATTTATATATCCACCTATTACATGTAATTTCATAGTCAATGAGAATCTTATTTTGCATCACTGCTTCATTGATTGTTTTAGTCATAACACACCAGGGAAATATTGAGCACTAGCTACTTATAATCAAGGGACATTTTTAGATTACCTATGTGATGTTCCTTTTGTCTTACAACAAATCTAAATTTAAGACTCTAGGGGCTATATTTACTAAACTGCGAAACAGAAAAGTGGAGATGTTGCCTATAGCAACCAATCAGATTCTAGCTGACATTCTCTAGTATGTAATAGCAAAGTAAGAGCTAGAATCTCATTGGTTGCTATAAGCAACTGCTTCACATTTCCTTTTCCTCAGTTTAGTAAATCTAGCCCTAAGAGCGTAAGTCACCTGCCATCTTGTATTGTACTGCTGCGTTCCATGCGTAATTCAGTCTCCACACAGGGAGTGGGCACGATCACCATGCGTGCAAGAGTGGGCATAGGTATTTAAATCATACAGTAAGAGCTTGGCTAAACTCTTACATACGATTCAGTATATCACACACAGATGCATGTGGACTACCTGGGCACGAAAATACCCTTCCACACATAGGAAAACAAAGGCCTTTCATTGTGGAAGCTAATGTATGGAATCGCCACTTAAGTCTGGATCCAGTCCATGTTTATTGTAAGAAAGAAACAGCTGATTTGTCTTTACTATATTATAATTAGTACTACTATACTACTACTATAATTAGTTACTATATTTATGATATTATAATTAGAGATGTGCAGGTTCGGTTCTCAGAGAACCGAGCCCACACGAACTTAGGCGGGATCCGAGCACAGCTCGGATCTCCGCGCTATTTATAATATTATAATTAGAGATGTGCAGGTTTGGTTCACAGAGAACCGAGCCCACACGAACTTATGGTTCCGATGCGGGATCCGAGCATTGCTCGGATCTTTCCTCGCGCCTCGGGTGACGTGATGTTGGATCTCGCGGGGTTTTGCGGCTTTGCCACGGCGGCACAGAGGACACAGCAGAGGACAGAGGACGCGGCAAAGGTAAGTAAGGGGCGGGGAAGCTAGACACATGATATG
>WWET01000302.1:407743-426313 GCA_011038615.1 Limnodynastes dumerilii
ACCTGGGCTAAAGAAAAAAAGAACTGGTCTGTTGCTCAGTGGTCCAAAGTCCTCTTTTCTGATGAGAGCAAATTTTGCATCTCATTTGGAAACCAAGGTCCCAGAGTCTGGAGGAAGAATGGAGAGGCACACAATCCAAGATGCTTCAAGTCCAGTGTGAAGTTTCCACAGTCTGTGTTGATTTGGGGAGCCATGTCATCTGCTGGTGTTGGTCCACTGTGCTTTATTAAGTCCAGAGTTAACGCAGTCGTCTTACCAGGACATTTTAGAGGACTTCATGCTTCCTTCAGCAGACAAGCTTTATGGATATGGTGACTTAATTTTCCAGCAGGACTTGGGACCTGCACACACTGCCAAAGGAACCTAAACCTGGTTCAATGAACATGGGTTTACTGTGCTGTACTGGCCAGAAAACTCACCGGACCTGAACCCTATAGAGAATCTATGGGGCATTGCCAAGAGAAAGATGAGAGACATGAGACCGAACAATGCAGAAGAGCTGAAGTCCGCTATTGAAGCAACCTGGTCTTCAATAACACCTCAGCAGTGCCATAGGCTGATAGCATCCATGCCACACTGCATTGAGGCAGTAATTTATGCAAAAGGGGCCCAAACCAAGTACTGAGTACATATGCATGATTATACTTTTCAGAGGGCTGACATTTCTGTATTTAAAAACCTTTTTTTATTGATTTCATGTAATATTCTAATTTTGTGAGATTTTGATTTTGGGGTTTTCATAAGCTGTAAGCCATATTCTTTAAAATTAAAACAAATAAAGACTTGAAATATCTCACTTTGCTTGTAATGAGTCTATATAATATATTAGTTTCACATTTTAAGTTGAATCACTGAAATAAATTAACTTTTGCACCTTATTCAAATTTTTAGAGTTTTACCTGTATAATATTCACTTATTTAAAAACCCTGCATGTGTTGGCCTCTTGTGAAGTTTACAAGGCAGTGTACCTAACAGAAAGAGGGCTGGACTAGATCTGGCTGATGTTTTAGCAAGTTTAGATTTAACTCATTGGCGTATCTATAATGGGTGCAGGGTGTGCAGTGCACACGGGCCCCTCAGAACAGGGGGCCCTGTGGCATGCATCCTGCACCCTGGGTTGGCAGGGGAAGGGGGGCCATTCAGTATCTATTTTTTCCCTCTAATATCTTCCGGAGGGAAGAAATAGATGCCAAATTAGTCCCCCTTCCCCTGAGGTGGAACTGTCCCGACCCCTCCACTGCAGAGGGACTGTACCGATTCGCGATGTGAAAAAAGGCCCCCCAGCCCGCAAAATTGGACAGTCCTGTGACTGTCTCAGGTAAGGGACAGGGGGGGGCCCATGTGCAAATCCTGCACACGGGCCCCCTCACTTCTTCAAACGCCTCTGATTTATCTGTATTCTTACATAATAAATATAGAATGTGAAGGCCCATCCAGTCTTCCAGAAAAGCCTGCTCAGTGGTTTTTATCATAGCCCCATTAATGCTATTTTGAGATGTTGGGTTTTTGAGTCTCAAGTAAATGATTCAGCATTTTTTAGCATTAATCTGTAGTTGCCACATCAGTCATTTTGTTTACCACTCCTGTGTTATCTGTTTTGTGACTTTTTTTTAGTCTACAAAAAGGCAGATATTCCCTTTAATATAATGTATAATATCTAATAAATAAGCTAAATAGCACTGTTCATGTTCAGATTCCTGAGAAACTCCACTGGAAACATTTCCATCCCCAGGATTTAATTTACTACATATTTATCCTTAGAAAGAAAAATGTGTTGCACCTAAAAACATTTATTTGCCAACTCCTCAGTCAGAAAGGGGGTGCTAAGGAAAGGGGGGAAAAGGAAAGGGAACAGAAAAACATTACAATGGAAATGCTCTTAGGCATCACAACAGTGATAATGAAACAAAGTATCAAATGGTTTATGGAATCAAGAACCAAGAATAAAAAGAGCAATACAGAGAGTCCTCAAATGGAGAAACTATAACCCGGGTCATAACTAGAGCACCAAGAACACCAAGCCAAAGTGGACACCATTAAGTTCATTTGAAAGGTTTAACTGGTTACTAATTCAAGGTAGAGGGCACCATTTTACCTTTTTTAGCTCTAAAATTTCCAGTTACTATAACTATGGTATTTATTTACACAGTTAATTTTCATGGAATAATGGCCATTTTCATATATAAAAACCATGGATTGCCATGGAAAACTGCAGTTTCCTTGGTGATCCATGTAAATATCTCTTCTACTTGCCAGCATGTTCTTTTCAGAGCGGGCCTACACTCTGTTATATTTATTTACCATTGGAGCAGAGTTTTACACTCCGCTCTGGACGTTAAACGCCAGCTCAGACTGGTGTTATTGCTACAATTCCAGTGATATCCTCATCCCCCTTTTTCTACCCCTAATAGCTGTTATTAGGAGGAGAAAAAGGGGGGTATATATGGGTAGAGCACTAGAATTTATGTCAGTACTAAATTTGTTGAAAAAATATTAAACAAATAAAATAAAAAGAAGATTAAATGTTTTAAACTTACCTGCCCGGGAGACGCGTCTGCCTGCAGATTTCGGTCCTGACATGAAGAACCTGATCATGTGCAGAACTTCATTCAAGCTTCAGTTGAATGAAAGGTCCTGCGAGTGACCGTGCAGATCATCGAGGGACCCAACCAGAGAGGTAAGTATTAATAAATTATGTGAACGAAGCTGCCAGGCTCACTACGAGGAGAAGCGAGCCTGCAGCTAATTCAGCAACTTTCATTAATAATGAAATATTAACTAAATAGATCCCTATGTCTATATTATGTAGTAACAGAGAAATGACTGGTAAGAATAATGTTATTGTAATTAATCCTAGCTATAATATAATGATGAGCAATGTTGCATTTCTCTGTGCTAGAAATCATACATTGTTATGGTTAGAATTGTCATCCCTATATATAAACATACAAATCACAATCCGGCTTGAAATGTTTAAAAATACACTGGTTCATACCAAACAAAATGGAGCAGAGGAGTGCTGGGCCGGGGGGCAGGGTGCCATGTGCCCCCCGGGCCGCTCCGCTATCAGTTGTTTTAGGGCCGCTCTGTGCAACCCACGGCTGGCCAGCTGACTGGCCATCCAGAACAGGGACTTATGTCCCCACCTGATCCTATGAGTCATCACAGGCAGAGAGGGAGACACGGAGCTCTCCAGTTCTGCAGTCAGCGATGACTCACCCACACTGTGAGAGAGACTTCCTCTCACATTCTGTCATGTGACTTCCCTAGCTCCTCTCACAGCCTGTCATGTGACTTCCCAAGCTCCCGGCCTGAAAATAACTTCTCCTGCCAGGATCTTAAGGTAAGATTAGTGAGTTTTTTCATTGCTATAACCTTTTCTATCTTGTTAATTAAGTAGGTATGGGAGTTACTATAGCTATGAGACTTGATATACATAGATATATGTGTGTGTAATGAGTAAGTTATGATTATTATTATTATTTATTTATTATTATTTTCAAAACTTGATCTGTTTAGTTTCAGTTGCCGCAGCATCTTTCATCAGGGCATATTTATGACGCGTTTCGAGGGATGAAGCCTCTTTTTCAAAGTGAACGCATCAGTCGGTAATTCCTGGACCCCACAGCGTGTACTTCTGCCTTTGGACCATCGCTATATCCCGACCGCTTGCTGTCTTGACCACCTAGAACGGATCCGGGGCTTCTGACGTCCCTCTGCATCGGCGACGGGATTTGTGCATTTTCCATCTGCATCTTAACGCCGGGTATGAATTGCTTCTGCTGGGGGTGTCCGTAATCCCTAGAAGGTTTCCTTAGGATCCATCAGGGTCTCCTTAATTCTGTGTTTAATTCCTGTATTTTGTATAACTTTTCTGGCTTTTTGTCTGAATGCTATCATCTTATGTATATTAAATTTTAGACTTAACGTTTTTTTTTAGATTTTTACCTATGTGCAATACGGAGGAATGAATGAATGAAAGATATCTACCATCAACATATCCAGCTATTTCTTAAAGATATGGTACTCCTAATAACTTCTTAAAGAGACGGTGATGGCTTTTAGTAGATTTTACACCTGACCTCTTTTTTCATACTATTATTTCTAGTCATTTTTTTAATTCTATAGTCACACAGCGCCTAATCGTAGGATGATACCATATTTCTAGCATATATTCTTTTTAGAGGGTGTAGGATCCTCTTTTTATCCATCGGTCTGGCTGCAGTGATACAGCGCGACTGATTCTAATATTTTTATATTTTAGTAATACTGCATAAGCTGCCACTAGTGTATTGTAGTGACTCACTCTGCTTAGCAGTCACTTCTTTGTTACAACATAATAAAGACATGGGGTAGGATCCAGACCTACGTGCGTGTTACGTGTTACGTTTGTTAGCGTAACGTATTTACGCTATCGTAAGTACTGTGCACTCCCCCAGGCACTCCCTTCGGACGGACGTACTCTTGCCATTTAAAGCTTGCCAAACCCTACCTTAACTTTTAACTTAACGTAACCTCGCACGCACGTAGCGCCCTGACAGACGTAACTGCCTAACCCAGCCCAAACTGTACGATTTAAAGGCCTCACCCCGCCTCCACTGCATAGTTTGAGCGTCGTTATGGCTAGCGTATTTTTGTCACACCCCTTCATACATAGTTACCACTGTGTTAGGGCCGCCCAGAGTTATGTGTCGTAAAATCTGCTGAGCGCATGCGCAGAACGTACAAACAGCCGAAGTTATGGTACCAGCTAGCGTAAAATCGCTTGCGTATGTAGGTCTGGATCTGGCCCATAGTTACAGTTTCTCCATTTCAGGACTCTCTGTATCCCTTTTTATTTTCTTTGTGCTTGACTCCATACACCATTTGATACTTTGTTTTATTATCACTAATGTGATGCCTAAGTGCATTTTTTATTTAATGGTCTTCATTTTCCTTTTCTCTACCCCCTTTCTTTCTATTGCATACATATTTACCCTGCAAGCAAGATCATATCCACACAACCAACTTTGAATTCACTGCCAAATTTTCCAGTTTATTTAACAAGTTTGTAATATGACAGGGAGTCAAAGCCATACTGAAGCCTAGATAAGATGTGTCTACTGCTCCCTTGATCTACTGCTTTAGTGACCCAGTCCAAAAAAGTCAATGAAAATTGTTTGATATGAGCACCCCCAGGGGTAAATCCATGCTATTTCCCATCTTGTACCATTGATTTGTCCTCAGTGAAAGGACTTGTAATTACCTCCTTTGTATCAATATTATTGCAATTTAACTGCGGTCCTTTTCATTCTCTTTCGTTTGTCAATATTGAATTAATTAATGATCTGCCATAGTTGTTTTTCACATTTCATTTATTTATTCATTTATTTATTTTGTCCCATTTCATACTGATTGGGCTATTATTTCCTGAACTTGGGCCCTTGCAGCTCTGATAACCTTCTCCAGCCTCATTCTGCTTTGCATGATACACCTGCCTGTAATGATTTTTCTGTGTTTGCTTGCGTTTTGAAAACCTTTTTTTTTTTACTTTAACTTTACTTGCTACTCCTTGCTTTCTTTTTACTATTTTCTTTTTTTCATAACCTTTCTGATACAAAGGTTTTTTGCTGTGTATAATTAGTTTTTTTAATCGTACTCACTGCTCCTGCACTCCTTTTAGGTGCCTCCGCTCTATCAAAAAACTCCCTTACACATTTTCCCATCTTTACAAGATCAGCCTTTCTCAAATCTAGCACCTTTGTTTTTGTGTATCTTTGTCTTTATACTAAACCATACTGCTTGATAATCAATGGATCTTACCCACACAGACTTCTAAAATTCTGTTACCATTTGTAAGCAACAAATCTAAAATTACATCTTTGTGAGAAGGCTATCTCTCCAATTGCTTGAGGCACACTTCTCTGTAATGAATTTAAAGTGTCCCAACCAGGGCCGGATTTAGGTCTGTGGGGGCCTCTAGGCAACTAAATCATGGGGGGCCCCTGCTTCACATTAACATATATATATATATATATATATATATGACCTATATTTGACCTAAAGTTAGTGCTCTATTTAGAGTTAAGATTAGAGTTAGGACTGCTCCCACAGAGAAGCCTTGATGTTGGTGGAGCAGCTTATCAAATTTCTGCAGATTTTTGTAACTAATTCTCTGGTTTTTATTTTAAAGATAGAAATTCATATTTAGTTACTGAGTAATGGCTAGAGTGCCAGGCAATGCCCTGCTTTTTGTACAAATTCCCTGCCCAGTGCACCTGCCGTGTATATTACTTTAACAAACTAATATATATAGTAAAAGTTAAAAAGAACCGCACTTACCTCCTCCTCGTGTCTCCCTGGCTAGCCCGATGCCGGAAGTCGCTGCAGCCCTGCCGCCTCAGGTTACCCTGGTAACGTAGGCGGGGTAAGCAGTCCCTGTCAGTCACCACAGCTACCAGGTCTGCGAGGGGAGAGTGCGCTAGCGGTCTGGTTAAAACAAAATACATATGATCAACGGACATATATCTAAGTTCACAATAGTAATTTTGGCAAATGTTCTCACAATATCACGGTGGTACAATAATTACAGTGCAAAATAATTCATTTAATAATATCAGAATTCTCCAAGATACATATAAGCAATGTTAAACATATAGCATATACAGAAGTGATATTAATCAATCAAAGTGGTCACAGTGAAAAAACAATAATATAACTAGAAGATGGATACAAAAACTACCTAAGGGAACATGTTTATAGGGAACATATTCAGAAAAGTTATGGGCACTAGCCACCAATTAGAAAAGACCCAAATATAATATCACTAACTGAAAAAACATCAGCACAAATGTACCTATTAGGGGATCTTGGCAAGAAGTCAGAAAAAATGGAAATAAATCAAATTGTCCATATAGACAGATGACAAATGATACCCAAATTGGAATGAAGTAACATAGGTATAATAGCATTTTAAAGACATCAAGAGACACAAACCCTGTATCAATATCTTGAATCAAGTATCACAGTATAAAAATAGAAAAGTACCAATAAAGCAGGCAAGATATCATTAAAAAAAACATAAGAAGTAAACAATCAAGTTCAAAAAAGACAATTTGCAATGAAATATGATCATAGGATTATTTAAGCAATGAAAAAAATTATAAAAAAGCAACTAAGTGGCAACATTTCATTAAGTCCATTTGGTGTAACAGTTTTAAGTTTATGTATCCACGTGCTTTCTCGTCTCTGGAGAATCAAATCCCGGTCACCCCCTCTCATAAGTGGGGGCACATGATCAATACCCATAATTAGAAGGTCCTTGAAAAGGTGTCCCATTTCCAACCAGTGCCTGGCTACATGCAGGTCATGTTTTCTTCCTTTAAGGGCCGCTTTGATTGAAGATCGATGTAAGGCAATGCGTTCCTTTAACATACGACTTGTCTTGCCCACATAAAGTTTATTACATGGGCATTTTATGATGTATACCACAAATTTTATGTTACAAGAAATGATGTGGTTTATTTTGTATTCCTTCTGTGTCCCTGGATGGAAGAATTTATATCCAATGAGCATTTAGCTGCAGGTTATGCAGCCTAGATATTTTTAACATCCTGGAGCTTTGGAGAGGAAATGGATATTAGGATTATTGTTCTGTACTCTGTCACCCTAGTCGCCCTCTTTTTACCTGTGTTCAGTCATCCCCATTAGCCCCTTCCTTCTGTTTGTCCAACAAGCCTTTGTGCCCCTTCCTTCTGTGTCCATTTACCCTTATTGCACCCCCTCTTGGTGTCCATTCAGATGTATTGCCCCTCCTTCTGTATCCAGCTAACACTATTGCCCCTTTTTGTGTCCATTAAGCCTTATAGCCCCTCCTCATTCTATGTCCAGCTAACACTATTGCCCTTCTTTGTGTCCATCAGCCTTTGTGTACCATCCATGTTCAAATCCCCATTGACCCCAACCACATTCATTAAGAACTCTATAAAAAAAAACCTTACCTTTGCTGCCTCTCCTCCGGCACCGTCCTCCGCTGTGCGCGTTCTGCAGAATTATGACGCTCACGTGACCTTAGTTCACGTGGCGTCTTGTGAACAGAGCCGTGACTGTGCATAGCACAGCCAGCTCTGTTCAGGCAGGGAGCAGGAGCGCTATGTGAAGGCTCCGCCCCCTTGCTCTCCCCAAGCCTGTTCATAACNTCTTGCTCCCACCCCCCCAGACAGTTTATACCACTACCGCTACAGTGACAGAGGATGGATGTCAGTGATTGACATCCTCCTCTTAAGCACACTATCGCAGCTGCCGGAATATGAAGGCAACTGCGATAAACTGTGCTTAAGAGGAGGATGACAATCACTGACATCCATCCTCTTTCACTGCACTTTGTGGGGGCCCTTTTTGTGTGGGGGCCCCGGGATGACCGCCCCGATCGCCCCGTGGTTAATCCGGCCCTGGTCCCAACTTGTAGTGCAGCTTGCAAACATCTACCATGTTTATTTATTACCTGCTATTTTAATTCCCAAAAAATAACCTTCTTGGTTTCTATTGTCACCCAAAGTGATTCAGTTTTTTTCCAATATTACTTTTTAATATATATAATATTTATTTCTTCCTTCCCACACATTAATATCCCTTCTTAAATATGTCCTACTCTATCCATGAGTGTCAACAAATCCCAGGCGCCAGATAAACATGACCACAGCATTGTACTACTTGGCTTCACTGCTTAAACAACAATCAGTAACGCAGTACTGGAAGCTTTTCTGCTAAAAGCACTAAAAGCATTGCACTGCTATGCCCAGCCCTTTCCCTTCCCCACTAAAACTTCTTGGACGCTGATGCTTTAGCAGCGGAGGATGGCTAAGGGCTACAGATTGTGACCCTGAGGTGTAATAACTGGGGGGGCAAAGGGGGCAGTTGCCTCCCTATGATTTCTGTTGGGTAGCCAAAGATTGTGTTTTGACCCCCTCATGAACTTCTACACAAAATCGAATGGGGATGATTGAAATGGGTGTAAAGTGATAATAGCTTTATTTGAACTCAACATTTGTCGTTTCTATATACCAAAAATGAAGTTATTTTCATGTTTGTTCTGCGCACATTTTCTTTTTGCAAACACTTTTATTTTTCTTAGAAGCCCCACTCATTTTGTTATTACAATTTACAATAAGCATGAGCAGACACACGAAGCCGGGAAGTTGCACTTCTCATTGACTGTTTTTGTAAATCGTTGGAACAGAGAAAGTGAATAATTGAGGTCTGTTAGCAACAGTCTCATTGTTGCCAGATCTTAGGGTAGATAGCGGTTGCCTGAAAAATCGTAGAGCCATGGGGCCTGATTCACACATAAGAATGTAATAAGTATTCACAAATTCACAAATATACACAACTAAGTACCAGTGCACTCCAGCGACACTCCCCTTGTTATTACAGATCTTTACTGACTTCTGCCACCATAGGACTACCTTAGCTCTCCGTGCATATATTTGTGTGGATTTTGCCCATACTGCCCTATTTAAATGCCTCCACCCACATTACTTAACTTTTAATTACAGTGTACTCGTACGCCCCTTCTTATGGATCTCTTTAGGCACAGGGTTGAACTCTGTGCATAACAGGATTCTGCGTGTCGCATCTGGATGGCGCATACACAAATCGCAAAAATCACCAAGATACTTACATGGCCTGCATATATTTAGATACATTATTAAGTGTGAATCTAGTCCATGGTGCCTGGAGCAGGCTCCAGTAGTCCTTGGTCTTTTGCCCACCATGAAAATTTTTGTTCCAACTCCCCCCAACTCATCTTGGCTAGCTTGGAGCTGTCCTCTGCTGCCAGGAGGCGGCACTGAAGCTGGATTTGGGGCCCTGGGACAGACTGGACCGTGGTTCCAATCAGTGGTCGAAGTGAAAATTTGTGGCGGTATGGACATTTAGAAGTGGCGGTATGAAAATATAGAAATAATGGAAATTAATGGGGATTTACAGCTTTTTAATTAAACCAGTGGGAGAAGTGACGGTATGTCATACCCCCGTATACCCCCTCACTTCGAGCCCTGGTTCCAATGCCGCACACACACTGAATAGCATTTGTCTGCACATGATCCCAGTGACCAGAGACTACACTGTGCAAGCATCAGGTTGCTCCCAACCAGCATTCTTCTGGAACCCTTGCATGGATCAAAAAGTATAACATTAACTAGTCAAAGCCTACTCAAATAATATACTCCACAAAGACTACAACTCAATATATAGACATTGCAGATTGCTTAATGATCAGTCAGTATAGACAACTTGGAATGTATTATTTCTGTGAATGATATGATTGCAAATTATGTCCAAGTCTGCATATTCAATAAGACTGCTTTTTAATCCAGATATCTAGTTTACCACTATATAGCACTTTATAGAATTCCTGTTTCTAAAAGAAAGTTAACTATATTTTCTAAATAAGTACCAAAAATTGTGCTCTCTTTGGAGATGATATTGAGAAAGAAATGAATCTATGTATCATTTTGTTACGTAGATTTCGTATATATGCGGAAGACTTCATATACGCAATTTACATAACAAAACGATACGTAGATTACGTAAAATAGTTACTACGCATGCGCAGTAACAACAATCGGTTAAATATGGATGTATAAGCAATACATCCGGTAGTGTGAATCCGGACCTAAGAGAGGAAAGTTACTCCTGGGCTAAACCATGTTGATTGCATGGGAATCATATTTCATCTGTTGCAAGCAGTGTTAGAGTTGAGAGGTGATCTTTGCTATCCCAAGTATAAATAACAGTGTGATAGTAAAGCTGGTCATTATCTGTGTGCAGTAAGCAATTCAAAGATATATACATGCATGCAAAGAATACATTTAACTTGACTCCCCTGAAATCAGCATGGTTTAGCCCAGGAGTAACTTTCCTGTCTTAGGGCCGTATTCACAGATCCATTAGTTAAAGGTACGCAATTATACGAACATACATGGCAAGGCAAAACCCAAGAGACTCCCCTCACATGGATGGGTTAGCGGTAACTTGCGCATTCAAAGGGCATCCTTATCTCTACGTGTGCATTTATGTGCATATAATACATACGTACGTGCATATGTAACTAACCGTGCCCTCAAATGGTCATTTAAATGCCACTGTCAGGTAACTTTGTCTGTACGGATTTCAACAACGCGCCTCCGCATGTATGTTCCCAAATGTGATTTAAAAGTACATGCCTAATGGACTTCCGTGCATAAATTCAACATAAAAAAATAAAGTTACTACACATGCGCAGTTAATCCGATCCTAAAAATACGCACGGAACTCCGTGCAAAAACGTATCTGTGAATACGGCCCCTAATTTCAAGCTCCTTCTTAAGTCTGGATCCAGCCCTATATCAGTTACTCATTAAGGACCTGATCCATACCCCCGTATGCTTTCAGTACGTGCGGGGATCTGTCAGTCCGTATGGAAGAGGGGAGTGACCTCCCCCTTTAACTACGCTTGCTCATGTGTAGATTTTGTGACTTTGTGATTTGTGACCATAAGGCAGCGTAAGTCACAGCTTAAGTCACACAAACGGATCAGCGGTCCGTCCAACTACTGATCTGCTCGTAAGTCAAAAATCCCACCCATACTGTAACATTATAATGCTTCTCCCCGCCCACTTTGGCAGCCAGAGGTGCAGCCTGGCCCCTTCTGAAATGTCATTGTACAGAACTTAGTTCCTTATGATAGGACTATTGTGCGTAAAATGCACAAATGGAAGGTACATGAGCCATGCACTCCAAACACCCACTTGCTTCAGTGGGGTGATGTTCAGAAGTCTAAATCTGTAAAGTATACTGTACATATGAAAAACCATATCATAATGCCATATCATAATTTTCACTGTATTTAAACACAAATATTTGAAGACATATTTATCCCAATGACACCCATTATAAAATAAACACACAGGATAATTCTAAATGACATTACATGCTGATCTATACATATTCACTGCACAATGCCACTAGTTGCTTATATAAGTTAGTTTTAGTGATCCATGATTAGAAAATAAAGCAATAGATACATTGGTTTCTAACAAATGAGTCACACTGCTGTAGTACAAGGGATAAACATCCACAAGGTTAAAAAAGCAATAACCCTTTAAAAAGGATCTAAGAGCAAAACACACATAAAAGGAACTCCCAGTCTTGTCAAACTATTGATTTCTCACTCATTTCCTGAGAAGTCAATAAACTAACTCCCTTGTATGGGAAGTTAGAAATCATTGCTTTCTTAGCACAGTCTTTACTGACTCTGGTAATGGATGACTGTAAATGTTCATACTCAATAGTACAGTGCATCTCTTAAGCTGGGCACACACCTATGCAATTATCAGGCTGTCATCCAATTCTAGACCATAAGAAACAATATTGCAAGAGTGTGTAGGCTCCCACAATCTTGATTTGTAGTGATAAGAAAGATTGCATAAGATGATTTCATTTTACGAATATCTCCAGGGCTGTATTTACCGAGGGGAGGCCCCAGGGCACTCACAAACATTTAGGGCCAGATTTACTGAGCTGCGGGTTTGCAAAAGTGGAGATATTGCCCATAGCAACCAATCAAATTCTAGCTCTCACTTTCCTATTACATGCAAAGTATTCACAGCGCTTCACTTTTTCCACATTTTGTTATGTTACAGCCTTATTCCAAAATGGAATAAATTAATTTTTTCCCTCAAAATTCTACACACAATACCCCATTACAAAAGGATTTTTGGAGATTTTTGCAAATTTATAAAAAATCAAAAACTAAGAAATCACATGTATATAAATATTCACAGTCTTTACCATGATGCTCAAAATTGTGATTGAAAAAGAGTGCATCCTGTTTCCACTGATTATCCTTGAGATGTTCCAACAGCTTAATTGGAGTCCACCTGTGGTAAATTCTGTTGATTGGACATGATTTGGAAAGGCACACACCTGTCTATATAAGGTCCCACACTTGAAAGTGCACACACTTGAAAGTGCACAAACCAAGCGTGAAGTCAAAGAAATTGTCTGTCGACCTCCGAGGCAGGATTGTCTTGAGGCACAAATCTGGGGAAGGGTACAAAAACATATCTGCTGCTTTGAAGGTCCCAATGAGCACAGTGGCCTCCATCATCCGTAAATGGAAGAAGTTCAGAACCAACAGGACTCTTCCTAGAGCTGGCCGGCCATCTAAACTGAGCAATCGAAAGAGACGGGCCCTAGACAGGGAGGTGATCAAGAACCCGATGGTCACTCTGTCAGAGCTACAGCATTCCTCTGTGGAAAGAGGAGAACCTTCCAGAAGGACAACCATCTCTGCAGCAATCCACCAATCAGCCCTGTATGGTAGAGAGGCCAGATGGAAGCCACTCCTTAGTAAAAAGCACATGGCAGCCCACCTGGAGTTTTCCAAAACGCACCTGAAGGACTCTCAGACCATGAGAAACAAAACTCTCTGGTCTGATGAGACAAAGATTGAACTCGTGTGAATGTCAGGCGTTACGTTTGGAGGAAACAAAGGCACTGCTCATCACCTGTTTTTAGTCAGGATAGAGGGAAAGATGAATGCAGCAATGTACAGAGACATCCTGGATGAAAACCTGCTCCAGAGCGCTCTTGACCTCAGACTGGGGTGACGGTTCATCTTTCAGCACTACAACGACCCTAAGCACACAACCAAGATATCAAAGGAGTGGCTTCAGGACAACTCTGTGAATGTCCTTGAGTGGCCCAGCCAGAGCCCAGTCTTGAATCCGATGTGCATCAACGTTTCCCAAGCAACCTGATGGAGCTTGAGAGGTGCTGCAAAGAGATGGGAGCGAAACTGCCCAAAGATAGGTGTGCCAAGCTTGTGGCATCATATTCAAAAAGGCTTGTAATTGTTGCCAAAGGTGCATCAACAAAGTATTGAGCAAAGGCTGTGAATACTTATGTACATGTGATTTTTTGTTTTTTTTATTGTTAATAAATTTGCAAAAATCTCCCAAAAACTTTTTCACGTCATCATTATGGGGTATTGTGTGTGTAGAGTTTTGAGGGAAAATGAATTTATTCCATTTTGATATAAGGCTGTAACATAACAAAATGTGGAAAAAGTGAAGCGCTGTGAATACTTTCTGGATAGTAAAGGAAAAGGCAGGCGTTTTATTATTACAGAGACTTTGAGGTCAAAACTGCTTATGTTTATTCACTGCTCTCCATTAATCTGGTGGTTTTTATATGTGGAATGGTAAAAATTTTACAGTTTAACTGTAATTTCTATGCAATTCTGGCCATTGATTTTCAAACCACCAAATCCAACCAGTTGTAATAAATTGTACTAGTTGAACAAAACTACACACAGACAGTAGGCTAATGGACCCTTAGAAAAAAAAACATAATATAAACATAAATATCAAATGTAAAACATTAAATGAGAATTGTTTATCTAAAAATTAGATAACAATGCCAAATGTTCATACTGTGCTTATATTAATAAAAAATGAAATTGTTCCATAAAGTAGAACTATGTTGTACAGGCAAGAACTATTAAAGGTTTGTATAATAAAAGAAAATATCTTTTAAGGCTGGGAGCCCTTTCCCCTCTCACAGATGCTTAGCTCTGGTTATATTATTATAGTGCAGAAAGAGGCTTTTCCTCAGTAATATATTTTTTTTAATGGACCAGGTATACATAATTTGTAATACCAGACAGTAACATATATTCCCCTATAATTGTCCTTCTATAACTATTAACTAATAAAAAGGTACAAATATGGCCTTATAGTATAGTGAAGTAAAAGTAAACACTCACTAGCTAAATTATAACCTAACAATTACAGAAAATGAGAAATAAGAAAAGAATAGTACAGGTTTTAGAAATATATAAAAAAAAAACAGCAGGGAAAGGGGGAAAATGGGACAAAAAAATTAAATAACAACACAAATTTTTGGGTGGGAAAAAAAAAAACCAAAGATAACAAAAAATGAAAATATATAACTGATACTCAGTGCTTTTAAATGCCTCTGTGTATTTACAGGATGAACTCTGGTGCGTGACCCACTGGGAACATCCACTGTGTGACAGTAAAATTCTAATTGAATCACAAAATGTACATGCGTAAACCTCATGCTTAATTAGTAGCACATATCCAAGGGAATAGAATAGGTAATGTTTTAACAAATGTAGACATAATTAATATACCTGGTTATTAGATAAAAACTTTAGAAAATATAGCAAGAAATATTAAATAACATCTATTTACATAACAATAAACATTTATTAAGAAGGAACCAAAATAACATGTTTACAGTGTTTTTTCTCTCTGTCATTGCGGGGTGGTCACATAGGGCCTGACCCAGAGCTACGGCTGCTGCCGTAGTTACAGCAGCCGTATGCGTAAGATCAGTATTTCTGTGTAATCCATGAATCTGTGTGCCCTGGATCTGGCGTCCGCAACTACAGCGTAGTTATGGAGGAAGGGGCAGGCATCTACGAAACTACGCTGTAGTTACGGAAGGTAGACGGGGGGAGGGAGGGAAATTAGGAAGGAAGGGCTGGGTTAGGGACTTACGATCATGTGGCCAGCGTAATTACCCACTACTCCGACTAAAGTTAAGGTAGCCTTCAGCCGGCGTAACAGTGTATAATTACACTGGCCACAGGGGGAGTGTTGGGGAGTGCACCAGAGCTACGCTGGCCGTACTTACGGACAGCGGCCCAGCATAGCTCTGGATTAGGCCTATAGAAACATACAAAGTGACGGTAGATAAGAGCCATGTGGCCCATCCAGTCTGCACTTTTATTTATTTAAAACTCTGCTGACCCTAAACCCAATTTGAACCTGATTTTAGGGCCTCATTTACAAAGCTCGATTTTTTTAAAATTGTGTGAAATCGCGTGATTTGAGTCTCTGAAGTCACATCGCGGTATTCAGAAAGGCTCAAATCGAATGATTTTAATGTGAAAAAAATATCAATGGCAAACATCGCTGGACAGAAATCGTCCAGATGTTTGCCATTGAAAAAATAGGAAAAAAAAAAAATCGTCCCATTCACTAAAGGAGATTTGAAGAAATCTCCTTTAGTGTGATTTTAAATCACCCAAAAAAAATTGCAGCCAGAGAGCTGCGAGATCCGGCTGAGGTGCCGTCCCGGAGCATCAAAAACACATGTCAACAGAGTTGACATGTGTTTTTGTGTGTCAGAAAATAAGTGCAGCATGGCTGAAATCCTTAGCCATGCTGTCCTGATATAACTACAAAGCTCAGAAATGATGAGCCTTGTAATAATATCAGCGGCAGCATGGCTAACGATTTCAGCCATGTGTCAGCCATGTAGCACATAGAAAATTTTCTATGTGCCGCGATTTTTTAAAGGGCTAATCGCGGTGGTTTTCTATTGAAAATCGATTTAACACTTTTAAAATCACACCATCTCGTGTGATATTATATTAAAAAAACAAAATCCCCTTAGTGTGAGATTTAGGATACCTTATATTTATCCTAAGAATGTTTAACCTGTTCTACTGTGTTAGGCTCTACAACGATATGTGTGGCACTTTACAGAGTATGTTGTTACTAGACTTTTTTTTACACTGATAAGATAATTGTATTGATAGGACTGCTGGTAGCCCAGAAACCCCCCACAATGAATATTAAAAAAAGAAATAAAAAAAAAATCCAAAAAAGGGAAATCCGAAAGGGGGCGGGGCTTTTCAGGTTCCAGTATAGGGGCATGGCTTAGTGATGCTGGTTTTTAAAAATGGGTGCGGCTTCATGAGTAAGCATAAGGAATACCACCACAGTATATATTACTGTATATATTGTGCCATTCCCAAAGCCTAATATATACCCCATATATTATAGTATGTTCCGTAACAAGACACCTAATATAACACCACATGTAGTTTATATAGTATACCATGCCCAGAGCCCTAATTTACCCCACGTGTATTACAAATATTGTAAACTCCTGCATTTGCCACTGAGGAGGGTAGCACATAAACACTTCATAAAGCATCAATCCTCATATACACATTGTTTGTCATATACTTAAAAACATATAAAATAAAAAAATCTACAGCAGGTATAAAAATGATTTACCTTCTTACATTAAGGACTCCTGTGACTATGCTCCTCCTCATACTCCCTGGGTCCCTCTGTATTTCAGAATCCTGTTGGTCTGCAGTGAGTCCCTTTTGAGTAGTCTCTTCAGTCCCTCTTCTTTACACCATATTATGGTTACAGCTGCTGTGTATGGTAAAATAGTAATTATAATTCCGTAGAACAGAACACCTCTTTGTTCGTTTGTTTATTAATACTATAACATTATATTTTTATATATATTTGTATAGTTTTTAATATACAATATGTGGTATAAGAGCTTGACCATGAGATTTGCTAAATTGACAAGCTGAGTTAGTGAGTTAGGTATATACATACACACGTAAATACATAAGTATCCTTTGGTATACACCTACTGGTAGGAATACACCACATTTTCATAGGTTTCTTTATTCGTTTTGTGGCCAACTTTCCATCAGAAACATTATGTAGTGTACTGAAACAGAATCATATAATACAATGAAACTTGAAGTACATGAGCATTGTATTGTATTTAAATGCATTATTGAAACTGATATTATTATATTATTAAACTAATAGGAGATGAAAATTTGAATTTTCCTAATTAGTTTTATTAGAATAAGGTGAGCAATAGAGATCTTCTAATGAAAAAAAATACTAGCGAGGGCAACTCAGAAAGTTTTCATCTTTGTGCTCAGTCTAATTATGAAATGGAATTTTTCTTCAATTCATTTTTATTTAGTAGGTTATATGATTTTACCTGTCACCCTGCTATCAAGGACAGAAAACATAATTATAAAATTGCATTTGAATAAAGATTTCATTATTTTTACTTATTTCATATCATTAACAAAAAAAAAGAACTAGTGTTTTTGTGATTTACTTTAAATTAAACTCAAAATGGCAGTAAAATAAAACTTTATCTTTACCAAAGTTTAAATTAATGAAAGTAATGAAACTTGCAGTCGTATAACCAGTCGTAAGTCGTAAGAAAAATGGCTGCGCTTCTATCCAACAAATTAAATATGTGCAAGTGTATATATAAATATAGGGGTGCAGCCAAGGACCAAAGTGACCACTATGTAAATACAAGAACAAAAGAGGTCCGGCGCTCCAAACATACATTAAATAACACTATGTGTCAGCACATAAATAAAAAGGAGGTTTATTTCACAATATAGCTATATTGGGTTAAGCTCACCTACCCAGCTTCAAGGCACCTCCCTATCCATTTGCCATACCTCCCAACACTTGAAAATTCAAAAGAGGGAAAAATTTTGCGGCCTGGTAGTGGGGGGTGTGTCTTGTACCACCCAGTGGGCATGTCTGAAAAAGTGGGTGTGTCTTGCACCGCCCATACAAGCAGATCTAGTACCTGCCCCTTTTATTCAGCCATCCATAGGTCTGCCCCTTATTATTTGTCCAGGATTCATATGCCCAGCCTCTATATCTGCCCCATATTATTATTGCCAGTCTCCATGTCTGCCCCCAATTAATACTGCCAGCCTC
>WWET01000302.1:445342-460932 GCA_011038615.1 Limnodynastes dumerilii
TAGTCAGTATAGTATAGTATAGTCAGTATAGTATAGTCAGTATAGTATAGTATAGTATAGTCAGTATAGTATAGTATAGTATAGTATAGTATAGTATAGGGCAGTGTGTTTTGAAACTTGTTTTATTCTTTATCTAGACTGCTTAATTATTGTTAAGTCTGTAAGGCTGTGTTATAATTGTGTATAGGGGCTTTTACTGAAAGAAAATAATCTCTGTCAGATACTTACAACAGCCCTGGGCTGGTGTGGGAAGGAAGTGCAGGGAAGCTCACATCTGCTCTGAAACCCTCACATTCTTATTTTAATATAGTGGATCATCCCTTTTCTTAAGCGTACAACACATAGATGTAATCACAGGCAGGTCAGTCACTTTTGCGTTTTTTGTGCTTGTTAAAAACTTTGGGTCAGCCTATATGCGCACTAAATAACACAATCATCTTTGTCAAATAGAACCAGGAACAGAACTCCCAGTGGTATAAGCATAAAAACCTTAGTAGTAACTTAGTAGCTGTTAATCTAAGCTTTAGGTTAGAAATGTTAACAATTGCCTAGCATTCTGCCAGTGTATATATAAAATATGCTTTAAATAACTACATGTGTACCAAGAAAAAACCTGTCTGTCCATATTCAACTTTAGGAGCATCTCCATGTACTACAAGTGAGGGATATAACTAAAATAGGTATAAAAATATAGGAAAAGGACTGTGGGGCTGATTCAGAGTTAGGGAGTAAGGGCAAAACATGTGTAAGTATAAAGCTCAGCTAAACCATTTTTCATGTGAGGGGTACTAGTACATTTTTATTCTTTTGCATGCAGGGAAAATACATTACTTTTGCACATACAACTCAAATACTGAATAACTTTATTTTTAATGTATAAATTAGAGTTTAGCTAAGAAACTTCACCGCTCAATTCTAATTCTACTTTCACGGTTTAAATTTGCTTCCCCTTGCAGTTCAACATGGTATTGCTCAGGCCTACACTTGCACCTAAATAAAGGTGAAACAGAGTCACACTTAAGAAGCTTCTGCTTCTTAAGTGCGGAGAATTAGGAAATGACCTACTACACAATCTATGTACCACTTAGATACGTAGATTGAGTTTTGAAAGACCGCACCTAGCAGGTTAGAAGGAGGGAGGTGTGCCAGTGCCACCTCAGGGAGTGTTTAGGTAGAAGTGGGTGGAGAGAGGGATGTAGGTTAGCCAGGGAGAGCGTGGGGAGGCATTCTCCGTGCACATTTTACTTAAGAAGGAAAATACACACGGTAAGTTAAGGAAGCCTATGGCAATCTTAAGTGTAATTAGGCACCTAAAACCGAAGGGCGAGTTCGGGGGCTGGACAGGAGAGTTAGTTGCGGGTCGGCACGCAGTAGTGTAAGAAGACCCAGATGCCTCCAGATATAAAACTATTACATGGAAAATCTCTTGTGAGTTCCAGAGAAACTGTGAAATACGCACAATGATGATGAGGAGGAGGATCAGCAAATTTGTCCCTTTATTATGGCCATCTACTTAAGTTACTTAATTGATATTTCAATTTGAACTAATCTAAGAAAGAAAATTCCTGTTAGTTGTATTTGTTTTTATATACAGAAAACATAACAGATGTTCATAATTGAAATTAATTAACATATTATATTTTCATGCATATTTAACAAAATACACTATTTCAAATATAATCTAAAGCTAATACAGCATTTATTACACATATCTTTTCCTGCATGTGGCCATTGGACAAATACAAATCTACAAATTTCAAAGTTTATGTAACTTTTTAGCTATAGAGCTTAGAGTTACATAGTTTGGTAAACTGCTCTAAAGTTGATATTGCAGCACATATGTTCATATAAGAAATGTACTAACTGAAAAAATATACTAGTAGGTTAATTGGTTGCTGAATAATATTAACTCTAGTGTGTGTGTGTTTGCGTGTGAAAAAATTTAGACTGTAAGCTCCAATGGGGAAGGGATTGATGTGTATGGTTGCTCAAATATTGTGAAACGCTATGTAATATGATGTCGCTATATAAACACCTGTGAAGAAAGAAAGATCAAAATCAATATATATGGCTAAACTGGGTAAGTATCCTTTTATTTACTGTTAGAACAAGCAGCAGGAACTCCCTATGTTGCCACTAACCAAACTAACTAAGGGCTTGACCCAGACTTACGAAGGAGCTTGAAATTAAAAGAGTAAAGTTACTCCTGGGCTAAACCATGTTGATTGCAGGGGCAGGGACGGTGCTAGGTCCCTGGGCAACCGAGGCGAAGTTTGGCCTGTTTCCACAACCCCGCACCACTCCACCCACACGTACCGCACCATCTTTATATGCGCCCCTTTAGGCCTCTATGCCCCCTTCATATGTCCCCTTCAGACATTTTTGGCCCCCTTCATATGCCTATTTTTTTATTTGATAAATTCAACATTGCAGTTAATAACATTTTTTTTTTCAAATGAACTATATTAGCTTTTAACTGACTAATATTAACTTTTAACTATACCTTTTAATCAACCCCCTTGATTATCACACTGTGCCCCCTTCAACTGTTGCCCCTTCATCCTACACACACACACTGTGCCCCCTTCATCGTACACACATTGTGCTCCATCATACACACACACTGTGCTACCTTCATCATATACACACACACACACTGTGCTACCTTCATCATATACACACACTGTGCTACCTTCATCATATACACACACACTGTGCTACCTTCATCATATACACACACACTGTGCCCAAGTCATCATGCACACACACACACACTGCGTCCCTTCATCATACACTCACACTGTCCCTTCATAATACACACACTGCCCCCTCTGCTCCTTTACTTACCTTTTATTTGCTCTTCTTTAGTCTTTTATCTTTGGTATTCTGCTCTGTCTGGTATCTTCTAGTATTCTTTTCTTTCTTCCGGCTCCCCCTGAACTCCTCTCAGCGCGCTCCTCACCCTGAATGCCGATGCGATGACGTCACGCCCGATCGCCTAATGGTAGCGCCGGCCCTGTGCAGGGGAGTCATATTTCAGCTGTTGCAAACAGTATTAGAGTTGAGAGGTGATGTTTCCTATCCCAAGTCTAAATAACTGTGTAATAGTAAAGCTGGTAGGTATCTGTGTGCAGTAATCAATTTAAAGCTATGGGCTCTATTTACTAAAGCTTTAAAAAGTTCATTTTTGGAGTTATGAAGTTATAACTCCAAAAATGAACTTTTTGCTATTTACAACAGCTGCACCGCCATGGAAATCACCAGAATCTTCTTAAAATAAGAACTTAAAGTCACACCTGGGCTAAACCATGTTGATTGCAGGGGAGTCATATTTCATCTGTTGCAAACAGTACTAGTGTTGAGAGGTGATATTTCCCAGCCCAAGTCTAAATAACAGTGTGATAGTAAAGCTGGTCAGTATCTGTGTGCAGTAAGCAATTCAAAGATATATCCCTGCATGCAAAGAATACAATTAATTTAAAACGCCCTGCAATCAACATGGTTTTGCCCAGGAGTGACTTTAAGTTCTTATTTTAAGAAGATTCTTAAGTGAGAATCAGGTCCTTAATTACAAGCTCCTTCTTAAGTCTGGATCCAGCCCTAAGATTTTAACTATGTTACATATAATGAACAGTTGAGAAATTGCAGAACGTAAAAAAGTAATAAAACTTTTAGATACCCAACATGTTTCCCTGAAATAAAATATGGTCTGTTGTCCTTCAGACTACCACATGACATGTCTGTTTAAAAAAAGCATTACTACAAGTCAGAAATGCTGCTATTATATTTTGCTGAACATAATTTTACATTGCCCTCTAGTTTATAAAGCTATTTTACCTTCAAAGATATATGAGTGCAGTCCTATAACTATCTTTTAGACTATCTTTTTCCCTCTTTTGATGTAGAACAACTCATATCAAATAGTCAGTTTGAAATGGCTATATCCAAAAGCATATATATATAGCTCACAAGGAAAGGGATTAAATAATGCACGCTTCAAAGCAGATGAAAACAGAAACCATTGCTGCTTTTAAACCAAAAACACTATCTGAGTTTTTTTGGTACAATTTTATTACTGTTTAAGTGCATGTTTTGTCTGGGTGTCAGTGAAAAAAACACTTTCCAATTTCTGGTATTTTATTTGTTATTTCATTAACCTTTTATAAATAGAGTTATAAAAATGAATGTTTCGCAATCCATCAACTTTGTGTGACCTAGAACTGAATCATTAATTGGGAAGCAGAAATGACATTTCTGCTCTGGAAGAAATCTTTTAAGAAAAAGTAGTGTTTTCATTATTATTAGAACAATTTATAGTCTATTTATTCAAAAGCCAAGAATATGTTAGAATGTTTTATTTGTAGAAGTATTTGCATAGTATTTATACTAGAAATGAAAAGGCAAAATCATTGTCAGCGTGACTTGACCTCTTACTGTTAATTTGGAAATGGATCAACTGAAATGTAGTGGGTTAACAAGTATAAGATCAGACAAAAGACAAAGATTGAGATGGTAGAAAAGTGTTTTCCCTCAAAAGGTAGAATGGGCAGAGTTCCATGCAGACGTTGTTACATGCCGCTGTATTGTTTCTGATGATATGTAGTTATTATGAGACTCACACACAGTGGCGCAGAATCTAACTACTGGACGGTATTCGCCAGAGCCCCTGATGGTGGGAATGGACTTGGCTGCGTACAAGTAGCAGGTTGCGGCCCCCAGTGGACAATCCCAGCAAGGTTGAAGGACTAGGAGACCAACAGACAACAGTAAATGACCTTTGCAGTCAGACAGGAATATGGGTAAGTATCACAGATAGGTACAGCTGAGGTAATACTGCACAGTAATGGCCGGACCCGTTAGCAGCGTGTAACAATAGTGTTATCCTGCCAACCAGCTTAATGTTCCTCCTATGCATTCCGTCATGAGCACCGGTATGTAAATATTGATCCACTGTGATTCTGCCTCTTCACTCCTGCAGGGCTCGCAGTTTCTTAATTGTGTCCTGTGTGCCTAGTTACAGTAATCAATGGAAGGCCAGACATCTCTATTAACACCTGGTAGCGGTAAAACAGTTATTACTTCAGATTCTCTGTGTCTTACCTACTCCTGTTTTCTGCAATTGTTAGCTGGAATACTGTTTGTTCACTGGTGTTTGCTCTTCTAGTTGCTCCCTGGACTTTCCTACTTTACTTTATATTTGGTTCATAGTAGCGGACACTTCACTGCTGGTAGTCTGTGTGAGTATGAGATCCCCAGTTTGTCCTCTCTCTCTGTTGAGAGTTTATTGTCAGTGCTCTGACAATGTATGTGTTTACCATTTCACACCTAGGGCTCTATTTACTTAGGGGTGATCACTTCATTTCAATTTGATAATGTTCATTTTCAAATAAAGTCATACAGATTTACAAAGCATTGATTGCCATGGAAAACCACTGTTTCCATGTCAATTGATGCTCAGTCCGCATCTCCTCGCCTGTCCGCTAGCTCTTGATGTTCTTATGAGAATTCCAGCCATCTCCAAAATAAACACTGTTGATGAATTCAGTGGGAAAAAAAATATATATAATAATAACAATAAAGAAGAGTTCAAATTTACATAGTAAAAAAAATAAAATAAAAATATAGCAACACATAAGTACATATATACACATTTATACAGATTTTGGCCACTAGAATCAGCAATAAGACCGTTGATGATTTTAGTGGGCAAAAAAAAAAAAAATATAATAATAACGATAAAAAAGCAGAGTTCAAATTTACATAACCAGGACAATGCATCTCTAAGGATTTATAAGCTACGACAGGAACACACTGCACATGTGCTGTGTTTTTCCTGTTGGGGACACTACACATGCACCAGAATTTCTTTCAGTGTGAGATCCAGTGATGTCCCTAAACATTTTGCAGATCATTGCAAAATATTAAAATAGGAGTTGCCAGCCTCATATGGAGGAGCGATTACCATCTCACATTATTTGGCACCTTATTCAGTGTAGCATGTGTTTTTTATATCACAATTACAGGTGCATTCTCTCTCCATTGTGTGCATTTTACATCACACTTTTGGTATCCTTAGTTGTTTCTTATCCCATGGTTAACCCAATATCTCTATAAGCCCTTGTGGTAACATATAGTTAATAGTCTTCTGCCAATACATAGTAGTTAACACCAAGGGCTGCGACCTGCTAGGTGTCTATAGCCTAGTTTGTCCTCACCATCAGGGGCTCCAGTGAACACCAGGCTCCTAGTTATGCTGACACTTCATATGTTTTTCATTACAATAATCATAACACTAACCCGCATTACAAATCTTAACCCTAATTACTAATTAACTAATTACTTACCTCTGATTCAGGACCAGCTTCAGTCACGAGGGAAAAGAGAGAAAGAGAGAGAACAAGTTAGTAAGATAGAGCAGAGCAGCTGATAGACAGGACAGAGCAGAGGAGCTGATATGACAGGAAAGAGAAAAGGAGAGAGAACAGACAGGAGGGAGAGAAAGAACAGAAATGGGGACAAGGTTAGGAATTTCTTTTATTTTCTTTGCATGTTTTAAATATTTGAGTTATAAAGGGGTACCGTGTTGAATTTATAGCTGTTCGCATTTTCCCCTGCCAAAATATTATTAATTTACTAACAGGTTTTATATAGCACTATCAGATTACGTGGCACTTTACAGAGAATATTTCACACACATCAGTCTCTATTTGCAATTTAAGCTACGTGCTAAGGTCCTAACACATACATACACACAGTTAATTCATTCAACAACCAACTAACCTACCAGCTTGTTTTTTAGGAAACCAGAGCAAACCCTCACAGAACATACAAACTCCACACGGATAAGGCCTAGTCTGGGAATCGAACTCATGACCTCAGCGCTGTGAGAGACAAGTGCTACTCACTGAGCCACCATGATTTTTTTAAATTTATAACTTTATTTTTTTATTCTTTATATTTGCAAATGTTGTGACAAGCAGCAGGAGGTTATAAACATTCACAGATCTGAAACATATATCAGTGATAAAGTAAAAGAGTGGTCGGTTATGGCATCCCACACAGAGACAGAGGGAGGCAGTTTCTATTACAGGATGCTAGTCACATTTATTTAAGTGGGTAAGAAAGGGGGGACTGAAACAAGGAGAGGATGGGTGTTTGGGTAATACAGAATACAATGGATCCAGGTAGCACATATTTGTTTTGAGGGAGTATACCAGACGATGGGATGAGAAGTTAAATAAGCATGCTATACAGTTGGAGAAGAGCCTGGTGTGTTATAAGATTGATATTCCAGTGTGTGTTTGAATTGCCAGGGAAGCCAGGTCAGTGTGGAGGATGCAGTTCAAAGTTTCTCAAAATTAGTTTTGGGAAGTTTAAAGTGGACAGACCAATGGGAGGAGTTTAAAAAGTGCCTTATCTGCAGATATACCCAATGTTCCTGCCTTGCCAAAGCATATTATTGTTCAAGATCAACATAGGTAAGCAGAATCCCCTTTTGAAATAGCTGTCCAGTATGTATGAGTCCTGTGGCAACCCATGCACTTAGCGGGAGGGGGTTTAGCCCCAAGGAAAAATTAATATTGTAGATTAATGGTGTAAGGGGGAAGGAGGGGGAGGAAATCTCGCCCCATCTGAGACATCACCAGCAATCTAAGGTCAAGCCTATGGCAGGGTGAGAATAACGTGGGTGTCACAAGCAGCGGCTCTCGCCGCTGCACTTACCGAACCAGGGGACCGCTCACCGCTGCGCTGTCTCTGCATTCACGCCGGCATCCATCTCCCCGACGGCTGGATTCACGGGAGAAGTCCCGCGCCGCCCTCGTGGTGGACGGGCGCCGCCATCTTGTGAAACATCACGTGTTCCTTGCTAGCCAATCGGATTACTGGCTGGGGGAACACGTGCAGGACTGGACCAATCAGGAGCTATGGCGGGGTATTTAAACCCCTAGCTCCATTCAAACAGTGCCAGATCTACTAGTCTTCTCTAGGAACCTGGTCGTGCTGTGCTAGTGTGCCTGTGAAGTCCTGCGCTTTCCAGTCCGGTGCAATTCCTGCCCTTGCAATCCAGTCCGGTGCAAATCCTGTCCGGTGCAAATCCAGTCCAGTGCAAATCCAGTCCAGTGCAAATCCAGTCCAGTGCAAATCCAGTCCGGTGCAATTCCTGCCCTGTGCAATTCCTGCCCTGTGCAATCCAGTCTGGCGTAAATCCAGTCCGGTGCAAAATCCAGTCCGGTGCAAAATCCAGTCCGGTGCAAAATCCAGTCCGGTGCAAATCCAATTCGGTGCAATCCAGTCCGGTGCAAATCCGCAATCCTGTGCAATCTCATTCAGCGCACTCCATTCCTGTGCATTCCAGTCCTGTGCAATCCTGCACAATCCAATTCAGTGCAGTTCAGTCCTGTGCATTTCAGTCCTGTGCACTCCAGTCCTGCACTGCATCTAACAACCGAACCATCACTGACAATACCACCAGTCACCGACTATAATACAGTATCCTTACCCTGTCTGGACCTACATGAGGAGATCCTACTTACTACCTCCTAGGTTCATCTTCTGCCCTACATCTACTCAGTCCCTCCGACCCGGGAGCAACTCCAAAGTTTCCAGATCCGTGACAGTGGGATTGTGGCCATGGTAGGATGTGTAAAGGGATACGGGATTCCCAGTTCAATTCATTTTTTTCTGGGCTGATTCCCTGGTCGATTCTAAGAACCTGAGTTGAATAACATGATAGTACAGACATAGGGGCAATTGCAGGCCTCCTTGGTGTTTAGACTTATAAAAGATAAAGCAGTATTAGCACTACAGTCCTTTACCCTGACATACAAAGTAACGGCAAAGCCTTTGAAATTCAGAGAAGAGTGTTTGAGGTCTTTTAATAGGAATAGTGTTTATAAGGAATTTTAGGAATATGTTCATTCTAATGATATTGATTCTCCAAAACTAGGAGAACCATTTAGAATTCCATATCACTAGATTATTATTATTATTATCGTTTATTTATAAGGCGCCACAAGGTGTCCGCAGTGCCGTACAAAATACAACAAAATACAGTACAGACATACAGGATAGGGATGGACAGCATAGTATATATTAAATACAATATGACTTTAAAAATATCACAAAAAAACAATAAAGTGAAGCAAGCACAGAATGCAAGGCAAAATGCGAGTTGTCAAGCTAGGAAGATCAGGTAGCAGAGGATAGAGCGCAGTGAGAGGTTGAGACGGAGACACCTGGTGGGGACTGGGAAAAAGGGTAGCAGAGGGGGACAAGAGGGTACAGAGTGAGGAGGGAGTGGTGGAGGAAGGAACAACATTAGGATGGAGGGCCCTGCTCGTGCGAGCTAACACACTATGTGGGAGGGAAGAACTTACAGAAGGCATAAGGAGAGGGAAGGAAGTGGACTGCTGGAGTGAGCAGAGCAGAGTGGGAAGGAAGAGAAGGGATAGATGAAGGATGCAGTGTGGATGTTAAGGGTAGGAGGGGTAGGCTAGCCTGAACAGGTGCGTTTTGAGTGAACGCTTGAAGACCTGCAATGTGGGGGAGAGTCTGACTGAAGAAAGATGGTCATTCCAGTGCAGAGGCGCAGCACGGGAGAAGTCCTGGATACGGGCATGACATGTGGTGATCAGTAAAGAGGTCAGACAGCGCTGGTTATCAGAATGGAGAGGGCGGGAAGGGGTGTACATGTTGATGAGGGAAGAGAGGTAGAGTGGATGAGGAGATGGCCTTAAAGGTGAGGGTAAAGAGTTTAAAGAGAGGTCTGAAGCGGACAGGAAGCCAGTGGAGGGTTTGACATAAAGGAGAGGCCGAGGCAGAGCGGCATGAGAGGAAGATGAGCCTGGAAACAGCATAGAGTATAGATTGAGGGGGGGCAAGACGGGTGAGCGGGAGACCTATGAGGAGGAGGTTACAGTAGTTGAGGCTTGATATGACTAAAGAGTGGATAAGGGTTTTAGTAGCTTCATTGGTGAGGAAGGGACGAATGCGTGTAATGTTGCGTAGGTGGAAACGACAAGAATGAGAGGGATCTAGTTTGGTGCTACTAAACAGAGGGAGGAAATTTGCAGAATACAGGTGTCGTACATCTGGAATCAAGGTGGTTTCTATATATCGCAATCCTGTAAAACTCCTTCTGAAGGGGGGAGGTGAATTTTAATCCATGCATATATTTTGGGGGACCCGTTGTTACATGCTGCCATGCTACTCATGTAAGTTCTTACCTTCTCTGCAAGTATCCCTCACTCTTCTGTTCCATTGTCACCGTAGGAATCATTCCCTGCAGGCCTTTGCACCATGCGTGCTTTTATGACCTTCTGGCTTCTGTGTTACTGACAGATGACACAGCCAATCAGAGCCATAGGCATGGATCTGCCAGCCAATCACTGGCCAGCAGCCCCTTTATGGTCCTGGCAGTAGCATTCATCCACTGCCTGTTATAGTGTCTAGGTTCTCCCTTGCGCTCTCCTGCTCTCATGTATGGGTTTTGTACTTTTATTAATTGTTGAGTGACCCTTTCTGCATTGTCCTTTGCTTCTCACCCAGTTTATTTCCATCCTGGCCCTTGTGTTTTCTCCTGTCCCTGCTATGCCATTTTTTCTCTCCCAGTGTGTTGCCTTACACCACTGTGGTGTACCTCTTGTGAGAGTCTGTGAATGTTTGCCCTTGTCTGTCATGCCCATATTATATTGTTTGTCTGAGCTAGTCTCTGCATCCTTTTGTTTTCCATCTGTTTCTTGCTTCCTCTACATTCCCCCCTGGGTTTCACTTCCAGGTTGAAGCCCAGACTATTCCCCCCATTAGGGGCTCTAGTGAAGACCAGGCCCTAATTGCATCACCCATAACACCTGTAGAGTCATAGCTACTGATTGGTTATAGTTAATTTGTAATCCCTGCACCCGATCCATACCCCGGTAATATTTGAACAGTCTTTGATGGTTCTGGCCAAAGACTTAATACAGAGAGCAAATATCAGGGGTAAGAGTGGGCAGCTCTGATGGGTTCCATTAGTTTACTTTAACTCTTGCAGTATGATGGAAATATAGGGTTCTGATTTTGCTCCAAAAATTTGGGCCGATCCGTACACGGGCCAGGAGCTCCTCCATGAAAAGCCAATCTACTCTATCAAAGGCTTTCTATGCATCAGTAGAAAGCAGTAGAGTCAGCGGGCCCTGTTCGGAAATATGGTGTACTAAGTTTATGGCCTTAGCAGTATTATCCCTGGCCCCTAATGTACAATTTATATACCTATGCCCACCCACCATGCATATCTTGTAAGCATGGTAAGTGGGCTATTACCTCATGCAGAAGCTAAATTCCGCACAAGTGTAATTATGTCGGCAGATTTTCTTAATTCTGAAGTTAGTCCAATGTTCCTGCAAAAAGAAGGCAATTAAAGTTTGTTGGTAATTGCAAAAGTTAGACTGCAGGGGCATGTTTTTCATGGTTAATAATAACTATTACAGTTTTGACCGATTTCATCAACAACATTTAAATTTTGTTTTGCCAGATGGGCTCTTTTACAGTTTTTTGGGGGAAATGTAAATAATAGTGTAATCAATATTTGGTATCTGATTGTGTTGTTTTTACCATGATGTTCATTACCTTACCTTCATTACCCTAGCAAAAATATCAAAAAATAATTGTAATTCAAGGTCTAATATCAGTAATACAATTCCAGGGGTCAGATTATTTTGAAAATAAAACTGTCACATTTATTTATTTATAATGTATATTTTTTTTTAAAAAACCATACATTTTTCCTACCTTTAAATTCATTGTTTGATTGAGGGTCATCCACAAATCCAGGCAATTAAATTGTTAATGGTTGGGTTTCTTGTCCTTGGTTGGAACAATTGCAATACGATAGTAATTTAAATCAATAGTAAATAACCTCAAATGTCTTGTTAATTGTGAATAGTAGTATGAAAGTCTGTGCTGCTGACTCTAGCAACATTCTTTATTTTCACCTAATGCCGTGCTGTTTAATTGTTTGTCAATTCAATAATTATGCACTAGCCTTTTAACAAATTGATTTGCTTTTATCGGGAAAACGGTTCAGGCCTAGATGGCCTTTGTGTATTACTACAGGCAAAAATCACTTTGTCTTTCAGGCAAAAGCGATAGACATTTGAGTTAATCACTTTGTAATAACCACTGCTTTAATAAGGACTAAACAAATAGTAATCCTGAAGTCAGTGGTATTAGTATAATGGGTGCAAAGGGTGAGTAACCCAATAACCACTTCCTCTTTCTCCCCTTTAATTGGCTTCAGTAAAACACTTTATAGTAGTGTTGCTGGGAGAAACTCCCTCATTGCTGCTACAGTAACAGGCTGTCTGTGCTTCTCTACACCACGCTGAGGGGTCTGTAATTAGATTGTGCCAGATCAAGACCCCTGCATGCTTTTCGTGCGTGTCCAGAACCCTACTTTAACTTCTACGCAAGGATCGGCATACAGATGTTTATGTGCTGCTCCCCGCCTCCCCTTTCATCGAAACTTCTAAGGTACGGAACTGAGTTCCGTGTATTAGAAAGTACACTTGGCATGTGCATGTTACATGTCAGGGGACTTATGCAAATTACTTGATGACTATGGGCTGGATCCAGAATTAAGTATGTGGTTGAATTTAGATACGCCTGGGCTAAACCATGTTGATTGCAGGGGGAGTCAAGTTAATTGTATTATTTGCATGGGATATATCTTTGAATTGCTTACTGCACACAGATACTGACCAGCTTTACTGTCACACTGTTATTTATACTTGGGATAGGAAACATCACCTCTCAACTCTAACACTGTTTGCAATAGATGAACTATGACTCCCCTGCAATCAACATGGTTTAGCCCAGGAGTAACTAATTTCAAGCACTTACTTAAGTCTGGATCCAGCCCTATGACTTAAGTCTTATTAGTTCTGGATCCAGCCCATAGTGCTGATGCTGGATTAATTTGTCAGAATGCAGACAAAATGGTTTAGTAACACTGCCAGCCAATAAATATATCCAAAAGAGTGGGTAGAGCCTTCAACCAGTGCTTAGGTGTAAATAAAACTTTGTATAAGTTGGAGACCAAAAAATAAACTATCTATTAAAACTGCATAAAAAGTCATAAAATCCCTAATGTAGGGCGTGGTTTGGCTGCTGGACTGAGAGGACGCAGGCATACAGAGCTCCGTACCCCGGGACACTAAAATTGCCTCAAATTGGGGCTCTCACGCACTCTCAGCCTGCCAGACCGGGTGGTACTGCCTGCTAACATCGCCAGGTCGGTTCCGATACCGTTGTACGTGACGGCGCCGCGGACCTTGGTGGACGCAGCGGTCCTGCGGCCTGTTGGAGCACCGGATCCCTGTGGCGCGGCGGGCGCTCGTGCAGCTGGTTGGCTGAATGTCCCGCTGGACTGCCAGGGTGAGAGAAGGGCCGGGATCACACTGGCCTGTATGCAGACTGAAGCTTGCTGCTGTGGCCTGTAAGCAGACTGAAGCTTGTTGCTGTGGCCTGCCACTTAGGAGACCGAAGGAAGCGCGGGAACTGCCGCCATTTTGCCCGTGGAAAGAGCTACACAGGAGCCTGTGCTACACTAGGATCTGCCTGACTGTACCCACTGCTTATATGGAGGTGATCTGGAGGCCAACTGGGGGAGCAGAACAGTCCTGTGAGGTAACCTCATTATTGCCTGCTCACCCACTTACAAGTGCTTCTAGGCCTCAGTAGAGGGGTCCAGAGGAAAGGAGAAGGCACCAGACGGGAAGGGGGGGAGGAGAAGGAAAGGAAAAAAAAAAAGAAGCAAAGAGTGCACAAATATAATACTATAATTTTATTAAAGTACCACTTCCTCGCCTCCACAGCCTATGCAGTTCAGCTTTAATCAGGAGGTACATCATCTTTAGCAATATCTCCTCTGTCAAACGCTCCTGACTCCCTGTAGCCACCTGGTGGTATTAATGAGCACCAAATTTCTATCATCTTAGGCTCAGCACATTAACCTGTATCTTTATATCTTGAACCTTCCGGGTGAGTGCTTCCGCCATAACCACCTATAACGCCAATCTCTCTGTTCAACTCCTGGACGCTAAGATCTAACCCACCATAAGAGTGACCTTTAAGATTCTTAAGATTCCTATGTCTCGGACGTAGACGTCTGCTTTCGCACCGGGCAAATTTTGGAGATTTAAAGAGTCATCCTTCCTTTGCTATTCCTCTGGTCCGTATCTACTATATCGGCTCCCATATCCCCCACAATGAATCGTGCGCAATCCAGATCTAAAAAGAGTTCCGCCTCTGAAATCACTCACCATTTTTCACGACAAGACACGCACGGCGGGAAAAAAGATAACCCACCCTCATCCCCCACTTCAGAGGAGACAGAAGACACCTCTACTTCACTATTAGCCACTAAAGAAGATATTCTTGGTTTTCAATCGCAAATGCAAACTCAATTTCAAAGTCTTCTCACAGATTTAAAGCAGTCATTTACGTCTGAACTCCAAAAAGCGGTTGCTTCTATTCGAGTAGATATCACTTCCTTATCTGCACGGACGACTAAACTGGAGCAGAGGCAAGAAAACTTTTTGCGGTTTCAACAAGACACAGACAAAGATCTGGAACATTTTAGCAGAGAGCTGGAGGAACTGCGTAATAAAAATGAAGATCTGGAAAATCGGGAGCGTCGCAATAACGTCAGAATTCGCAACCTCCCTGAATCCATCACTAATGAGGCTCTTGAGCAGTGCTTACAGGATATCTTTTCAAACATATTACCTGACCCAAGTCATACGCCAATTCCGCTTGAAAGAGCTCACCGGGCGCTCAGACCGAAACCAAGCGCAAATGATCCACCGCGGGATGTTATTCTTCGCTTCCTCAGCTTCAAAGATAAAGAGAAGATAATGGCGGTGACTAGGAACAAGCCACATATCCTTCATAATGGGGCAAGACTGCAATTTTTTCAGGACTTATCTCCAGTTACCATAGCCAAGAGACGGGACCTTCGAGAGCTAACCTAACCAAGACGCGATCAAAACATCCGCTATAGATGGGGGTTTCCGTTTAAGCTGATTGTGGACCTGCATGGCAAATCTGTCACCATTAAAGACCCTAGAGAAGCTAGAGATCTTCTTCTACATCTGCAGGACCTCAGTTCAGTTCATATAAGCTCTACGCCCCCCAACCCAAGCAGGAAACAAGCTCCGCCTTCTCCGCAGATGGACAGAGGATGACCTTTCCACTTCTCCACGCCACCTTGAACTGTGTTTATTGTGCTGCACCTCTCTTCTCTCTCCTCTTCTCCCCCTCCCCCTTTTCTTTTTTCTTTTTCTTTTTCTCTCCCCTTATACAGGTAAAGAGATGTGTGGATTGACCGTGAGAAGAGAACTGTAACGTATCCCCTTTTAGGGGCCTTTCCTTTTCTACTTCTACAAGTGTACAATAATGTTTATTTGGACTCTGAATAGATGTGTCTATTTGTTAATTCTATTGCAAGTTATAACCCTTATAGACAATTGGTAGCATTTAGCTCTAGTTCACGGTTTATTGTTAATGTAAGCACTTTATAATGGGGATTAATACCTCTTTAAATTTACTGA
>WWET01000302.1:465809-477311 GCA_011038615.1 Limnodynastes dumerilii
CCCCCAGTATCCCAATCATATCTCTGCAGCCCTCCAGTATCCCCATCATATCTCTTAAGCCCCTCCAATATCTCCATCATGTCTCTGAAGCCCCTCCAGTATCCTCCTCATGTCTAAAGCCTCCCAGCATTCCCATCATGTCTCTGCAACCCCTCCTCCCGTATTCCTCATCATGTTTCTCCAGGCTCTCCCCTTTTTACTTACCTTTGTGTCTTTCATTCCTTCCTCCTCTGCGGCGCTCTTCCTACTTCATGTGTTTACAGGAAATTCCTGTATGAGCTGCTGCAGCTGTTACATAGAGCTATCCAGCATGGCGCCGGGATGCCCTACATCCCCCAGTGGAGCGGGTTGTGTCGGCCCTAAATAGATAGTTAAAGTATTAGATAGATAGATAGATAGATAGATAGATAGATAGATAGATAGATAGATAGATAGATAGATAGTGATTTATGGTGTAGTGTGAATGGGAAAAGTACAGTGGCCCTGTGGTGTGTGAACTTTAGTGCACAGAGTTGGTGCCGCTTAGTGAGGAGTGTAACCAACTGGAGGAATCCCTACTCCTTCAGTGTCACACACACAGATACATTATACACAGTGTCACACACACACTACACAGTGTCACACACACACATATAAAATAGTGTCACATACACACACACATACAGACATATATTATATAGTGTCACACACACACACACAGATATATTACTGCTAAATCATTATGTGATGAGCCAAGATGGACATTTTTTTTTAATTAACATTCTCTTTCAAACAAGGTTCGTGGGAACATCCGAACCAGAAATGGCATTAGAACAATACACCTGTCCCATACAGCAGAAATTGTAAAATAACCATAGTGGAAAAGGCTATAACACAAGTACTGTATATTTCTGTTCTCCTCCGTCTGGTATAATAGACGGTCCCTGGCTATGCAGCAGACAGTACAAGTCGGTCAGTTGCTCCCCGCGCTGTATCCAGGATGACACAGTAGTAGCAGTAGCAAGGATTTCATTCACAACACTGCTTTCGCCGACAGCTGCTTTAAGTTTTTTTTGTCCCCACACTATAATTCACTGCGCGCCTTTAATAGTGATGTCACCGGCTCCCCTGCTGCGTTTCTCCAGCGCCGAAACCCTGGTCCTCCTTCGGATTTAAAGGGAAAGTCCTAACCACCCGAGGCCTCATAGGCCTCCAACTACTCTCGGTCTTTCCTGGATGCCTCTGCTGAGAAGCGGGGAGGGATGTGTTGCAGGGCCGTGACAAAAGGTAATAGAGGACAGAGTGAAGTCCAGAAAGTAGGTAGTATGGCTTTCCGAAGGGGGAGGCATGTGTATTGGGAGATTGCTGTACCACATGGTCTCTTTCTTGTGTCCTGTGATATATTAGGGCTACGTCTCATGGCGTGCAAAGAACAGGCACTTACCACTTACCTGGAAGTTACAGACTAGATATCAACTAGTTCAAGACAATTCACAAGAAAGCAGCACTTGTTTATTATTGTTTTAACCCCTATTTATTGTATTTTGTTCTGAGCAGTATAGAATATTTTTACAGTGCTGATCAATATGTTTGCTTACATGTCTTAAATGGTGTTTACACTCTCCACCATGTCTAAATTGCCACATCTACATCTAGATGGGATCATGAATGGCTGGATTCCAAAGCTCTTACTTTATTAATCAAGAGGAAAATTACAACACAAACAGCTGTTTCATCTTGTCTATCTCTCTCAATTTAACATGCGCTTTTATTCCTCTCACAATCTAGACTAGTCACTAATTTTCCAGATATCCATACTCTCAAGCTGTGTATACACTTGTACAATCCTCTGGGGTCCTACTCCTGATCAGACTGTTTATATAATCCTATACTAGATTGTATATAAACTACAGATATAGCACCCAATTTATGCATATACACGCACTTGTTCAATTTTACTACAGATCTTAATCTACTGTAACCCCCTACAAGTGGGGTTGCAGCGAGGGAAATTTCCACAGCCAGGGGCCTCAAAATTTTCCCACTTATTCATGTTGTTGACTTTTTTTTAATCTTACTTTATTTTTTTTATATTTAACCGTTTGCTAATTTTTTATTTTCCAAGTAATAAAACTTCAAACCTAGTGCCTACACATGTTAGCTGGTTAAATTGGCATAGCATGCAGCAATGTATGTGCTTATTGCTCGCTTTATGGTGCTAATTCCTCTCTGTGCATGATTCATTCATTCATTCATTCATCCATGCAGACACATGAGAACGTCACTTGTCCTTGCGATTTGCCAGGGTGAGTGACTCGCAATGTTACAAGGGTTTGTGTATAGTTGGACAACTGGACTATTTGATGTTAAAAATTTACTTGAAGAATTAGTGTGTTAAGTCAGTTAATTTAATTAAATCAGTATTACAATGCCCATGCTTTTATCGATTCAACTGGTTTTGTTTATATTAATACTATATAAAATATAACTTTTTATTTTTATGTGAACAACGGAACTTTTAAAGAGTGCAGACTGTCCTGCGGACGTTTGCCGGGTGCCTGCTGCAATGTTTTTTGGTTTTAAACAGTGCACTGTGCACCTTCTCTGCAGTCTCATTCTGACTTCTGCAGGGCTGTCGAAATTTCCGGGGTGGGAGGGAGAGTGGCTTCTCTGCATACACGTGGGCCTACACGGACTGAGCAGCAGCTGTCAGACTCGCAGAGCGGAGAAGGAGCTGTGGCCAGAAAGACTTAAACAGGGTACACACTGGGGCTTTTCAGCAGATAATCTTTCCAATCACACAATCAAAAGATTGTTTCACCAGACATCTTAAACCCCATACACACTACAGTTTTTTTAAACAATAATCTTTCAAAACACCCGAAAAAGGAGTGTTTGAACGATATAGTGCAAGTGTGTAGGCTGTAACGATCATGCCTAATTGTTGTAAAGTACACAAAATCGTTTGATCGCATCTTTTAAAAACTTTAATTTAAATGATCAAGCCATTCAGTACTGAAGGCTCAACGTAAATCGTAAACGAAAAAACGTTTGTAGTGTGTATGCAGCCTGAATAAACAATAAATAAAAATGTTCTATAATGTCGTCCATCGTTTAAAAAAAACTAGTGTGTATGAGGCTTTACCAGTGTGTACTGTCCAAAGATTTCCTATTCGACACAGTGCACACTTACATAGTTGATATGGCATATTAGGATCTCCAAAAGATTTCAGACGGTTTCAAAAGATCTTTGAGGATCATTTGGACAGTATACACTGGTAAGATATCTGGTGAAACGGTCTTTTGATTGTGTAACGGAAAAGATTATCTTTCGAAAAAAGCCCCAGTGTGTGCCCTGCTTTACTGTTTGCTGAAGTATGTATTTGTGACTGCTATGATAGAATTCGGGTAAGTGGGGGAACCACCTCTATGAACCTGTGAAAGGGCCTGAATGTAACCATCTATTGAAAGTACTTTGTCCCTGTACACGCTCTTTCATTCTTTCACTGTGCTACTACCGCTCATAGAAATATTTACACAATGCATGAGAATAATTAAGCAAACCAGTTGTAGGAGTGTACACTTCTATATTGGTTGGGTAATTGGCGATTGTGTCCCTTGATTTTTAAAGCAGGCTTAGAATACTTTTTGATACGACCAGACCACCAAAATTGTACGTAAGCAGAGGTTGTGTGAACGTACACTCGTTAGCGATATCTAATCAGCTGCTAGATCAGAGATTGGATTTGGTGCAAATTGCATAAGTTATACCCAGCTTTATCATTAAAAGGGATGGCTCTCAAAGATTCAGCAACCATAAAAGTACTGCGCTGGATGGGTACACGTATTAGAACAAGCGGGACTTGCCCTTTCTTGTGGTTCATCTCCAGTGATGTGAAGAGCTTTATTTATTAAGTAATGTGTCCATTTTCCGCATTCTATGTGCAGAAAATGCATGCATTGCAATACATTATGTGTACATAGAACTGGATCCTCACATTCCAGGCTTACTTGCTGAAAGCCTTTCCGGTGGTGTGGCGGAAGACATGGTGGGAGGGGGTATGTATGTAAATAATTCAGTAAAGGCTTGGTTAAAGTATTGCGTACATTTTATTTACATGTTGCCAGTACTTAAAATTTAAAGTAGAGCCCTGCGTTATGAAGTCTGAACCTTAGCATCACATGGCTAATGGAACTCCGCTACTGCTGCGGATGTTCTGGTCCATAATGAACAGCTACTGTGCACTGGTAAACAGACATAACTCGGAAAGGCCTTCTATGCAGAAAGGAAGCCTGCCAATAAGGCGTAAATATTTACCTATCTAACTGTATAGATTTTAGCCTTACATATGTCACGGTTGTTTCAAAGCCCTTTTGTGCTAACCATCTTAGTAATATTTTTAACTTGTTGGTAAAAATGTTTTAACAGACATTAAAAACAACTATGCTCTCGTTTTTGTTCAAATGCAAGTCTGACTATTGTATTGTACCACTAAACATAAGAAAATCAATAGAATGAAGTCATTGCATGCCAAACAAAACACCTTGTTCATTAAAAAGTAGTATTTATAAAAATATTTAAATTGATATAAACCTGCACCTTCTTTAGAATTAAAATGTCAAAAAAATACAATTACAGTAAAATTGCAAACTGCATGTGAAAGAGACGTTATTTGGCTATGTACCACAGGTGTGCTATGTATTACATGTTTGCTTAATGCTTTTTCTTTGTCTCTTTTTATTCCCTAGGCTTTTTATGAGAGGCATATATAAGCTTGTTCATCAGACGGCAAGGACATTCTTCCATCTGCCAACCAAACGTTTTTTGCAGTGTGATCTTCCCTTACGCAACCATATCTCTCGCGTACCTTACGTAGGCACTTTTCATCTCAATTTTGCTATACAAATTGCTAGTTTCCACAACATGGCAGAGCAGCGTTATTGTGTGGAATATGCCAAGCGTGGCACTGCAGGTTGCAAGAAGTGCAAGGAAAAGATAGCAAAGGGAATAGTGCGAATTGGAAAAGTGGTTCCAAATCCTTTCAGTGAATCTGCAGGAGACATGAAGGAATGGTACCATGTCAAGTGCATGTTTGAAAAACTGGAGCGTGCACGGGCAACCACCAAGAAGATTGATGATCTGACAGAGCTTGAAGGTTGGCAAGAACTACAAGACCCTGAGAAAGAGCTGATTAATCAGCATGTAAAAGGTAGGCAATACCCTCTTGAGGACTAATTATTGCAAATATTTCTATTGAGAAGTTGTAGACCAATGCTTTGTTTAGTGTTAATAATTTAGGGCCGGATCCAGAACTACGTCCGTCTAAAAGACCGCATATACGCAATCTACGTATCGAAACGATACGCAGATTACGTACAATAGCTACTACGCATGCGCAGTAGCTACTGTTTATTGAACTACGTACGTCTATGGAAGAAGGACGTAGTTCTGGATCCGGCCCATTGTACTTACTACATGGGGGCAATATCTGATCACTAGGATTGAAAAATGCCCTCTTTTGGTAAGCAATGTACATGTGAGTGTCGCATTACCATGGTGGATCCAGATCGTCACAATTTTATCTGGGGAGAACGGTTGCAGTATCATTTTTCAAAACCAACTGAAAATAGCAGCGGTCTACACTCGGCTTCTGTACGATGGAAAAAGACCATTATACTGGCAAACCGCATCCCAGAAATAAAATGCTATATTAACACCTTCCATAGGGATCTGGATTCCATCACACTGGCCATTAAATACACCATAAGGACTGACACAGAATGACTGGGGTGCTAGAGTACAGTTTGTTTTGGAGGTAGAAGGTGTTTCAATATTATTATCTTAACTTTTATTAATTGTTTAGTTCTTAACAAATGTAAAACAAAACTAGGACAAAACTAGGTAATAAAGAACAGGGGATTGCGTATTGATTTGTTAATTGAGAATATACTGAATAAATTATATCCGTCATTTGATTTTCACAGAGCTTGCTGCTAAAGTAGGTGCTGCTCCAACACCTCGGAAGAAAACTCCATCAAAAGCAAACCAATCTCCAGCAGCTCAGGGTACAGCCACTCCTAAAACACCGGCTGCTAACCCATCTCCTCTGAAATTTTCAGGCTTCTCAGGTAGATGAGTACTATATAATGTATGGTTAAATTGTAACTTACTATAGAGAAGTCATGTCCAAGTTACATGAATAAATGGAAAAGGTCTTAAGTGGCATCCATTTGCTTCTTAAATATCTTGTTGATACAGTGTTTTGTAATTGATTGTAGGGTATATTTTGGACTTGTGCGGTTATACTAACATGTCACCAGGTAGCATTACATAGGAAATTAAGTATTTAAACAACAGTATTTTGTCATGACAGCAAAACCAGACCCGTCATCTACACCCAGTTCCAGCAGTGGTTCTAGTCTTTCCACAGCAAAGTGTGATCCTAAGCACAAGGACTGTCTACTGCGTGAGTTTCGCAAGCTCTGTGCCATGATATCGGAACAGCCAAGTTACAATGCCAAGACACAGATCATCCAAGATTTCTTGACTAAGGGAACTTCTGGAGGTACTATTGAAAATGCCATAGTATGCTCTGCAAATGTTTTATTGTTTCCTAAGTAACACCATGAATGTGTCGTCATAATATTGTATTGTCCGTTTTTTTGCGAGCTATGACTAATAATAATAAAGGAAGATTCTTTGTTTCATTTTGTAGATGGTTTCCATGGAGATACGTATCTGACTGTAAAGCTGTTATTGCCTGGTGTTATCAAGAATGTATACAACCTTAATGACAAACAGATTGTCAAATTATTCAGTCGTGTGTTTAACTGTAACCTGGAGAAAATGGTCCAGGATCTTGAGCAGGTAAGGTCAAAACAAGCCGTTTAATAACGCTGGTCAACAAAATCTTTTCCATTTTTTGTCACGAGTACATTTGAGTGCATTGCATAGTTTTTATGTGCTGCATTCAAGCAAGCATTTTAGAATGACCATCACTCAATTATTTTCAATGATACCCAATTAAAGTTTACAATATTAGGTTTATTAACAACACAGACATAATAAATGACTAACACTTAAAATGTTGATGCATAGGACTTTCTGCTGTGCCTTGTTTCGGGAACGTCCCTTTTAACTGTTCAACAACAGCAGCCAGCCAACATACTTTGACTCCCCTTGCTCTAAAACTACTTTTCCATTATGGCTCTCTGCCTTTGCCACTGCCGACTCACTTGACCCAGCTGCCGGGAGAGACCAATAAAAGCCCCATTAAATGCTATATAAATGGGTCATATAGCACAATGTTGGCTCTTACACATATAATAAAACATAAGGGGCCCTGTGACAAAATCATTGTCAACCAGTGTAATTATTACCCTCATTTAAATGTATTGACGCAAATAATAATACATTTTTTCAAATAATGTTATTTATTTAGGGAGACGTATCAGAAACTGTTCGGATCTTCTTTGAAGAGAGCCAATCCTTCCCACCAGCTGCAAAGAGTCTCCTTACACTCCATGAAGTAGATGACATGCTGAATCAGCTCTCCAAAATGACCAAAGAAGAGGACCAACAAAACGTTCTTGAGGATATTGCACGCAGGTATGTATTTTTTAATCGGTCTGTAGGTAGGAGTACCGGTATATACATTAATACATTCATTATTTCATGACTACCAGTAAGAATATTAAAGGTAATTTACTTAAGTGTGGGTGAGTTATGTTTTTGTTTTTTTAGTTCATTTGTTTAGTCGTGCTATTGCTTTTTTTATTGGAAGCTTCTTCACAACTTATCAAGCAAGTTGTTTTCCTGTGTGCATGGTGTAAAAGTTTGACACAAGAAAAAAACATAACCATAATAAAATAGGTTTTCTGAATTATGTTGTCATGAAGTTATTATGCGTTTATTAAGACTAAGTGCAAAAGTCTTACTGGAAGTTTTGTAATAAGTTTGTTCTCTTATGTACAGGTGTACTGCTAATGATCTTAAGTGCATCATTCGTCTAATCAAGCATGACTTGAAGATGAATTCAGGAGCCAAACACGTGTAAGTTATATGTCTTAAAATATATATATTTTCCGTCCAGCTTCTTTAGAGGATAACTTGCGTGTTTGTCTACTCCCTCAACTTTTAGACTGTAAGCACTCACAAACAGGGCCCTCTCCCCTCACATATACCATCTTCTCCACACTGCCTACAAGGGTTTCTGTCCCTTGGGTTCTGCCCCCATGCTGCATATTTGGGTTTGTGACGATACAGCAGTTTGTAAGCCATGTCCCTGTCCTGAAATGTTCTATACTGTATGTCAGTTTTTTTCTTTCATTTTTTTTAGTACTTTGTAAGGTGCTGCAGAGCTCTTGTGGCACCATATAAATAAAATATATCTCCATATCTTTTTAATAACCTATGCTTTAGTTAACTCAATGTTGAAATCTATACAGAGAGGAATGTGCCAGCCCTTCAGATATTTGAGGATGTTCTTTAGTGTGGTTAGGATAACTATAATGCAATGCAAGCCGTTTTGGTATTCAAAGAAAGGTTTGATGTTTGTTACCTCTTTCATAACAAATGATGTATATAATTACACAGTACTTCAGTTCATAAGGAATATCTAGAGATCCTATTTTACTCATCACTAAGATTGTCAGTTGGTATAACAAAATGTAATGTGTCCCCTCAAGAAAGTTCAGTATATTACATGTACTTTTATGTTTACTATTACATTACAGATAAAATAAGCTGTGTTTCCCCCCTCTTTAGACTTGATGCCCTTGATCCTAATGCATATGATGCATTTAAAGCTTCTCGCAATCTAGGAGATGTTGTAGAGCGTGTACTGCGAAACCAGCAGCAAGCTCCAGGGATGAAGCGCACTCTTAGTGTACAGGCTTCGCTTATGACACCTGTTCAACCTATGCTGGTAGGAATTTTACTTCATGTACTTAAGCAACACGTGATTGGGGGTTTTTTTTGTAGTCCACTGACAACAATTTGAAGTGGCAACTACTTGCTTTACAATTTGATTATAACCGCTAAATACTCAAGTCATTGATTCTGTTGGACTGATATATGGCAGCGTTTTCTAGAGTGGGATTGTCTGCTTAATGAGTCTCACACCTGCATTTATTATTATTATTATTACTTTATTTTAATCTTCTTTCTCAAACTACATCCTCAGGCTGAAGCTTGCAAGTCTATAGAATATGCAATGAAGAAGTGTCCAAATGGAATGTATGCAGAGATTAAGTATGATGGGGAACGAGTCCAAGTACACAAAAATGGGGATCACTTCAACTACTTTAGCAGGAGTCTTAAGCCAGTTCTTCCTCACAAGGTAGTTTCCTCTTTATAATTGTCTACTCTCTATGGGCCATGTGGATTGCAGGGGAGTCATATTTCATCTGTTGCAAACAGTATTAGAGTTGAGAGGTGATGTTTCCTATCCCAAGTCTAAATAACAGTGTGATAGTAAAGCTGGTCAGTATCTGTGTGCAGTAAGCAATTCAAAGATATATCCCTGCATGCAAAGAATACAATTAACTTGACTCCCCCTGAAATCGACATGGTTTAGCCCAGGAGTAACTAATTTCAAGCACTTACTTTCTGGATCCAGCCCTGTGTACTGGTTAAGTCATTTGTGTCTCAGCTTTTTTTAAACTTCATTAGTATAAAAAATAATAATAAAATATCCTTCGCCTCGTAAAATTTTTACTTATAGGTTGCTCATTTCAAGGATTACATACCTAAAGCATTCCCCAGCGGGGACAGTATTATTTTGGACTCTGAAGTACTACTAATTGATACAAATACTGGAAAGCCTCTTCCGTTTGGAACATTAGGTGTTCACAAGGTATTTCATTCAAAGTGTATTTTATTTGTTCTTTTTTTCTTTTTTTTTCTTCTTTGCTTTATTAATGCTAGACATATAAAAAGAAAACATTCTTTTAACTGCTTTGTTGCATCTTAAAATCTCTCATTCTACATTGTGTTATTTCTTTATTGATGAACCATATCTTTTGTTTGGGCAAATACATTTTTAGCCATTGTTGAAGGCACTGCTAGTATTTAGCCAGAACATAAAATGGCTACCTTCACTAAATATAAAAAACTGTTTCTCTTTAGAGGAAAATCTCATAGAAGTTTTGAAATAAGTTACAAACTTAAATCTTTGCATGTGTTTGTGTCTTTTTCTCTAACAGAAAGCTGCATTCAGGGATGCCAACGTGTGCCTCTTTGTGTTTGATTGCATATATTTTAATGGTATTAGCTTAATGGACAGGTGAGTGTGACAAAACAAAGAGCAGATCTCGTTATTTAACTTTTATAACTTACTGAATGTATGTTCTGCTTGTGTGTCCTTTGTCATTACAGGCCACTGAATGAAAGACGGAAGTTCATCCATGACAACATGGTGGAAATTCCAAACCATATAATGTTCTCTGAGATGAAACATGTCACAGTAAGTATCTTGGTTTACTCAGTCTACTGGATATTGTGTCTGACACATTTCTGTTGATAGAGGATGTGAAGTCAAAGGGCCTGATCCAGACTTAAGGTTGTTTTACGTACATCTGTGTACCTAAGTTACGCACTACTAAGTATAATGCACTTTGCTCGCACGTATGTAACTTGGCTGACTTGCGTGTTCAGAACCCTACCTTACCTTACCCTACCTACCTAACTTTTCCTTGCGTATCTTTGTGTAGACGTAATGCCTTGTCGTATGTAAGTGCCTAGCGCAGCCCACACTGTACAATTTAAATGCCTCCCTCTAACCACAATGCGTATAATCGGCTTGCATTAGGATGTTGCGCCCTATTGTATGGAGTTACGTACGATGAGTAACATCTGCCGCGCACAGTGTGTTCCCACGGCCACTTTTACACATGCTGCGTGCGTAAATAGACTGTCGTTAAGTCTGAATCTGGCCCAAAGTGTCTGCTAACTAGTTATTTTTAAAAGAAAAATGTATCCACTATTAACATCCTCTACAATTGTTCCTAGAAAGCATCAGATCTTGCAGACATGATAACTAGAGTTATCCGAGAGGGTCTAGAAGGCCTGGTACTAAAAGATGTAAAGGTATGTAAAGTTTACACGTTGGCCTTGTACATATTCTGTTTTGTAATTAAATACAACAGGATGACTGTTAATTGAACATATACTTTGTATAATGATCTGTCCATAGGTCTATGATTAATGCTTGAAATTCTTTTGTCTTTAGTCCGCATATGAACCTGGGAAGCGTCATTGGTTAAAAGTGAAGAAGGATTATTTGAATGAAGGTGCTATGGCTGATACTGCTGATCTCGCAGTATTAGGAGCTTTCTATGGGAAGGGTGCAAATGGTAGGTAATCCTAGCAAATCTTTTCTTCCTACAGGGCCGTATTCACAGATCCGTTTTTTAAAAGTGCGCAAGTAGCAAGGCAACACCCACCTTACATGTGTACTTACGTGCGTATATGTATTTTGTACGTGTAATTCTATGTAACTGCGCCCTCAGACTCGTTTAAAT
>WWET01000302.1:490605-500802 GCA_011038615.1 Limnodynastes dumerilii
ATCGGAAGACATGTACAGCTCTCACTACATACTGACGACAGATTGGGCATTCACTCATCCGCTTGCCGCATTTTGTACAGGTCACCATATGACCGCATTCTAGCAGTACACAGTCAATAGGACAGTCCATGCAAACCTTGCATAAATTGTCATCACCTGCAGGGCCTTGTCTACCTGCAAAATAATAAAATATGAGGTATTAGTAGGACTTAGGATGTATAAATTAAAGCAATTTCCACATTTTGTAACATATTTTAATTAGTTATTGTTGCAATAAGTATATAGTTAATTCACAATATACATAGGATGGACAAACACTAGGTATGCTTTTACAGTGATAGTACATTTAATGTGTTGTACAGTATCTAGGCCATCTTCAGGTCAAAGTTGTATTTCAGAGAAGAACCAATGAAATTTCTTGTATAGAGATTTACAAGATGCCAAAAGACACATAAGAATGACATCCCACCCCCTCACCAAAGCACACACACAAAAGGTTTATCAGGCAGAATTTGAGGCTGGAACAGACTAACAGTAACTGTGGCCCATAGTCTTAACATCATAGTCACATACTGTTGATAGAAGCAGCAGCAGCACATGCATGAAGCTGCTTGTTTTTAATGTTATGCTGTGGTTTGATGTGCTGCATGGTAATCAGTTAGTTTTTTAAGTTCCAACTGTTTAGATACACCTACAGGTGCCAATGGTCCAGCAAGTCTTAGGTTGTGTGTGACCTGCTACCCACCCTTTAAAGGCTTGTTACATTGATTTCAGAGTTACATGTAGGGATGGTCAAAGTCACTTGGAGATTTCCCTTAAATAGTTTTGTGGCAAAACAGGTTGTTTCACCATTGAGAAAGGTTAGAATCTTACCTTTTTCTTCAACCACCAAAGCTGGGGGAAACAAATAAAAAATATTGTATTTATTAAAGTACATGACAAATTGGTACAAGTCAAAATAGGTGGTACAATTGTGGCCAGATTTACTAAGCTGCGGGTTTGGAATAGTGGAGATGTTGCCCATAGCAACCAATCAGATTTTAGCTGCCATTCTCTAATATGTAAAAAGAAAGTGAGAACTAGAATCTGATTGGTTGCTATGGGCAAAATCTCCACTTTTCAAAACCTGTAGCTTAGTAAATCTGGCCCTTAGACTTCAAAGCAATAGCATTCTTTTGAAGCCAAAGACTGGGAACAACACAACTAATAGCTGAAATGTCACTAAAGAATTTACAGTTTTGAAGAGCAAAATAATTCACATTAAGGGTCACTGTAATGTTAGATGCTATTAAATCATTATGAACGCATTATATGAATATTACAGTAAGAACACACACAGCAATGCAAAAAAAATAATCCCAAGAAAGATAATTTTACTAAATTGGACAAAAAGTAGTTCTGTGCTATTATGATGTAAATACAAAAGATCTTTTATAAAAAAATATAAAAAAGGGCCTCTGAGTATGAATAGTAACATGAACATAAACAGTAATTGCATTGATACAATTATATTCAACACCTAGTTCAATTAAAACGGGGCTCAACAAATTTGTGGAGAATTTATTTTTATTTTTTTTTTAAATACACACACACACACACACACACACACACAATCTGTTTAAATACCTACCAAAGTCTTCTTGGACTTCGTGTTTTCTCTTTGGTATGCTGGCGGCTGATGATGGGAAAACGGGGCTCAACAAATTTGTGGAGAATTTAGGTGCCAGGTTTTTTTTTTTTTTTATTTATTTTTTATTAAATACACACACACACACAAAAAAAATCTGTTTAAATACCTACCAAAGTCTTCTTGGACTTCGTGTTTTTGCTTTGGTATGCTGGCTGATGATGTGAAAGAGTGACCAATGCAGTTTATCTAAAAAGGAGGTCTACCCCACAACCATTAGTTGTTGAAAGGAAAGGGAAATCCAGCACTACGCATCTATCCAAGTAATTTCAGTGAATGAGCAGGTAAGAATGAGGCCATGAGGTGACTTGCCCAGCAATTGCTCCTCATGGGTGTGGTTCACTATTACACTCCGACAACAAGTGGTTGTTTTTAATCAGTTTTCGTCAAGACGGTGTTGTTCCAGAGACAGATTTCAACGGCGACAGATGCCTTAACCCTTCCCTAACCATAAATCTCCCGGTCCCTATGCCCAACCCTAGTCTTCCTTTTCTTGGAGCCTAACCCTAACCTGTCCCTTCTAGCAATGCATTGGAAATGATACATTGTTCAAAATAGGAGCATTCAACATTGTACATGTTTCAATATTCAATTACTGTTTATTGGGAAGATTTGGGCACTGATACATGCTACTGATACAACACTACATCCTCTCTTTCACGTCAATCCGGTCGCTAGATTCCAATTTCAAGTCACAATGGTGACCAATATTTGAATTAAAGATACAGGACCGTAGCAGACGCTTCTTGGGTGCGGATCCTTAGTAAATGACATACTATGCATGTGTAGTAGGTCATTTACGCAATATACGTACCAGTATTTCAAGTAGGGTGTGTTTATGTAGAAGTGGGAGGGGGGAGGCAATGTCTGTGCGGACATTGCACGGAGAGATAAGGTAGCCCTATGGCAGGTGGCTTATGGTAGGTGCCATAAGGTACCTAAACAGGAAGGGGGGAGCGGGACAGCGGTAGGACAGGTAAGTTAGGTGCGGATCTGTCCACACTGAACTCACCAAGATCTATGAATACGAGCCAAAATAATTACAAAGCAACGGAATAATATATTGGTCATAGCTTGCCGAACCTTTTTGTTGAAGATCCTTCTGATCATTGTAGAGTCGGGTCACGCGTTCCATTAATTCCCACTTCTCACAGCAGCCTTTATAATTCACAAAGTTTCGGACTAAAATCTCCTTTAACTGCCGCACAGACAAGGATTCTATGTCATCTATATCGCTGATATCAGAGAGTGAAGCTCTTCTTCCAGGCACCAATATTTCTTCAGAGTCTATGGACTGTAAACAATAGTAAAATAATGGTTACATTACTGAAAATATTTTTCTCTATATTTTATTTGTACTATGTTGATTTATTCTGAAAGCAATCAGGTAAGTTACAGGTTTCATATAGATAGAATTACAGAGTTATTTGAAAATACACCAAAGTAATACATTTGTAAAACCTTACACCAGTTTGAAACATATTTTACTTGAAGTACACCACACAATTTAGCAGAATTGGACAGTCACAAAAGAACAAAATAAAAAAATGACAAACAATAAAGCTAAGGGGTGAAAGTAGAGAAACCTCTGCTTGTCTCAGTATGGAGTAGAGGCTTTCCATTAACATAATGCAACAAAGAAAGGCAACTTAGTTTATTTTTTTTAAATCAATTTTTCTGAAGGCTCTGAGCTGGTAACAACGCATAGAAATGTGATACACTCTAATATCATCCCCTTCATAGCTATGATTTCTAAAGTTGGGTACACATTGAAAGTTTTAACTTGCGATCCAACATCGTGTCATATAGTGGTAACAATTTTAGCCCTGACCCGCTTAATAATTCCCCTGTACACATTACGCTTTAGGGCCAGATTCTAAACTACGTACGCGAGCAATTTTACGCTAGCCACTGATGTAAAATCGCCATTATTTACTGCGCATGCATACGGCAGATGTTATGCCACATAACTCTGAACATACGTACTAGCCACGTATTAAGAGCGTAACTACGAATGAAGAGGCGTGACAACCATACGACACCTGTAATTACGCTTCGGAGGCGGGGTGAGGCATTTAAACCGCACAGCATGGGCATGCTTAGGCACTTACATACGTGAAGCCTGTACGTACGTCAGTAGTTACGCTTTGAAAAGTTAAGGTAGGATTTGGCAAGTGTAAAAAGGCCAAAGTTTGTACGAGTAAGGGGAGTGCATAGTTAATACCCTAGTGTAAATACGCTACACAATGAAACGTAACAAGCACTTAGGGCTGGATCTAACCCTATATTATTGTGTATCTTCTGCAAACTGTTCCCTATGTAAACCTATGCTGCAACAATATGCATGCCCACAAGGCAGCCCTATGCAGAAATATGAATGGGAGTCGTTGCGCTGATGATTTTGTCAGAATGCACTGAAGTATTTTCGATGGTTGGATAAATTAGGATCTCCCAAAAATGCAGTTTCACGCTATTCTGCAGCATCATGGGACAGTACGCACTGGTTAGATGTCATTATCGTGTGATCTACAGGATAATCGTCAGATAACCTTCTTGGAGTACCCAGCTTACCATGGTAGACACATGCCAAACTAGGAGGTCTGACAATATAACATTTATGTTAAATCAAGAAAAGATTCACCGGGCACTACCTGAATAATCGGGGGCCACTTCCCAAAACAATAAGGGAGGTGCAGAAGAGGAAAAAGAGTACACACACAGAAATTGAGAACAATGTTCTCAAAAAGGTCCTCTTATTTTGCACTCTAGGTCTCACAAAATAACCATTATTAGGAGTAGAAATAATTGAGACATTAAAATCTAAAAAAATAATTGAATAGGCGAATTTTTATCGCTCAATTGCCGGCAAAGACGTCGTATTTTTACCGACGCAAACTTTTTGAAAACTTCGGCAATTGAATCGGGCCCTCTGTCTCCCAAAATAACCATTATTAGGAGTAGAAATAATTGAGACATTAAAATCTAAAAATCTTTATTAGAATAGTAGTAAAAGGATATATAGATATAGAGGCAAAATAACTAAAACCTAAATATAACGAACAGTGGCATAGCCACCGATGAAACAATTAAAACCACTAAAGAGCCACAGTAAACTTTGCCGTATGAAATAAATGACTCCCCTGTGTATAAGCACTGTCCTATTCCGATGAGTGATGGAGTAGTAAGGACCTAAGTACACCTATGAATTTAGGTAGTAAGAGGAATATTATGAAATGTATATGGATATTGCCGCTGAGGCTAATTATCTATATAACTGGTGATTTCACCATCAGTACCTCTAGAATGTAATAAGAAATTTATTAACGGTCCTGGTTACAACTACAAAGTCTGTCCTATCTATGTATATGTAAATGGAATCCCACACTGTTGCAAATTGTATATACACCAAAAGTAGTTATATGAATCCTCTATGTTGTATACTAATAAAGTGTAGGCTGTAAATTGCCCCTATCTCAATGCTCACTAGAGTGCTCAATATTAGCTGTGTTGATAACTACGTAACTTGCAACTATATTGCCAAAATTATTCAGGCACAATGGCCCATTGAGTCCTTAAGTATAAACTGCAACTATATTGCCAAAATAATTATTCAGGCATAATAGCCCATTAAGTCCTTAAGTATAAACTGCAAGGCACATATTTCAGTCATAGGTAAGTATCTCCAAGCTAATTAGAACTCTATTGGTTGAATTAAGGTAAGTATATACATTGCAACACTGTTGCTAGGTTCATTCAAACAGGTGGAAGGTTAAGGCTGTATTCTGCCACATTAACACGTGTCTTGCAAGTTCAAAGACAGACATGCTGCCATATATTAATACGGGTAGCGATTACATAGGAGCGGTGTGCTAACAGGGATCTATTTAATAATTATCTAGTGAGGCAAGTCTGTGGGCGCTAAAGAAGGAGAGAGAGCTCGTGCACAGCCTCCCTTCCGTCCCGACGCGCGTTTCGCCGGATGCTTAATCATCGGACATTGATCTCAGTTTTTGTTTATGTGAAGTACTTTGTAAATAAACTTTAGCAGATTATCCACTAAATCCAGATTAAATGAAAATCCTCTCTGAAAGCTACAAATTTATGAGAGTAAAGCGAGAGTTGAGAAATATATCCTTCTTCAGGATCAGATTTCTCCGATCAAAAATCTTTTAAGCTATAATTTACTTAGAACATCCTTAGTAACAAACGTGTCAGCCAATTGTTTAAGTTGAATAAAGTCAGAAATTTGTTGAGAAGGTTGTTGCTGTTTGAGCAAGCATTCTTGACAAGATCTCCATTCCTTTGGATCCGGCTCTTTATCTGCAAGCCTAACTCTACAGCTTATGACACTTATTAGTGTGGACCTCATAACATATCCTATTTCTTCTCAGTCTCCATATTATGGAACAATATTCATCCAGAAACAGAAGATAACTCGATTACACAAGTGTATCAACATTCAATACAGCATGAATAGACACAAAACAGTCAATACATGGTCTCCCATAATTCTAAGCTTTAAATCTACTAGCAGTACAAAAAAGGAGACTGATCCAACATAAGCCTGCAAAGCAGTTTAAACAACATTGCCCTGGTGCACTATACAGTTACATAGCAAGAGAATAGGTTAACACAGACTGAGGTTGAAGAAGTGTTCATGTCTTATGTAAACTCTTCTCAGAGACAGGATCATTAAAACTTTAAGCAGCATTTAAGAAGCGGAATATGAATAAGAGGGACACTGGAAGTCACATTATGCTACACATTTAGCGAACAATTTTTTTTTTTTCAAACAAAGGCTACTAAGTTAAAGTTATCAGTTATAGCAATTTTCAGAAAAGATGCAGAACAAATTTTAATGAAAGCCTGATACCTCAGTCTCCTCGTCACGTGGATCGTCAGTCTGCTCTGCAGTTTCTGGATTTAAAGATATGTTTCCATTTGTCTGCAGGAAACAAAAAAGGGAGCCAACATTTAAAAAAGGAAAAACACACACAATTTCCTACAGTATATAAATCCTATCATAATAAAGATCTGTAATTAAATATTTGGATTTTTGGGTCTTACATATTAGAACAATGAACTTATTTACTAAGTGTAATTGGATCAAAAACAACGATTAAATTCATGTCCACGTATGTAAAGTTTAATAAAGTCACATTTTTTTTCCACTTACATTAAGAAAAAAAAAAATCAACTTTCAGAAACAAAGCTAGTGTCCTAATGAAATAAAAGATACCCCAAACATTGGGAAGATCAACACTAAAATTTCAGACTACACAATAAAGTAACAAAAACAGAACCAGAGAAAAAAAAGGTTTCATATGTTTATATACTGAAAGTAACAACAAAGTGTTAAATAGGTGACATCAGATGCACAGAGACACCAGGTAATCCTGAAACCACCTTTTTAAAAAAAAAATATTATTTACACTGCCTTTTGTGTACATAAGTGAATCAGTGGTTTTTCTGTTTACCAGTAGCAGGGAGGGACATAGTGTCATGGCTATAGGAATAGATCCTAACACTGCCACTGCATGTTGTTATGAATAGGGGAGTGTGTTCTATCAGGAAGCAAATTCTGAAACATTTGTATTTAGTGTTTAAGTAAAAGGTTACACTTAAGACACCAACATTCACAGAGATCACTTACTGTTGGAATGTCTTGCGTTGCAAATATTTGAGTTGAACCAATATCTGTCCATTGGCTGTTCTGATTGGATGGAAATGGAGGGACAGTAGTTACATCTGGATAGGACACCGGCCTCAAACTTAAAACAAGTTGCACTAGGTCTTCTTTCTCCCGACACAGGTCTGTGGGTATGCCTCTCATTAACAAATAATCCCGAAGATCTTTCACTTTAAGCTTCAATAACTCATCACGGGTGAAAAAAGTGGAGCGTATCCTCCGGCACAGATGACAAAGTTGTAGGCCATCATGAAGTGGTGTTAGACATGAGCCGCAGAAGTTATTCTTACAATCCATGCATGGATTCTAAGCGAGAAAGACATTGGCTATGATTGAAAAGGGTATTTTAATATAATGGTATGCGCTAGGATTCAGTATTCACAGAGTCGTTAAAACAACTTAAAAAGGTAAATAAATAAAAAGATAAAATGAGAAAGGTCACATATTTCTAAAACTGCAAGCTACCAGACAAAAAGGAACACTTTACCAAGGCAACACACACGAGCTGAACTGCTGTAATGACATCACCGACTGTTAAACAATAAATAGTGCATGTGACATCTTGGATCAGCAGATTGCTAAGCAAACAAAAGAAGAATTTTTGTATTCAGTGTTGTAGCAGAGTTACAGTACAGTGCATTGTCTTCTGACAAATTGTACTTACAATGTACAAAGGCAATTTAGGAATTGGCAAAAAGGCAAAAAGAATTATGTGAGTCTCAGATTTTGTTAAAGATTCAGTTAAAGTAAACACTATCTCACATAAAAAAAAGTTAATATTTATAAAACAAAAACAACGATTTTGCCTTTACTCATTTAGAATCACTTGAGGACAGGTGATGTGTATGTGAACTGAAGTCCTTCCTTGCAGAACCAGAGTTTGCAGATTTTAACTGCCTTCCAGTGCACACTTGACTTGAAAACCTGCTCATTTGACACATGTAAAATATCAAGATGCTGCATCAGATTAACAGTTTGAAACCAGATGACTTATTAAATAAGGATTGTATATGGATAGTAGGTCATACAAATGGCATATTCTTGTGTTATGCAGCTGTAACTTGATGGCTAGTTAAGGCAATAAATGTAATTACCATTTCTGATACACATTTCCCTGCACTGCAGCATTCCTATGCAACAGAGCAAATGAAACCTTTTCAATCCCCTAGCTGTCCTGCAGTTACCCTAGCATTCTTGATTCAGAAATGTACCCAGTAATTTGAAACCAGCAAAGACATTATGCAGAAGATACATATTGATGGAAACATATGGGCAGTTTCATGTGAACAGGTGCAGAAGCAATTACTATCACACCAAAAGACACCAAGTTATTGTACAACTGAAACTCAAGAGTAGGGGAGTGGCAGACGTATCAATCACCAGTAGTTAGTATTTGTAATGATGACTAGCTGCAAAGATCCAGGTAAAGTCAAAAAAATTGGTGGTGTAGTAAGTCCTTCCTGTTGTAGAAAGTATTCTTCTGTCTATGGGATAGTAGATAACACTTTCCATTTCAGAAAAGCCCTAAGCTGAAAAAGGACAGAGACAAAGATGTCCTGTCAGACACATGTTCAGTAGTGCTTAGGGGCATTCTGATCCTTAATCCAGTCATAAAACAACACTCACCTCTAGAACTGGTGTCCAATGGCACATCGAGTTTTGAAAATTAACCTTGGATATATCAAGTCAGCTTGAAGCTGCTTTTCATATACCATTCTATAACCTTTATGGGAGCTGCACCCTCCATATAAAGGTCACCATAGCAATCAAGAGCAAACTCTAATTTGCAATGCTTTTTAAGGCAGTCAAAGTCTTTTTTAAGGTGACTTTAAGTAATGTTAGAGTGTGTAGTTAGGTGCAACTTAATGTATTGCATTGGAAATCAGAAGCAGCTGAATTAGAAGCTGCTGGGACAGGCTGTCCCAAATTCCAGTAAACATTTCTCTGATCACCAGATCATGTTCAAAGATATTGTACATATGTTTACATTCATTTTTTATGGCTTATAAATCAGATTTGCTTTCAATTAAAACACATTTCAGCCTTTACCTTTCTACTGGTTGATGGAAGGCTAGTACCACAAGCTCTGCAGGTGACCTCTGCTGGAGGAGGGCTGGGTCTAAAGTTTGGATTGGAATGCTCCTGTGCTCTACCACTCTGCGGGATCACTTCTGGCTCGGTATCTACACAGAGCCAGTTACAACACGCAGCCCACATAATCACACCTGGGGGAAAAAAGGAAAACTTCATACACATGCTAAGAAACAGGATTTAAAGTTTACTTTTAAATATCTATGAATATTTTTCTTTAGGCATTTAAAGAGGCCATTAGAACTTAAGACAAACCTGTGATAATGGGGAAACATTTGTTCTCTTTATATGTTATTTACAAATGGTATGTTATACCCCTTTCACATCACCATGAAATACCCGGGATTTTCGCCAAAAACCCGGGCATTTAGTGGAGATGTGAAAGGGGTACTTCCGGTGGACCCGTGTCAGAAGACCCGGGAATTCAACCCGGGTGAAAAGAAGGGTTATTACCGGGTCCGACACGGGTAGGGTGCAGTGTGAAAGGTGCTACCCGGGTTTTGCAACCCGGGTAGCACCTAACGCACCTGATTGGTGTAATTTTTTTTACTATTGCTCTGGCAACAAGTGTTGCCAGAGCAACGGTAAACAAATTACGCATTGCTTTGACGCCAGGGCAGACCCGGGTCTCTGAATTTGTAGGTATATTGTGCATCTCTCTAATACCCCTTTCACATCACCACCCCGGCAATTTCCCGGGTCTGCCCTGCAGTGTGAAACAGGGTCTGTG
>WWET01000302.1:500848-524489 GCA_011038615.1 Limnodynastes dumerilii
CCGGGTTAAGGTGTTGTGGTAAAGGTCCCAAAGTTTTTCCTAGGTCCGACCCGGGTAGAGGCACAGTGTGAAAGGTACTACCCGGGTTTTTCAACCCAAGTCGCACAATAGTAAACAAATTACACAGTATGATGGCTCACACTACAGACAGACCAGGAATTACCCTGGCAACCCTATTTCCCGGAACAGGGTCTGTGACCCTGGGATCCTCTGCTGCCCCGGGATATTGCCGGGGTGGTGATGTGAAAGGGGTATTAGAGAGATGCACAATATACCTACAAACTATATACACTCCAGATCAAAGATTTTTCAGATACTCTGCATACCCATCCCCCACCCCCATCCCAATTGTTTTATTAATTTGTTAAACAGTTATTTATGTCTTTTGTTTTTTTTCTTTTTGAAGTAAAAATATTCTGAAGGTGTAGGCCAGTACATCCTATACAAATGGATATGCAAGGTGACCAGTTAGATGAACTTTACCCCAGGACAAGGGACTGTTTTTGAGCAATCACATGGTCATGGTACATGATTAAAGGAGCTTTATTGAAGATAGGAGCAAAATCCCCAGACTTTCTAGAACATATCACAATAGTTCATTACACATGTTATGTCAAAAGTAAAGTTTTCCATAAATTTAGATACAACATGGAGAACTAAAAGCACAAATGATGAACTGCATGTATTTGCCTCCCCAGTGGTTAAGGCTCAAAATATCACAATGACACATCAACAGAATATATTCTATAGATTAGCAGTCTTGCACCTGATGCAGGGCTCTGAGCGTGTTCCGTATGCACGGAGGTCTAGAAGTCTGCACAGAAGACGGGAGTGACTTCCCATGTCCCTCCTCTCTCATACTGACTGTTGCTGTTACACTGCCATAAGGGTACCTTAAGTCTCCAGTGCGGATCAGCAGTCTGACCAACCACTGATCTGTGGTAAGCCTTTAAGCCTGCCCCCACTGTGCAATTTAAATGTTCCCTGTTCCCACCTTGCGGAGTTTAGGGGGGCAGAGACAATGGGCCGCCCTATCGGGCAGATCTCCTAGCAAACAAAGCAAAGTTCCATCTCCTCGGAGATCCGTAACGTAACATCTGGCGTGCGCGTGTACAGATGTTACAGTTAGGCTTACTTACGCAAGAGACTTGCAGAAGTATTTTAAACTACGGGGGTCTGTGTCCAATCTATTGGCTGTAACCACATTACGCTTATTACCGATCATCACTTTTGCAAGTTTTAAGATCCAGTTTCATGCACTGAGCAGAACTCCAGGTAATATGCTAGAGTTCAGATGGGTGCACGAAAAGCTAATCGAATTTCATACTTTGCATGTCTACTTATATCCTATTCAATAATATAGAATAACTAAAAGTACTCTTGAATAGATGAGAACACATTAAAAATGCATGTGTATTTTTATGCATTTTTAATGCACTCTGTAGTAATTCTACTGACTGCAGTTCTACAATTCCCCCTTCTCTAGTTGGAGCTTTTCAATGCTCATATTTGTATCTATCCATAAGAATGAAAGCTGCAAGTAACAAGTGCTGAAATAGCCCCGTAAGTAACTACTTCATTACCATGGAAAATAAAGGCGAAGTGAAGAAATCAGTTTATACCATCACACTATGTGATGCAAGAATAAAAGTTTGTCATTTTATCATTTTGGCAACCACCGTCTCTTGGTGCTTGCTCACACTTTTTCTTTTTAGGAGTACAAAAGTGAAAGTAAATTGTGGCAACTGTAAACACACCGTTTAAAAATATAATGTAAATATTTACATGGCACCAACAGGAAATTAACAAAAGCAACCTTTGTGTTTAAGTACACAAAGACAGAGCCTTTTTAACAGTATAATAAATCAATTGATAAGATTCTAACAATGTTTTATAATCATAATAAAATGTCAAGAGAAACAGGAAGCTCTTCAAGTTATAGGAGTGAGAGGAGTCATGTACAGTTTAGTTTATCGCGAGCACCCACAAAAATCAAAAACGAAAAAAAAAAAAAAAAAAGAAACATTCACAGATTTGAAATAAAATGATCAAAACTCAATAAGGTAAATTACGGTGCAAACATTACTTCACCATTCCTATTATTTATTACTTACCTGGTTTAGTAGTTTCCTAAATAGCTACCTTTACATCTCTTCACCACACCTGTCAGCTAATTTGTGCTGTGCTTCTTATGGATACAAACACAAAGAGGCGGAGCACAAATGACCACATTATCTAGTTTCACTTTCCCAGTCATCAGATTCCCCTAAATGTATGCTGTCATTTGGGGTAAAACGGTAAATTCCAGCATTGCCTATAAATGCCTGTCATGCTATGGCACAATCTAAGTAGGTACACAGCTACAAATACTAGGGCAAAGATTTTCCTTTTTTTCTTCAAAATATCACTTCTTTTATTTCATTGTGCTTTTATTATTATTATCTTTTGCAATAAAAACAGAATGGAAGTTGTTCAATCAATTTATAGGTATATGTTAAACAGGTGTGTGAAAGGCAGGGGGTTAATCTGCTTGCCACAGAAACAAAAGGAAAGAAAAGCCCCAGCACACTGCCATAAACCAGTAACAAACTCTACTGTTATATCTGTAAAATAAAACACAGAAATGTTTGTTACACATATTTGATCAAATATGGGATAAGCCACCAGCCACCGTCAAGGCCTTTCTGTATATGGTGGTCCTAACTCTAAAATTGAGAGTCCCATTGTTGGGTCCCATATATATGTTTAGAAATTGAGAGCCAACTTACCTAGGAGACACCCCTTAAAGTCTCTTTTGCAATACCCAGATCTAAGCAACTTTGCCTCTGTTCTATTCTAAAGAAAATAAAAGGTTTAATCTAAAGAACAAAAAATATCAAAATATAGCATTTGTTATCCCATACACCAAGTGTAAAAAATTTATTTGCCTTGAAGAACCTGTATAACAATCCTACACAGGAAATGCACGTGGCATTTTAACATGAGCTATTCATCGCTATTTAGAAATGATTAAAGGATTTTCTTAGTAACCATTAGTATATCCATACTAATAGCACCCACTGAAAACTTCTTGGACAAATAGGCCTCAATGTTCCCTCTAGAAAATTTAGCCAGCCGCGTGGTATTAAATAGTAGTTGGGGACAGTGTGATACTTACAATAATACTTGATGGGATCAAGCCATCCGTTTCCACTGCAGAGCTGCACGGTTGTGCTACACAAATTTAATGTTTAACACCAGTAACCATCCTACGTTACAGTATCCATGTGAGCGTTATAAAATACACAACACAATATTGTAACCAAAAGAAAGCAAACCTATAGTCTCTACTATACAATACAGATAGATTTACTAAGCTTCGGGTTTGGAAAAGTGGAGATGTTGCCCATAGCAACCAATCAGATTCTAGCGGACATTCTCTGGTATGCAACAGGAAAGTGGGAGCTAGAATCTAATTGGTTGCTACGGGCAACATCTCCTCTTTTCGAAACCCGCAGCTTAGTAAATATGGCCCTTAGTCTCTGCTGTACAATTCCCACTGCATCCAGTGACTGCCATACAATACTGACCTCGGGCCAGATCCAGAACAACGCTTGTGAGCGAAAAGAGACGTAAAATCGCGTTTTGGTAAGTACTGCGCATGCGCACCATAGAAAATACCCTGCATGCAAAGAATACATCTTTAAATTGCTTACTGCACACAGATACTGACCAGCTTTACTATCACACTGTTATTTAGACTTGGGATAGGAAACATCACCTCTCAACTGTAATACTGTTTGTAACAGATGAAATATGGCTCCCCTGCAATCGACATGGTTTAGCCCAGGAGTAACTAATTTCAAGCGCTTAAGTCTGGATCCAGCCCAAACTTCCTGTGAATAAAAAAATATTGGTTTCTATATATTTGTGTGTTTTACTATAAAATGCATTGCATAGTCCATTACCAGTGCAGGGTCCACATGCACACTCCATAAAAAGTCCATAGTTCCAATCAAGGGTCTATATCACAAGCGGAGTCCATTTCATAAGCAAGCAGCTTTCATTAAAAATCCACATCTCACATGCTGAGTCCAGGGATAGCAAACCCAATCCACATCACATTCTGTAAACAGCTGTGTCCTTTCGGATAAAGAAAGAAAAGGCATCCATTTGCAATACACATCCGAAGGATGTGAGTTGTTGTGAATACGATCGCCCGATGTTTAGGTGTCAATCGTTTGTCTACTTCAATACAGGACAGGAAGAGAAGGAAATGGCAAGGTCATGTGGTATTTACAAAATCATGTCTATGAAAGTAATAATGTCACCTGAGATTTATCGGCAAAGATTTCACATTTATCCTGAATTGACCATACACTGAGCGATTTTACATTTTATCGCCTGCTTTGCCCCGACTTAAATTAAACATCAAAAGATCAAATAATCGTTCAAAAGGGGTTTCTGGACAATTATTGAATGATCGCCCAAAAAAATTGTTAGCCCAATCACCCGATAATCGGGTAATCGGGACGATAATCGCTCTAGTGTATGGCCAGCTTTAGTCTGCACTATACAATTAATGATGCAACTGAAAAGACAAAGTAGTGAAAGTTTCATTATGCTATGAATACAAACTGACCTCGAAACAGCAGAACAGAATGGGTAAGAGGGAAACAACCTCAGGCACTTCCCTGATCTCAGATTAAGAGAGCATGCAATTTACAAACAATGCAAGTGATCTCCTAAAGCCTGAAGCATGGAATCAACAGTAAGTATATTTATGGAGTAATATTCTAAATGACTTTTCCCCATATAGACAGTTTTTCTTTAAATATTAGTAATGTATCTTAAAGCAGAGTGTAGGAGTGATAATAATGGATCGATAAAATACAGTCAAGAATATTTAATCTTTTCTGTAGAGTAGCCTCTATGAAAAGAAAAGAACACAGTAGTCAAAACTAAATTTAAACACAATTAAAAGTCAGCAACATTCATCTAATGGTCATTGAGCACTGTCACTGAGCAAACCCTGGGGGTATGAAGGCTGAAGGATCAGTTGCATGTATTCAATACAACATAACCAGGCTATTAACCAGTGTTCGATACTTAACCATTCATCCAGCAAATAGGGGCAGGATATAGCAAAATACTCAGTAAAGCCTGCTCCGCTTCATCAAATACATCCATGTCTTATATAAAAAATAAATAAAAAAAGGGGGTTATGCAAATATGGCATCTGCTATATTGACCAATATCATGTCTAGATACTTTGTTGTACAGCCAAGTTGTTCATGTTTGCATGTATTTATATAGATATTCAATGCTGGAAGATTAGAAACAAATCAGCTTGTGCTATACTGCAATAAATTTATCGGAAGCATGCATCTTACAAAAACAAAAGATTGATAACATTAACAACTACATTATTGCTAGTCAAGAAAGTAAAGTAGACCACTAAGGTTCATCATGAAATTATATAGATATAAATGCCTTTCTGAAGGTGAATTTTTCCTGCTTAACATTTATAGTAAATATTTTTGAGGCAATATCTTGGATAAGGATATTTTGAGCCATGCTCTTCTACAATGTGTAGCTTACTTTAATACCACATTTTTTCTGGTACAATAATAGACGAAGGATTCGATACCAGATCATGTGATGTCAAAATAAATCCCATACCCAATTACCTTATTAAAGTCAGTCATGGTGTGAAACACGTCATGGTGACTGCACAGGGCCATTGGCTGATCGTGTGGTCATATTCCAACCATAATAAGAGAACCAGTAATGACAAATGTGGATGCCCAGTCAAAACTCAATGTGTGAACGTCCAGAATTCAGTCTGTTTTATTCAAAAATAATGTTGAATCGTTTTTATTATTAATATTAAAACTACAGTAGGTAAAACTAACATCAATAATATCAAAAACTCTAATATCAACTGCATGAGCACATTGATAAACAAAACAACAACTAGTACACCCCTTTGTCTGAAAAATTTACTAACATTATTCCACTACAATACTAGAGAGGTATAGTACTAGAGCAGTGCTCCTCCACCAGTGTGCCGTGGCCCACCAGTGTGCCATGAGATGTTGCTAAGTGTGCCACAGCGCAATGCCTCCAACAGGTGAAAAAGCACTGGATGATGAGGGGATATAGGGGAGGCTGCAGACACATGATGGAGGATACTGGGGAGACTGGAGACACATGAATGGGGACTACTGGGGAGGCTGGAGACATATGAATGTGGGCTATTGGGGAGGCTGCAGACACCTGATGGGGCTACTGGCTAACAGTTAATATTAGTTATAAGAAAAAGAGGATTTTTATTACTCACCGTAAAATTTGTTTCTCTGAGTCCATTGGGGGACACTGCTACACAATGGGGTACAGTAGGTGGACCTCAGAGTCAGGGCACTTTTAGACTTTAAAGTGTTAACTGGGTGCTCCTCCCCTACTATGCCCCTCCCCCGAGGGAGAAGACCCAGTTTGTATAACAAAGATAAGCACAAGGAGAGGGCATAATTAGTAAATCTGAACCAGTTCCTAGGTAAAACACAATCTATCTATCAGAGCATGGGTGGGAACGAATTTTATGGTGATTAATAAAAAATCCTCTTTTCTCTGTCATCCATTGGGGGACACTGCTACACAATGGGGACATACCAAAGCTGCTCCTAAGGGAGGGAATGCTCTGGAACCGCTGCGCGCAAGATCCTGCGCCCAAAACTAGCATCTAGAGATGCAAAACCTTGTAAATTATAAAATTTTGTAAATGTGTGGACCGATGACCATGTGGCAGCCTTGCACAATTGTTACGCCGAGGCTCCATGCCGTGCCGCCCACGAAGTTCCCACTGCTGTAGTTGAATGAGCCCTCAAGAATGCGGGTACTGGCTTATGTGATAGAATATAAGCCTGTGTGACTGTAGCCGTATTCCACCTAGATAAGGAAACTTTTGAGGCCGGCCAACCTCTTTTCTGTGCATCATACAGAATAAAGAGGTCCAACGTTTTTCGAATCGATCTGGTACGGTCCACATAATACTGAAGTGCCCGGACCACATCCAGCATATGCATAGAAGTGTCCGGAGCCTGAGACTGGGGGGCAAACGCTGGAACTACAATCTCCTGATTCACATGGAACTGAGAAACCACCTTTGGAGTGAAGGATGGCTTTGTGCGTAAAACCGCCCTATCCGCATGGAAAATAAAAAAGGGTGGATTACAGCCTGGTCTTAAAGACCGCGTATACGCAATCTACGTTGCAAGAAGTAACGTAGATTACGTTATAAAATTACTGCGCATGCGCAGTAGCACATTTCGCAAAACTCCGGAGCTCTGAATACGGCCCAAAGCCCCTAATTTGGAGACACGCCGCGCTGATGAAATGGCTAGCAAGAAAACTACCTTCCAGGTAATATATTTAAGGTCCGTGGACTCTAACAGCTCTCTAGTAAGCGCTTGCAACACTAAATTTAAATCCCATGGTTCAATGGGATGAACAAAAGGGGGCTGGATATGAAGTACTCCTTGTAAAAAAGTTTGTATATCCCGTAACCCAGCCAATCTCCGTTGAAAAAATAACAAAAGAGCCAAAATCTGCATCTTGAGAGGCTAAACGTAAACCTTTCTCCAGTCCAGATTGAAGAAAAGACAGTAGATGAGAGATGTTAAACCTAGATGTGTGGGCTTTGCGTGTCTCACACCAACAAATATAAGTCTTCCACACTCTATAATAATTTGCTGATGAAGACGGTTTTCTAGCCCTAATCATAGTCTTAATGACTTCTGAAGAAAATCCCCTAGATGTAAGAATTAGGGTCTCAGTAGCCACGCTGTCAAAGTCAATTGACCTAAATTGTGGCAAAGAAGAGGTCCCTGAGACAGTAGATCGGGACGAAGAGGTAACCGGAAGGGCAGGGCTGCGGACATTGCAAGAACGTCCGAGTACCATGCCCGGCGCGGCCAATCCGGGGCCATAAGAATTGCGGCTACCCTTTCCCTTTTTAACTTCTTGAGGATTCTGGGTAACATGGGCAGAGGAGGAAACAGGTAAACTAGTCAGAAATGCCACTGAAACGACATGGCGTCAGTGAATGCTGCGGCGGGATCCCTGTTTTTTTGCGCATAATAGGGGAAGTTTGACGTTCCGACGAGACGCCATGGAGGTCTATCTCTGGCCGACCCCAGCGTTGAACTAGGAGATCGAACACTTCCTGATGAAGTGACCACTCTCCCGCCAGAATTCTGTGGCGGCTGAGATAATCAGCCTCCCAATTCTCCACTCCCGGGATTAATACTGCTGATATCGCTGGAACATGGCATTCATGATGCGCGATGTCTCTCTAATGGCCAAGGCGCTGCGCATTCCTCCCTGATGGTTGAGGTAAGCTACTGTGGTGACATTGGGGCAGATCCTGAACTACGCATTTCTGCGAATTTACGTGTGGCAGACACGTAAATTCGCAGTTTTGATCGAACTGCGCATGCGCACCGCAGAAAATACGCACATTCGCGTAGCGTATTTTCTAACGTAAGGATATTTCACGTATTGCGAACGTAAGTAATTACGTGTGGGCGTGCCAAAATTACGTTAGCGACGAATACGTGCGAATTACGTGAAGAAGGCGGGGTGGGGTATTTAAAGTGTACAGTATGGGCGTGCTAAGCTGCGTACGTTCGCGTAGTCTGTACGCCCGTTAGCGGACGTATTCTGTTACGTATGGAAAAGTTAAGGTAGGGTTTGGGTAGCGTATTTTCACAAATTACGTCCGTGCAGGGGGTGTGTTAAGGGTAGCGTAGCGAATTTACGTACGCGAAAATTCGCTACGTGAACAAACGTATGGCAAACGTTGTTCAGGATCTACCCCATTGTCTGACTGGATTCTCCCTGGTCTGTCTACCAGAAGACTTCCGGACTGCATTAAAACTTTGTACACTGCACGAAGTTCTAACACATTGATGGGCAGGAGAATCTCCTGATGACCCCAAAGTCCCTGAAGTCTGTGTTCTCATATGACTGCCCCCCAACCGGAAAGACTTGCATCCATGGTGACCAAGATCCATTCCCACGTCTGTGGAGACCGACCTCTGGAAAGATGAGAACGGACTAGCCACCAGTTGAGCAATTGATGGGTCTCTTCCATCAACTTCATAAACTGTCTGTCCATATGAAGTGGGGACCCTGACAAACCGCGCAGGATGTCCCACTGGAAAGTTCTTGAATTAAACTGGGCATAAGGAACAGCCTCGAAGACTGACAGGAGTTTCATACAGTCTAGCACCGACACCTGTCCTCTCCCCAGAATAGCTCTAGTCTTGTTGATAACAGCCAAGATCTTGTTCTCCGGCAGAAACACCCTTTGAAGACTGGTGTCGAAAATCAGACCCAGAAATTGCATTCTCTGAGTTGGAACCACTGAAGATTTTGACAGGTTGATAATCCACCCATGGGCTTCCAGGAAGCTTATGGTAAGACTCAAGTTTCTGAGAAGAATAGAATGGGAACGGGCCTTCAACAATAGATCGTCCAAGTAGGGTATGATGGTCACTCCCTGGATATACAGAAGACCCACCATCACCGCCATAATCTTGGTAAATACCCTTGGGGCTGTAGCTAGGCCAAAGGGCAGAGCTCTGAACTGGAAGTGGTCATTGCCGATTGCAAATCGCAGTAGACGTTGATGTCCCTCCCATATTGGGATATGAAGGTAAGCGTCCTTTATGTCTAATGACGCTAGAAATTCCACCTGTTCCATGCTCGCAATCACTGATCTTAGCGATTCCATCTTGAATGATGGGACTTTTATTTGTTTGTTTAGGGACTTTAGATTCAGAACTGCCCTGAATGATCCGTCCTCCTTTTCCACCAGGAAAAGATTTGAATAAAAATCCCCCACCTCTTTCCAGAGCAGGGACAGGGACTATCACTTGTACCCCCAGTAAACTCTGAATGGAATCTAGAAGGGCCAAGCGCCTGAGTCTGCATGTCGGAAGATCCGTAGATACAAACCTGGAGCGGGGAACACGATGGAAGTCTATTATGTAACCCCTCATTACAATCCCCTGCATCCAGGTATCGGGGGATGATGCTAGCCATTGGTCCTGGAACCTCAATAGGCGAGCCCAAACCCCAAAATCCTGGCCAGGGACCCAGTCATGCTGACGCAGGTTCCGCCGGCTTGGTTGTTCCACGCTTGGCTGAGGTCTTACCTCTACGGAATCCTCCTCTAGAAGAGGTGGAGGATCCCCTCGCCGGAGCTCCTCGTGTGCCCCCAAAGGGACGAAAGGAGGACCGAAACCTCGGTTGTTTGGGCTTTGCCCAAATAACCGGTAAAAATGGGCTTTTGCCTCCTGTAGCCGTCTGAATCATTTTCTCCAATTGAGAACCAAAAAGAGTAACTCCATCATACGGCAGAGATTCTAAAGTACGCTTAGAATCCGCGTTTGAAGACCATGAACGCAACCACAAACAGCGCCTAGCGGCAATAATGAGAGCTGATAATTTTAAAGTAATGGACGTAGCATCTAATGACCCACAAATTCTGCAGCCTCTTTTATGTGTTCAGTCAGCAGAATCAATTCCGCCCTTGGTCTATTTTCTTGCAAGCCTTTTGCTAAGTTCTCTGCCCACACCCGAATAGCCTTATTAACCCAGGCTGTGGATACGGCTGGTCTCACCAGAGTACCTGACGCAGCATATGCTGAACGTAATTAAAAAAAAACACATTTTTTATCTGTAGCATCCTTAAGGGACACTGTGCCCTGCACAGGACTTGGTGTGGACTTGGTTAAATGGGCAATAGGAGAATCCACTACCGGAGAAGTCTCCCATTTCGCATACTCCTCCTGAGGTAATGAGTACATATATTTGAATTTAGAAACCACCGAAAACTTCCTATCCGGTTTCTGCCAAGCTTCCGTAAGAAGCTCTAAAATCTGAGGAGAAGGAAAAAAACAGGCAATCTCCTTTTTCTGTTTTTTAAACAAAGAGAACCCTGCTGAATCAGAAATCTCTGGATCCGAAAATCCTAATGTATTTCGGACCTCCCGCACTAGATCCTGAGCCCATTAAGAATCTCTGGTCTCTAGAGACTCATCCTCTGACTCTACAAACTCTCCCTCTTGTGAAGAGCCCTCTGGCACATCTATGTGCGTGAGCTCGGAGTCCGGTACCCTTTTCTTACTTAACCTCTTGTGAGGAGAACTTAGGAGGCGTTCTAGGGAGGAAGAAGCCATAGCTAGGCCCTGAGCTGACTCCGCCAGCGACAACGCCAACCCTGTCTCAGCCTGGGACACTTCACTAGTGGACAGTACCGGCAATGTTGGAGGATGTGGTGAAGTAGTCAAAATAGGTTCACTTACCACTCTCTGAGACATTACCCGGGTAAGCTCGGCAATTGAGGTGGAGAGAGACCGAAACCATGCTGGTTCTTCTACCAGAGCTGGAACTGCTGTAGGTGAAACTTGGATGCGGGCCCTAGCCTCACAAGTCGCACACACTGCCTCCGGGTCTACCTGTCCACTAGGTAATTTGTCGTTACATTTGGTACAGGTATAATGCAACGCAGCCCTTGCAGCAGAACCCTTTTTGGCTGTCCCTTTTTCAGACATATTTAGATGTTACCTAACGCTATTAATACGTCATTACTAATAATCAATTAATATTTTTATTTATTTTTTTACACAAATTTCTTACCAAAACTCCTACAAATAGTTAAGACTATATAATTAACTAATGTGAGAAAATATTTCCTCCAATCTAACACTAAAGGGCGCCAAAGAGACAGCAGGGGAAAGGAGCCCTATGGAAGAAAAGACACCACGTTCCGTGCAGCACCTCAGACTGAGGTGAATTTAAACAGCTGCTTTGGCGCCAGAACGTAAGGGGAGGAGACTACCTGTAGTAGGAAAAGTCTCCTCCCCTTCTTACCCTCAATGTCTTTGTTAATGGCTCCCTGCTGGATTCTGCGATGGCAGCCTGCAGCTGTACTCTCCATATGGGAGAACTGGCTGTCGCTTCGGTCCCCCCCCGCCAAGGGTTTCTGCTGGCAGACCTTCTCGGCGGTGCGGTGGAAGAGGGGACCGGACCACAGCATATGAGAGCTGCCAGGTCATGCTGCTAATGGCGGCTGTCAGTGCGCCTGCCGCCGACAGTCGCCGGCAGTGTCCTGTATAGGAAACTGCAGCAGCCCCTGGGATGTGAGGGAAGCCCGCAGGCTACTCACTCCCGGCTCTACTAAATAATTATTTAATATCTATTCATATTTATTAAATTATTCAATATTAGTATCTTAATTGCACACCCAGTAATTTTAGTATTTTTTTTTTTTTTAAATATTCCCAAATTTTCTAAATCCTAATTTAACTTAAAAATTTTCCATTACTCTGACTAGTCTGATATTACAGTAACAATAGCCCTAACCCACTAAAACTAGTCCTCACCTTGGTTAACATCACACTCATAATTTACTTCACAGTCCTTACCTACACTAGAGCTAATTACCTGTCCTAAAAGTAATCATCACCACAGAATAAAGCCTTATTCCTTATCTTTTAAAGAACTTATATTTATTATTCAAACCATTTACTATATTATTAATTGAATATAGTTCTACTATGCTATTTTTATCCTTACACATTAATGCATAGTCTCATAGTAAGCAACTCTCATTTTAGAGTTAATTAGCTTCAGCACATAGGTCAGCACTTAAGCACTTTACTCCTATATATTTTCCTCCTAAATATACTATCCCTATCCTCTAGTAAGTTATACACCACTAAGCAACAGAAAATATTTTAAAATGTCTTAATTATAAACATCTATAAAACTTGCAACATTGTCTTTATATTTTATAGTTACATTCTTGCTGGTGTTAATATAGAAACAAATAGGACGCGTTATAAAGTAAATCTAAACGTAATATAAATAAGTTCACACGTTTACAGGCTTGACCATCACTTTAATTGGCAGCTAATTTATTCAGAGCATAATTGCACCTTCCGAGTATCCGTCGATGGCCTCCACTGGGGCACTTTTCATTCACCAATCATGGCAAACTGGAATACGTAAATAAGGCACCCTTGGTGCCACAAATCTATTGCTTTTTCATTCCCTGAGGAAGTCATTATAAGGCTAGCACGTCCTATAGACGAAACGCGTTGTAAGTTCTTCTCATGAAACTACCATCATTTGCAGTTGGAAAGTTTCCTGCGATCCTCTCTCCCTGCAACAGTAAACTAGCTTTCTGGGTAACAAAACAAACTGCATCTCAAGACCACATACAACTGAAGCAGATCGAAGAGCACTTCTAAGGATAAGATAAGACTTTTCTATACCACTGCTGGTTGTCATTTTTATTGCAGTACGCATGTATTTTAAAGTATTGAAGTCAAGTTTTAAAAGGATAATGCACTATCTCTGTGTCAAAGTTCTGTCCAGTGTACAACAATGGGAGGTCTGACTGGGACCCCAACTCCTTAGTAAGTCTTATGAGATTCAATGTTACCACTCTAAAGTTTTCTTTGAAATCCTTGATTCAAAACAAGCTCTGCTCCCATTCTGGGTAAACTCAGCTGACAAATTACCTTATTTTTTCAAACAACACCCTCCTTTCTATAAGCAGACAGCTTTTGCAGCCCACGAAGAAATACTGTCCCATTGAAATCCGGATGTGATTGATAAAAGGTGTATAGTACTTTACCCACCACTGCTAACTGCCATATCCGCATAGTGGAAGGCATAGAACAGCTAACCAGCATCCAACTGAACCACCTCATGTTAGTTTAATCCCAATCAGAGCAGAGGTTCCCGAATGCATAACCAGACAGGCAGATGAGTTTTAATCTTAAATAATTTTTTTTAAACATACAGTATACACAATTTAACAGTGACAGGTCAGAAAATAAAATAAAAAAAAACCCTATGAAACAGCTTTTAAATAGATTTTTCTGTGGTTTAAATTTGCACTGTGAAATAATAAATCACCTTTATCTAAAAAGTTAAATCAATTTAGAAAATGGAGTGCACACAGCACATATCTGGATGCACAGGAAAACAGGTTGCTTGTCCTTTTTGTATTCACTGACAAAATGTATGAGTATTGGTACCACTGTCTACATAAGGTTTAATACAACGCATTTTCAGTTTCGATTAAACTGCTTTCATAGAAGACTGAATGCAGGTCAGACTGAATGTATCAAAGGTATATTGAAAGCGGCAGCAAGTACAGAGTCATGCATTGCTGCATTGTTCAGTTAATAAGCCCCGGAAGTCTATGACAGCTTAATATACCAATGTGTAACAAAGCACCATGAAACATATTTGCTTTATAAATAGTATTATTAATTATTATTATTAGTCTAGATTGTTCTCCAAATGTTTGTACACTTCAATCAGATTGCTGTCGCATTTTCACATTGCATATCATATATTTAAGCCAGGCATGTGAAACTCAAAACCCCAATTGGGCCCAAAAAAAATCATAGTCTAAGATTGTGTTGGCCACAAGAAAAATAAAAAGAAGTCACATCCAGCCTCTCCAGTATTCCCATCAGGTCTCTCCAGCTCCAAGTATTCCCCATCATGTCCCCCACGCTCCCAGTATCCCCATCATGTCTATTCAGCTCCCAGTATCCCCCATCATGTGTCTCCAGCTCCCAGTATTAACCATATATATGGCTCTAGATCCCCAGTAATCCACATTCATAGGACTCTCCAGTTTCCAGTATCCCCATCATGTCTCTTCAGCTCCCAGTATTTCCAATCATGTCTCCCCTGCTCCCAGTATCCCCCATCATGTGTCTCCAGCTCCCAGTATCCCCCATCATGTGTCTCCAGCTACCAGTTTCCCCTGTCATGTCTTTCCAGCTCCCAGTATTAACCATTCATATGGCTCTAGATCCCCATTCATAGGACTCTCCAGTTTCCAGTATCCCACATCATGTCTCTAGCTCCCCTGTATTCCCCATTCATATTGCTCCAGCTCCCTAGCATTCCCTATTCATTTGGCTCCAGCTCCCAGTAATTCACCATTCATTAGTCTTCAACTTCCCCGTTTACACCCTACCTTTGATGCCTTCCATCCTTGCCTCTCCTCCACGGAGAGTCTTCCAGCTCTTGCGTGTGACGCTGGCCATAAAGCAATCAGTTTTCTGCTGTCAGCCAATGCAGCAGTTATACAGGACAGCTGAAAAGGTCTTTGCTAACAGCCGACCTGTTTAACTGCTGCTGCAGCTGATAGCAGAAACCCCTTTTCAGCAACGGACCTCCCTATGCGATAAAATTCAAAACATTTTATTCTAGTATACTATAGTGTGCTGCCCAACTCTTGCACAATGTATTTGGTCATATATCTGCATTGAGCTTGGCTGCTTTGTGCACATATGCTGCGTGACATACTTGCATTGCCATCCAGAGGAACTATTGCGTTCCTCTTAATACCACCCACGTTGTTTTCTTATTTATGTGTGCCTCTGCCTCAGTCCCAATGTCTCAGCTTATAAAGTAAGCATTTTGACATATCTGCAGCACTGAATATTGTTCCTTATAGTTCCACACTACTTCCATCAGTGTTTCCCAACCCTGGTCCTCAGTGACCATTAATAGTCCATGTTTTCCAACTCTCCGCACAGAACAAGTGATATAATGAGTACCACCTATGGAACTTTTAAAATGTGTCAGTCAGTAATGAACACACCTGTAATCCAGCAAGAAGACCTGGAAATCAAGCACTGTTGGTTGCCCCTGAGGACCAGGGTTGGGAAAAACTGACTGACAAAGTTTTCCTGCCACTGGGGTAGAATAAAAAGGAAAATACAAAATACAATACAAAAGGTCATAGATTTTGCATACCAGTTAATAGGTCAAATATTATGCCAGTATAACCTATTTAGTCTTGCAGACAAACAAAAAAAGGGAAAAGAATTTTACATTTTAATTTATATACATTTTTTTGGAGCCGAAAAGAGAGAAGATTCCTGTAATGCAACGATTGTGACGTCAGTGTCTCACACGGATGACCAGCATGCAAGGTGGAGGAAAGAAGTAGATCTAGCCCAAAGACTTCACTAGGTAAGTACATTTGGGGAATGTAGTAGCACAGATTTTAGATTAGATATAGATAGATAATGCATAGTTGCTGACTCTCCCAGAATGTCCGGGAGACTCCCAAAATGCGGGAAGTTCTCCCGGGAGAGCCGGCAAATCTCCCGCAAAGGACTTGAGGCTTGTAGTTTTCATTAAACCATGGCTTCAAGACCTGCCCCCCTGCCTAGCAACACTAGTTTACTAGTGTTGCTAGGGACAGGGAAGGACTTGATGATACAAATTGCATCCCTATAAAACTCCGAAAGGGGTAACTGATAGTCAAGAGGCGGGGCTTAATGATGCGATTTGCATAAATCACGCCATTAAGCACCGTTCCCTGCATGCATCTATGGCTTCCCTCCGGTATCTCCCGGAGGGAAGCTTTTATAAGTTAGCAATGATCGAAATTCTCTATTGTGACGTGGTCTTTACAAATACTATCACATCTTGCATTGTATAAATCATTAGCTGAAAGGAAAATGCAGCTTTAACCTGCTGAGCAGGAATTACAAAAGACTCTAGTAACAAAACACACCTAACATTATCTCACGCACTGCAGAGATTTTATGGCAGACCAAAAGACAGGAAAAAGAAAACATCACAGGTCTCTGGTATAAGATACAAACAAAGTGGCCAGGGTTTTCATACCATACTGCAACTAATCACAGCCAAGGTGACACAGTACTAACCGACTAGTATAATCTTGTAAGATTCTTACTGCATATTCCAAATATAACACACCTTATGTCAGATATTGGCAATCAGAACAGCAACCTCAACTGTTCACCCTGAAACAATGTATTGGGGAGATCTATTTATCTAGAATGAATGGTATGGAGAAACTTTTGTGGGCTGACTTTACTATTTACCTTCATGCCAGAAAATATGACAGGACAATAGTGAAATACACTGCTTCCAACATACATGGCCTCTTGTGTTGGTAAAGACTAGCAAGTGCTCTTGACACAGCAAAACCTTTTAAATATCTGAAGTACTAGATTTCAAAGAAGGTTCCTGTAGTCTATGGTGACAGATCTAAGTCATAGCATCAGACCCAAAATATTTGTAGTTCATGTTACCAAATATTCTAAAGAATGCTGATGCCAAAAAAATGGGCTTTTGTTACTACTGTTAGCCAAAGATAACTTGTGATCATTTAGAAGGATCACCAGAGATTTGCTCGCTACTACTCACAAGCGTTTTACTATTCTTTAAACAGAAAAATAGTCATTTTCATTTAATTTATGCTTATTTTTCAATTGGAGGTCAACAAGAGAGCATGTTGACTATCATTTAAATTCTTAAGTCTTAGGTTAGAAGCACAGAAATGCCTTGAACTCACTGTCAACTTGTCACATTTCTAGGTTAGACAATCCACTTTAATCCCTTTATCCCTAAAGGATCCAGCTTACTAATAATCTGTTCTGGACTCTGAACATGTCTTTTCATTGCTGTTCATGTACACATAGGTCTTTCTGATATCCCAATTCAATCTCTGTTTTCCTAGCTAACTTCCTGACAATCACAGTGTTACCACAAGATTTCACAAACAAACAAAACATTATACAGGATGCAATCAGCTATTGCTTGTTACTCATTCATTAAATAACATAAACATATAAAATATAGCACAATAAAGGTTCACATTCAGTGCTATGTCCCATAAAAGCCACAGTCGTACTATGTAGATGAATAAAATTCTATTCATTAAAATACCTATAAAAAAAAAATAAAAAAAAAAAACCACACAAAAAACAGTGCAGAATCACAAAAAATTACAAGACTTCGTATATAGCTTACCCTCTTATTGTTAGATGGGGCGACAGGGCTGATCTAGACCAGAACACAAATCTAATTTTTTTAACAGGTTTTTATACAGCGCCATAATATTATGTATTGCTTTACAACTCCCATTCCATTAGGTACAATTTACTCCACTCCTGAGCTTCCAACTGTCACACTCACTTGGTTTAAATGAATAAACTAAGATAATAAAACTATTTGGCTCTCAAATACCCCTTTCAGAGCGCCACTAAAAACCTGGGTTTTTGGCCAAGAACCCAGCAACCCGTGTTTGGGGGGGTGAGCTGAAAGGTACTGGGGTCCTGGTCCCCGATCTAATAACCCAGGACTTAGACATGGGGAAAAAAAGAAGGGTTTTACCCGTGTCGGACCCCAGTAATCGGCAATGTGAAAGCTGCTGACTCAGGCTTTTCAACCCGGGTCTCACCAAACACCCAGCAATAACCTGGGTTCCGGGGCTGCAATCTGAAAGCGATATTACAAAGGTGGTGACCACAGTAATTGACAGTTGCAACTTAGGAACAGAGCTAATTGAATGGGTCATGTTGGAGGGTATGGCATTGGAGCGGACAGTCTAAATTCCCTAAAACACCAACAGATAATGACTAAGGGCAATTTTGTTTTAGTAAGCCAATTAATTTACGAACATGTTTTTAGATTGTTGGAAGAAACTGGAGCACCCTGATACAAACTCCACACAGATAAAACTTTGTCTGGAAATAAACTTATGATCTCAGCGCTGTGAAGAAGTAATATCCTTTTAAGCCTCCATTCTACCCTACCCCACTGTAATGTATAGTGGAAATGGTGGTTATGCTTTGTGGCAGCGCTTTAGTAACAATGCGAATGCACTATAAGCAGTGTTCAGCACAGAGGGTTTTAGTTGGGCACCCCACCCAGCTATTTTTAACCAAGCACTTGGTACCCAGCTGCACCAGTATAAAAAAAACAAAAAACTGTAATCCTGGACATTGTGTAGTTCAGGGTTACTCTTCTTTGTATCACAAGTGCAGCCATGGCATATACACAATGGCAGAACTGCTGCAGTCCAGGCACTGTGCATGTGTTGCTATGGCAGCGGCAGATAACATGATACTGCTGTGACCTAAGGTCATTAACAGTACAGAGCAAAGAGCGCTGTGGAGAATGGAGGGAAAAGAAGAGAAGACAGAAGGCAGCAGGTACGATTAAAGATTACTGAAAAGAAAGAGGGGTTGGATAGGACACATGCAGGGAGAGAAAGAGCCGTTTGTTTGCTATGGGCAAATCGATGTCCCGCCCGTAATCAATCAACGAAAAAAAAATGATCCTACAGCGAATGGCAAGTATGAATTTAATCCTTACCCTAACCCCCTCCTTATATTACCCTAACTTTTAAAGAATTTTAAACCTTTGCATTACAATTCATCTTATCATATTCTGTGCTGCTTAGTTTTAAGTGGAACCCTGTTACATCAGAAAGCCTGGAGGGTAACATCAAGAGAGAGATAAGAAGCGGGGACGCCTGCTCTCCAGGAGTACCGGTATATACAGCATTGCTGTCGGGACTCAGCTGACTATTACGCCACAGTGAAGTATCTCCATAAGGTAACAGGACCCTAGGCATTTGCCATTTGCCTTGGTCTTAATTCATCTGAACAATCTAAGCAGCTAGGTCATAACTGCTGTATTGATTATACACAGTCCTCAACTGCAATAATTGACAACGTCCATCTATAAACTTGTATACATCTTACGAGGACTTATAGCCTTAATACAAAAGTAACAGCAAAAAAAAATAAATAAATAAATAAACTTAATACGACGCTGGGAGCACATATGCAATTATACCTGTAGGTCATAACCGGACATTTTTTTTTACAGCTAAATGTCTGCTTATTTTCAAGAGCAAGCGGGTCAGGTGCAGCCATAGAGATTATTACCATCAGCTGGATGGAATAGTTTTTTTTTTTTTATTTCAATCATTATGATATGTGTATTTGTTTCCACCTTTACTATAAGCGCAGCTGATTTATACCATAGACATTCAATTCAATTGATTCTCCATGGCCAACCTGTGGCTCTCCAGGTGTTGCAAAACTACAACTCCCAGCATGCTTTGTCAGGTAATAGCTATGCCTATGCAGTTAAAGCATGATGGGACTGGTTTCAAACCCCTGGAGATCCACAGGTGTGCCAGGTCTGAACTAGTGCTCTTAATGATTTTCCCTAACTCTATTGCTTCTAAGTGTGACAATCACTCAACTACTTCCAAAATCTGCCACTTAGATTTCTTCTTTATACAAAACAGAACAAACAATTCATATACGCCTTGATCTTTTTCCTATGACATGTTCCTTTTACTGGGTAATCTGTACACAAATATACAAACCAATAGCAACATACAATACCATGTAGTTTTCTAACATTCTAAGAACAACAAATCTTTTTTTTATGATATAAACCCTCAAGCACATTTGTAAGCAGAGCTTAAACTCATGTTTGAAGAACGTCCACAGGGATTGGTGGAGTATATTTAATACTGGATATACTAGTTAGGGTGATGAATAATGTAAAGTGAATAGCTGAATGACTATTAATGCCAAAGTATTTTTTGTTAACTGTACATTGTAATATATTTAAACAGTGTTCACAATTTATTTTGTGTACGGTAATATCTGTGGTATGTTTTGCATGTGGGTGTACATGAACCGGATTATGTGAAAATTCGTGTTGTTAAAAAAACAGACTATTTTTAAAAATTAATTTGAAAGGGTTCATTTTAAGAAGAGCTAGAAATATGTTATCTTAATTTCCATAACCTTCCTTGAAAGTCCATAGAGCACATATTCCTACAAGAATTTCCTGTACAAAACTGTGAATTATTTAAAACGTATATTTAAATTTGCAACCAGAAATTAAAATAGGACATCTGGTTAAGAGGGTTTAGTTTCTTCTTTTATCTCTATTTTTGTTACCAAATAATGTTGTATTGTAGCTGAAAAAACATTCTTCAACACAAAGTAGTGCTGAATATTTTATTACTGCACAGATGGAATGTTTGTAATTGTGCATTACTGATCACCACTTATTTTACATGGCTTTTTACACAATTCCACCTAACTTATTATCCCGCTATCAAACATATTCTAGATTGATTATAAACCTTTTTTGCTCTTAGTAAAGTTAAAAGACAAAACTTGGATACAAAATGTGGACTTTATTAGGATATTTTATATAGTTACTACAAAAAAAAAAAAGACTCTATTGCTTCTGAGTGTCTCTATCACACAACTATTTCCAAAATCTGCCACTTACGATTTCAATCCTTATGCAAAACAAACAATTCGTATACCCCTTTATTTTTTTTCTTCGAAATGTTCCTTTTACTGGGTAATCTTTATACAAATATACAAACCAATAGCAACATTCAACACCATATAGTTTACTACATAACTTTTTCTAAATGTATTTGTTATCATTTAAACCCTCAAGCACATTTGTAAAGCTGGCCACACACTAGAGTGATTATTTGCCCAATCCTACAAGTATCGTGGATTGGGCCAAAAATCACTATAGTGAGAGGCATAGATAGATTTGTAAAACCTCAGATTATCGTACCAGATATTCTCTTGGAGGATAATCTGATCGAAGGGAATTCCCAATTAATATTGTCCAAAGGGACGATATCTTGTGGTGTGTGGGCAAGTCCGACTAGCAGACTTTGTACCTCCACCTCCTGGCTGCAGTTTCCCTATCTGTCTGACACAGCGCTGTGCAGTCTCTCAGTGTTAGAGGTTCTACACAGCGCTGCAGAACCTCTAACAGTCTTTTTTTTTTTCATTCAGAAATGTTTTGTTCAGTCAGCCAATAGACTGGCTGCAAGGGATTTCTGTCCAGATTGACAGGTGTCCCAAGGAATCAGAGCAAGACTGCAGCCAGCCAATTGGGTAGCTGCACAGTCTGATTCAGAAATTATCGCTCCCAGCCTCTGCTGTGTGTGTGGCGCCAATATCAGGACATTTTCCTAAAGGAAAATCGTCCCAAATATTGGCCACCACATGCTGGAAGTGATAATCTCTCTAGTGTTTGGCCACCTTTAGAAAATGTTTTTTTTTATTTATGTGTCTGCCATAAAATGAAACATTTATGTCCTACTAAACAACTAATTTTAAAACCCTAAAACATGGATTGCAGACTAGTCAGCATTTTGTTCCAACCTCAGATATAGTATTATCAGGCTTTACAAAGTAACAACAATTTACACAGTAAATAGTTTCCTCATTTTATGGACATGACAAGAGTTGAGTTTTGTCTGTGCTAAACGCATAATTTATTTCAAAATACACTAAACTAATTTCAGTCTACAAAATATAAAAAGCAATCATGAAAAGAACACCTTATACAAGTCAATTCTGACCATATATCAGCTCTCTTTATTCACTCATAATATTAGAACAGCTTAAACATATAGACAAAAACACCAGCAAACCAACTAGGGCACTCACAAGAAAGCTGGCCACAAATTTAAGAGATTATTGGTTCAATCATCCAAATATCAGCAGATCAGACAGAAAATTGCTGTAGTAGGCAAGGTGGGTTTTCAAAATGTCGATGGACCTGAAATGCTTGGGTTTAATTTTTTCATCAATTAGAATTTCTGACTGATATCAGACCAAGTTAACAATATTTTGTAGTAGATGGAGTTGGCATGGCAACATGCCACACTACAATTATTGTTAACACAAGCTAGTAGTGTGTGACACAGATAACAGGTCCTTTCCTTAGGGGAAAATCGTCCTGTTTATTGGACACTTGCAGTGTGAACAAAAATCTTTTTATTGTGTGGCCAGCTTTATATTGCAATCTGCCTGGATTAAACCAAACTATGTCTCGACAAAATAATCACATACTAGACTGTTCCATGTCGTAAATGATCATACTACAACTTCTGTACATACAGAAAATGATAACGCAGCAACCTTTGAAACAAATAAAAGAACACAGATTACACACAATTGATTTCCCTTTCCCTTAAAAAAACAGCTTGTACAGAACCACCACCAACTGAATTTGGATGGACAAATAAAAGACCAAACATTTTAAATGTAAACACCTTTAGTTTGCTGCAATAACTTATCATCCATAGTTTTTTAATCAAATTCCTGAAATTTAAACTTCACATTTTAACCTCTCAATAAAATACCGAATAACCCTTGTGAAATTTTTAAAACCATGTTCTCTCATATATAGAGGCACCTAATCAACATATTCAAATAGTATATGAATATTAGTTAAATTGTGGTTTGAGGGCAAAACCTTTAGGTAACTAAATGATAATAAGCCTTATTGGCTTGTTCATGATTTAATGATGTTTACAATAAACTGCCTTTTGTATCACAGGAAGCAACTACTAACTTGCTGGTCTGAAAACAAATAGATCAAGTAAAATTGGGACTGCTATTATGAAATTATGATTTTGATTAATTACTAACCTAAACCAAGCTAAGGGACCTCACAACGGGATGTAGTTGCTGGTAAAAAAGTACTATTTTAGAAACACAGGTAGCCGAAAGCTTATATTCGGCTGCCTCTATTTTTCAAAAACGCTACTTGTGCAAAATGTTTATAAATAAATGGGTAAGCATGCGGTCCTCATACCTACCCATTCATTCCTCGGAAACCGCTGTCACCACCGCAGAGCAGCACCAAATCGGAGGTACTTGCTTCAGGGAGTTTTAGATTAAGCAGCGGGGAGTGGTGTCTTAGGGATATATATATATAT
>WWET01000302.1:545051-558251 GCA_011038615.1 Limnodynastes dumerilii
CTCTTCCTCCACAGGGCTTTTTCTTGGCTGTGTCCAGATCAGGATCAGGTATTGCTTGAGCATTCCCTCTCTGTACATTGACTCTTCCTCTTCCCTTCCATGGTATGCCCTTCAAAACACAAGCTGACACAGTTTGAGTTGCAGTCAGATCTGAATGGGGCACAATTGCATGCTCTTTGGTTCTAAGCATACGCACAGTAAAATTATGGTGAGATACGACATGTCAGCTGGCCTACGTTCACCTCTGGATCAGGTCCAGCATTTCTCAGCACTACAATATTAACAAACTTATTACATAGAGGAAAGTCAATAAACCTGTTAAACCTGTCAGCCATTTAAAGCAAACAGGTTAACTGTCAACATTAGAACCATTGGCTTTCTTTATCCCACCTCCTGATAGCATTCACCTAATTAGTCCATAGATGCTGTGAAGAGGGGCTCCTAGCAATGCAGACAATACAGGATGTTTCCACGACTTTTCAAGAATATTCCTAAAAACGAGAAATTCTGCAGTATGCCAAGAATAGTGAGCGTATGCAAATAAATGGTTAACACACTCACCAGATGAGGGAGCAGGCCTCTGCTCAGAACAATTGATTTAATGAGTACCACCTATGGAACTTTTAAAATGTGTCAGTCAGTAATGAACACACCTGTGCTACAGAAGGAGACCGGGAAATCATGCACTGTTAGTGGTACTTGAGGACCAGGGTTGGGAAACACAGGTCCAATAAAATTCCAACAAGCAGTCCCTAGTGGCCGGTCATGGTAGCAACCACAATTATGAACAATTAGTCCAGGTCTGCCCCTAAAGGTGAAACGGAATACATCAGTCCTGGATGTAACAATAGTAACTGGGTCCTAGTATCTACCGATCTTCTTAAAAAATTAAGTATAAAAGTCTGCATACATTCTAAAGAGATTAACAGAAGAATATATGGATACAAATAGGAAAGATATCCCTATAGGAGAGATCTATAGTAGTGTGTAACTACTGAATGTGTAAGGGGTGTGGCTGTTACAATGCTTAGAGGATGGGGGCTGTTGCCATCCACCCTGCACCCATAGAAGACACTGTCAGTGGCTAGAAGATTAAACAGCTTGCAGAACTCAGTCTTTGCCCAGTTCTCTGCCACAACTAAGCTGTCAGTGTCACAGGACACAGGACATACTGCGTGAGAGCCCACCTGTCAGTGGCACTCTCCAGCTGTGCCCACTTTACTTATTCAAGGAGGTGCCACTCTCAATAGTGGCATCCTCCTGTACTCCCTCCTGCCTTGCCTTCGGTGGTGTTCTTGCGCCAAGCTCTGGCATCCTCCGGTGCATGGGCACCGCCATGTTGGATCCAATCACCTGATGCGCCCCAGCCAACTGGATTCCAGCTCAAGGATTCACATGATCAGGCTATCCAATCCTGGCCTAGGGTGCTCTATTTAAGTCTGCAGCACAGTGTAACCTGCGCCATAACAAGTTGTTCACTCAAGGTGCCTGATTGCTTGCTGAGTAGCGCTGCAGTAATCCTTAGTCAAGTCTGTCAAGTCCAGTTCTGGTCAAGTCCAGTCCTGGTAAAGTCAGTTTCGGTCCTGGTTAAATCCAGTTTCAGTCCTGGTCAAGGCCAGTTCCAGTCATGATCAAGTTCAGTCCAGGTTAAGTCAAGCTTGTCCAGTCCAGTTTCAGTCCTGGTCCAGTCCAGGTTATGCCAAGCTTGTCTGGTCCAGCTCCAGTCCAGGTTAAGTCAAGCTTGTCCTCCAGTCCAGTTGCCATTAATGATATACTGAGCTTTTGGGTTTTTGTGCCCCAAGTGCATGATTTTGCAATTTTTGGCATTAAACTGCAGTTGCCACACTCTTGGCCATTCCTCCAGTCTACCTAGATCGTCTCTCATTTTCTGTACCCCTCCTGGCATGATCGCTGTACTTTTCTCTACATTTTATTTATTTTGTTTACCTTTGTCGATCACATGACCAGTTCCTAGCACTTCCTGATTTTCACTCTACAGCAGGCATTAGTTTACAGGTGTGGCTCACTGATCCGCAGCTATATTTAAACCCTCCTCTGACATTCACTCACTGTTAGAGCAACAGGAATCCTTGCCTATGATATTGTCCCTGGTGCCTGTATTCCGAAGTTTTTGGTTCCTTCCTGTGCCTCCTGTGTTTGAACTTCCAGTGTTCAGCTGCTCTCTGCAGTATTCAGTCCAGGTAGTCTTAATACCAGGTACCTTAGTAGCCCATTTAATTGCCCCCCCACCCACTTTCACATAACTTCCTACTTACGGAGGACTGCCACTCCCCTCCGTACGTATCTTACTAAGCACGGATTTGAAGCCCATGTCTAATGGATTTCTGTACCAAAATCCTATGTAGCTTGCATAAAAAAGTTATTACGCATGTGCAGTTTAACCGATCCCAAAAAACACAAGGAAAAAGCAGCACTTTCTTAAGTGTGAATACAGTGCTATACTATTAGCATACATCCCCCCTCACAAATAGCTGAGGAAGTGGTCCATATTGAAACTTTGGATCCAGAGGATTTAGATGCATCCTGGAAATGAAACAGAAAACAGAAAAGTCTAAATATGGTCTAATCAGTGCAAGTTTGTACTATATAGGGGGTTGAATCATTTTACAAGTCACTGTACAAAACACATATTATAAGACTTCAGACCAAACTTGAAAGGTTTATCTTTAAATAGGTATGATCAAATAATAATCTTATTTTGACAATGATAACTAGCCAGGTCCAGACTTCTGAGTACTGCTCACCTTCTTTGCGTTTCAGTCTGGTTGGAACTGCTTTTCACCTGTGCATTTTAAGAGTTGCATGCAATAAATTGTAAGTCCTTGCTGACTTAAGGTCAACTACACTTCTAACAAAGGGTCTGGACTGAGTTCAAAAGTGATCATTCCCTCTAGTCAATTTACAGTATAGGTGTTTGCTTTTTCTGCCCACCCATCCAGACTTATATTCTTCCAGGAATATGGAAAATTGATTTTTTTTAACAAATTCCTCCATATCTTTTGCTTGGAGATCCGTGCACACAGCTATCAGAAATCTGGATCACGCCAGTATACTTATATTTTCAAACAGTGATATATATATTGGGGTAGATCCAGAACTACTTTTGCCGTACATTTATTCGCGTAGTGTATTTTCGTGTGCGTATATTATATAAACTCCCCTAGAAACACCCCTTGAACGTACGTATTTTGTCAAGATACGCTTTCCAAACCCTACCTTAACTTTTGCCAACGTAACCGCAGTGATCCGCACACGTACGTATGGGCAACGCAATTTTACGCAGCTAAGCACGCCCATACTGTACACTTTAAATACAAACCCCTGCCTACTTAACGTACTTCAGACGTATTTTGGACTCGAGTAAAATTGGCACGCCCACACATAAGTATTTACATGACACATACGTGAATGGCCCATACGTTCACAATTACGCTACGTTACTGTGCGTATATGGTGCGCATCCGCAGTACTTACCAAAAGGCGATTTTACGTCTCCGCCACGCGTAAATTCGCTCACAAGCGTTGTTCTGGATCTGGCCCATTGTCTTTTAATTAACTTTTCTCTTATAAAAAAAAGAATAATAAAAAATCTGTGGGTTTATTACATTACAAATGTAGAACTTGGTTTATTATGTGAAGATAGAGAACTGAAAGTGTATATTTTTGCAAACTTTAAAAAAATACACATAAAAATCCCTGCACTGTACAGGTAGGAATAATAATAATAATAACAATAATAATTATTATTATTATTCTTTTGTGTGTTGTTTATCTGTTAGGGACTTTGCAAATACCTTGTACTTGCTGCATCTCTGTTGTGAGTTTTTATATTAGATTTACATTAATACTTAATTGTTTGTGGTAAACCTAGAGGTGTCTTGTTGGTGTTCTGGAATAAAGCTTTGCAGACTTATTTACTGGCCTAAAATGTGTTGTTAGCATGAACATTTTGAGTAATGCAACATTGCAGAAAATAATGATTTAAATGATCTTCTGAAGGCCATTTTTTTATATAAAGAAAATGTATAAAGCCAGATAATGTCAGACTGACCTACGGCTAGCTAGTTCTAATAATCTATATCTCTTTGAGTGTAGCTGCAATCAAGCAGAGCTTCAATCCACTTTTTTTTTACTTTGTTCCCAGCTACAGCAATTTACTCTTGCAGTCTGCTCATCTTATAAAAGACTAAACATCACCAGTCCCTCATATGCACAATATTCTTTTAATGCACTAGAGGCCCAATAAACATTTTGGATTGATTTTTAACCTGCTTTTCTTTTTCATTTTTAGGTTTATTTACCCAAAACACCATTTAGCCCAAGAGGTTACAGGAAAATAAAGAAAATTCATTTAACTTTTAAATAAGCCATAAATGACTGCTCTCTGCTCTATATAGGGGTTTGTGAGAAAAAGTCCCTATAAAGTGCCAGTTCTAGGGTCATAAATCACACTATATAACTTTAAATCACAGTGACCTATAAAACACAGTTGCGTCATCAAAGCAACTATGGAGAGCACAATAACACAGTACCTGACTCACAGTTTCATTCTGTCCTTACTATCCAATCACAACACACTATACAAACTTCTCATAAACTACACTTCCATCTGGGGGGAACTGACAAATAGGCATAACATGGATCTGTACACCTTAGATATGTGCAGGTTTACATGCATTGAAATCAGAATTTTGGATACAGGCCATAATTAGGCTAATTTTACATGTATTGTTCCTAAAATAAAACTTGTAAAACTGGTCACCAGCAATGCTGTTACTATGTGTAGTAGGATTGATATCCAAACATCGTCAATCTGGAGTTATAACGCCATCTGTTGGTGATTTCTAAATTTGACAAGAGCTTTCAATTTTCTTATTTTTTTTTGCTTTGCTCCAAACACAGAATTAGTTGCAGTGTCTCCTGCAGACTATCGCGGATATTTAAACTCATCATAAGGATCATAGGCTAAGATTGTATGACTGAGCATCTTCTACAGGGCTGGCACTAGACAATTTGGTGCCCTAGGCGACATTTTGTCTGGTGCCCCTAGCAAAAAAATCCTCGTCAACCTTGTGTTTATACACGCACAAAAAACTTATACCAAGAAGATAATTTAAAAAGCAGCCCCCATTCCATGCCCCTTATTTCTTTCTGCAGCCCCCATTTCTGTGTATATCGCTATTTGTATGGAATGCTCTGTCGGATGAAAGTCCCTAACTGAGCCCATACTGTACAACTTAAATGCCTCCCCCTGCCCAAACTGAGTGTGAATGTACAGAGTGCTGCCACGCCCCACAAACAGAACATTGAACGTACGAGAACAGTGTGATTTTTCAGCCATTTTACGCATTTGAGGCACTATATAAGTAAGCGTTATTAATAATAATAGAATAACAGAATAACGTAATTTGTTCAAAAATAGTGTAACTATTCACTGTAAAATATTTAAAGATTATTATTATTTATTATTATTATTATTATTATATAGCATTTCTCTACTAAACTTGTGAACCTTTGCATAATCCAACCACTAGATGTCACAATAGTTATGCCTTTAAAACTGATAGCTCTTACTGCACTTTGTAACACATTAGAAAAATACATATACTAGGCTTCTGTAATGGACACCTTGCTTAATAATAAGGGTGGGATGGTTCCAGCTGCATTTCAACAGACATAAGCAGCTGCTAGATATACCAGGTGGGTCCTACACTCCCCAAACAAATGTAAAATAGGGGTAAATCAAAGACTACCCTGGTCAAAATAATGAATAAACACTTATAGCGATGATACTGAAAGGCTCCAACACAGTTTCACCCTACGGTCTGGCTAGTGTCAGAATCCTGGCTGTTTTCACCCTGATATTTTTCAGACAGTCTTTCTATGTAGGGTCTTTCTGGTTGTTTGACCTCTTTATATTGAGACTTTGTTTGATAGGTTACACACCTATGTGTACATGTTATGTTTTATTTGATTCCAGTTTAAAAAAAAAAAAATTTGTATCAATATTGATCAGTCTTCTTTCCCTTTCATGATTGAAGCATCACTGGGTGTAAGGAGCATTTGGTCTATCTATCTTCAAAGAAGCAATAACCTTGATGTTTACATTTATGCACTTATATTTATTTTTTATAGGCCATTTACATAGTTACATAGTTGATGAGGTTGAAAAAAGACAACAGTCCATCAAGTTCAACCTATTTTGGATCTCCTGCGATCAGTATCTTTATATTTGAAGTTAACCTATATGAAGCAACCTCCAAACTGTTGCAATCATAAAAAATAAATAAGTAAATAAATTGACATGTTCTATTCTTAATTGTTAATTTTTTGGAGTCATTTATGAGTGTTTAATAATTTATTTGGACCAGCGCTGTATGTGCTCAACAGTGCTTATAAGCAGAATCTGCTATAGCAACAAAAATACAAAAAAAATGTATTGGGGTATACATTGTTATCGAATAGCCTATGTATAGGTAAACACTACCAAAACACTAATTAACTGATCAAACAATATTAATGTACAATATATCCCTCAGTTATCTCTTGCAACAGATCTCATATAAGTTCATACTTTGCAGATATTCCCTTTCGTCTCTTGACATAGGCATACTGGGCCGTATTCAGACCTTAAAGACCGCGTATACGCAAAAAGTAACGTAGATGTCGTAACAAAACTACTGCGCATGCTCAGTAGTTCATATCAGTAAACTCCGGCCGCATTGTCTGAATACGGCCCACTAACTGGTGGAATGTTTGACTGCAGACACACCAATGTATATTAAGAATGCTAGGTTGCAGGAACACATGATAGCAATCTGATAACAAGTTGCAATGCACTGTATATTACTCTGATAGTAAGTGTGCACACAGGATTATACATTTATAACAAACTTTATACAGCAAGATATGTGTCAAATATTAATTTAGAACATGAATAAATATTGCAGATTATGATGACAGATGCCAGCAGTAGCAAATAATATGTGACTGGCAGTTGGCACTATTTAGTCATTTTGATAACTACATAACAAATGAATCCATCATCTATAATGAAATTTGGTAAGTATACTAAAATGTTCTAATGAGCTCACAGACCTTCTGTATTTACAGTCTATAAGATGTAAAAATACATGAATTAAAAGAATGTAGTAAGAAAATAGTCAATCAGTTAAAATTGGGAAACCTGTCTTCTAAATTCTAGTTCACATGATCTAAAATCCAATTAATTATAGGATAATACTATGATGGCCAGTTGTGATGTACCTGGAAACTCTATGACCAATAGGTTTAGAACAAACAAAAATAAATAAAATCTAGTTAAAAGATTAATTTATTACAAAATATAAAAATACATATACTCACTGACACTGTCACTAAAACATAAATATGTCCTCTAGTCCATACCAGGATGTAAATTCCTAAACGATGGAAGATTGGTCTACCTGGGTTGACCAGTTGGAAGGAATCTAAAGTAGGAACAGCCAACAGCTGCTGGGTCATAGGACTGAAGATCACCACTTTGAGAAAGGACAAGCTCTCAAAACATGTCCGTTCAATGCAACATAAAATCTTCAGTATAAATAAAGCAGCGGAACCCGCTTGCTTCCATATTCTTTTTGTTATATAACTCTAAAAGGCTCTGGACCCTCTAGGTTGTGAGCAAGCCACAGGGATATAACATAAGGCTGAATCCAGAACTAATAAAGTCTGCCGATTTACCACACTCAGTATGCGTAAAATGGCTGAATAATCAAACTGCTACTGTACATTCAACATTCCGTAAACTGAGCATGGCAGAACTCTGTATGTTCACATATACACAATTTGGGCAGGGGGAAGCATTTAAATTGTACAGTTTGGGATGAGAAGAGAAAAGAGAATGAGAGTGACGGGATGCACTCTTTAAACCTTCATCAATACCTAATCTTAATTACTGGCCAGTCCTTATTTGATCAACACATCAAACTAACATTAGAGTGCAGCTATTTGGCTCTTATAACTGTGAACAGTGTGGCCTGGGTTAGGAACTTTCGTATGAACACAAAAGTCATCTAAGTTGCGTAAGAAAATGCACTTAAATCAGGATTAGGGGCCGGATTCACACCTTAGAAGCAGTCACTTCTTAGGTGCGTATCTTTAGTAAAGGACGTACTGCGCATGTGTAGTAGGTCCTTTACGCAATCTACATACCAGTTCGGTATGTAGATTTCCTCCATGTGGTCTTTAAAGACCGCACAGAGTATTTTAGGTAAATAGAGGCAGTGTAATGCCGCCTCGGGGAGGGTTTGGGTAAAAGTGGGAGGGGGGAGGTATTTAGATTAGTCATGGTGGGCGGGGGGAGGTGGGTAGTTACAATGTCCACTGCACGGATAGTTAAGGTAGCCCTATGGCACTCATAAGTGCCATAAGGTACCTAAAAATGGGGGCGGGATGGGGGCAGGACGGGTGAGTTAGGTGCGTGTCTGTCTGCACCTAACTCGCACTGGATCTGTGAATCTGGTCCCAGGTGCATAATGTATAAGTGGCTTTAGTGGAACATTAGCGCTGTGTGCTTTAATCAGCCACAAATGGAAGTTCTGCTGAATTGAATCTGAAGTTTTGCATAAAGTTTTGCATATGACATATATATATTTGTTGCATGACAAAATTTTTTTTTCAGACAGCTCTATTTAATACAGGTTTACATAGTTACATAGTTGATGAGGTTGAAAAAAGACACCAGTCCATGAAGTTTAACCCATTTTGGATCTTCTGCGATCCCTATCTTTATATTTGAAGTTAATCCATATGAAGCCACCTCCAAACTGTTGCAATCATAAAAAATAAATACATTTCTCCTTGTCTCCACTACTGTCCTTTATTTAGCTGAACTAAGATGGCCATCCTATTTCTCCCTGGCTCCACTACTGTCCTTCATTAAATTATCTATTGTCCACAAGCACTCCCAACTCCTTCTTATTAAAGATTCTCTTAAATTTACCCCATTTAATTTATAGATTGCATGCTTGTTTTTGATCCCTAAATGCATAATCTTACATGTATCTGTTAAACCTCATCTTCCATTTGGCTGCCCAATCCTACAGTTTATTCAAGTCCCTCTGCAGAGTCGCTACATCTTACTCAGATTCTATTGCCTTACATAGTTTAGTGTCATCTGCAAAAATGGAAACCTTGCCCTCTAAACCATCACCAAGGTCATTAGTAAATATATTAAAAAGGAGTGCTCCCAGCACAGAACCTTGAGGCACACCGCTTAAAACTTTTGACCAATTAGAAAAAGTTCCATTTATCACAACTCTCTGTTCCCTATTCTCCAACCAATTTTTGATCCAAGTACAAATGTTTCCTAGACCCAGTTCCCTTATTTTGTGGACCAATCTATTCTATGGCACTGTATCAAAGGCTTTTGCAAAATCTAAGTAGACCACATCTACTGCATTACCCTGGTCAAACTAACTTTCTCATAGAAGCTAATTAGGTAAGTTTGGCATGACCTATCTTTCACAAATCCATGCTGATTCCCACTAATAATCTTATTGCACATCAATCCTGTATATTATCCCTTAGTATACCTTCCAGCAGTTTCCCAACTATTGATGTCAGACTTACAGGTCTATAATTACCCGGTTGTGATCTTATTTCCTTTTTAAACAATGGCACTACATCTGCTATACGCCAATCCCTTGGTACATAGCCTGATGAAATGGAGTCTATGAAAATTTAAAACAACGGTCTAGCAATTTCTGAATGTAGCTCCATAAGAACTCCTGGGTGTATGCCGTCAGTGCCAGGAGCTTTATTTATCTTAATTTTCTTCAACAGCCTTCTTCTTTTGTTAAACAAATATTAAGTAATGGTACAGTTGCATTACTATACTATTCCTAACATTTGTTCCTCTCTAGTAAACACTGAAGAATAGAAAGTGTTTAATACCTCTGCTATTTCCTTTTTATCATTTATCAATCCACCCATCTCACTTTTTAGGGGGTCCTTTATTGTCTTTTCTGATCCTTTTGCCATTTATATACTTAAAAAACTTTTTAGGATTTGACTTTCTTTTGCAACTTGTTTTTCTGTCTCTATTTTTGCTAATCTGATTTCCTTTTTGCATTCCTTATTACATTTGGCTAGTTTTGAAATGTATAACAGCAATTATAAAAACCTATGAATAATATGTCAGGTAGTATTTTCAAATATAAAATTTGTTGGGACTCAGCCCTTTTTAAATAACTTTTAACTGTTAAATGGCATGCTAGCTAAAAATGCATGTGGTTACTTGCTCAGGGTGTAGGTCGCCGCTGCGAATGGTTCTTTATAGACTGTTCTCTTCCAGCCAGTGGCTGGCAATTTGAATGCTTTTGCCTCACAGAGATGAAGCAATCAATACCTGGAACATCGAAGACAGAGTTTCAAATGCTCAGTCTAAATTTTACCCCAACATTTCCCCTAATCCTTACATAACCATCCTCTTCCATAAGCCTAACCCACCCATCCAGTACCCTAATCCTCTCCTTCCATTACCATAACCCTCCCTTCCCCGAAGCCTAAACCTGTTACATGCCGCTGCATAGCCGCTACAGCGTGCAAGCCCTGTGTCTACTCACCTCACTGTCAGGCTTCTGTCTCCTCCCTGGCCAGCGCACAAAGCGTTACTAGGCAACCTGGAACACACCTTCTCTCCGCCTGCCTGGCCAACCTATCTGTTTGGCGCAATCGCTGCGCTTCCCCATTGGCACCTCCCTCCTTTAAAGTTCTGACATCGTCATTCCGGAGGTGCCGGTTATAGATTTATTCTGGTTCTTCTAGCCTGCTTCCTTGTGCCTTGTGTGAGGGTTCCCTTGTCTGTCTGGTTTGTCTTGTCCAGTTTTGTACTCCCTCATCTCTCTGTTTTCTGTTGTTTGTCTCAGGTCAGTATCTTCTGACTCTGACTCCTCCAGCTTTTTGTCTTCTCTTTCCTCTCCTTGCTTCTGTCTCCTCCTTTGCTTTATTATTCCCCTCCCGGGGTCGTTGCCAGGGACCGCGACCTGCTAGGTGTCCTGCAGCCCAGACTATCCCCATATTCAGGGGCTCTAGTGAACACCAGGCCCTAGTTAGACTCCGCCCCCTGGTAGCAGCATCTGTCTTACTTCTTCCGGGTACTCCGGTATCCTGTACCCAGCGGTACCATAACATTATAGCCGGTCAGAAATAAAGTTAAGCTTCCACTGCTTTATCTGTGTTCCGCTTATGGACCCCGCTGCTTCAGAAGCCATCAATGTCCTGATCGCCCAGGTTTCCCATCTGGGTAAGATGGTCCAAACACTTACTACGAAAGTAGAGTCGCAGAAACAAGCTATTGCAGCCGTCCTTCACGGCCACGGCGGGCCCATCTGCTCCTGTCCAGCATGTGAAAGCTCCTTTGCTGGATCACTTCCTTGGTGATCATTTCAAGTTCCGTCTCTTCAAAAACAGTTGCCTCTTATACTTTCAACTGCTTCCCAACGCTTCTGGCTCAGAATCTCAGAGAGTTGGGTTAATTATTTCCTTGTTACAAGGGGAACCTCAGTCCTGGTTTTTTTTTTGCTGGATCCAGTCCATCCTACCAAGCAATCCGTTGAGGAGTTCTTTAAAGCCATGGGAGTCATATATGATGACCCAGACCAAGAAGTGTCGGCAGAAGCCAAAATCCGCATGGGTCATCGAATGTCGCTGGAACAACCCTGCCCTGCATTCTTAATTTCGCCTGGGGTTATCTTAATATCTCAAGGACGGTTTGGTACAGTATCCAGCTCAACAGACCTTAGAGGATGAAATTGGCCATTAAGATTGTTTGCCGCTTCAAAGAGCGCAAATTCGAAAACACTTTTATTTCCCCTTCAGTGTCCACAATGTCGTGTCTTACTTGTCCTTCTGAAGATGAACACATGCAAATTGTTTCTTTTCATCTGTCCAAAATGGAGAAGGATAGTCGACGCACTCTAGGGGCCTCATTTACTAAGGTCGATGTTGGCAAAATCACCCAAAGTCCCGGGACTTTAGCTGTTTTTTCACCATCATCGTATTTATTAAAGCCTAGAACTTTGGGCTTTTTCAACACCAAATCGACCATCATTGCTCTACCCTCCCAGTCCTGACTTTTCTAATGTAACCTATACAACATGGTTCATTCACTAAAGGCAATTTGACTAAATCACCTCTAGTGCGATCTGTGAGGGCTCCCAAAAAAATCTCCTCTTGTGTGAGGCACTTTCCTAGAAAGCAACTCACACTTTAATAGAAAAACATGCCAAAATAGTTAACATGTGTTTTTCACAAAGTTAAAAACACTAGAATAATTTTTCTATCACTTATCCTGCCGACGCATATACTACTATAAGGAAAAGCATGGCCATGTGTTTGTGGCCATGCTAATCCTTATAGTAGTGTAAGCAGCAGCATGATAAGTGATAGAAGTGTCTAATCAAATGTGTTGTGTCCCTAAAAAATGTAAAAATGTACCCAAATAAACTTAGCAATATTACCTGACCTAACACTACGTGTTAAACCCTGAATAAAATGTGTACAAAATGTCCCTTACTGTGTCACTAGAATATACTGGTGGCCACCGTGACAAAATGTACCCTAAAGTGTATGTGACAATAAAAATGTGTAAAAAAAATAAATAAATGTCGCGACTCACCGTTTAGCAGTCATCTGTCTTGGGATGACTTGCTAGTATTTTCAGCTTTCAATGTTGCTTGGAGAGGCTGAAAATACTAGCAAGTCATCCCAAGACAGATGACTGCTAAACGGTGAGTCGCGACATTTATTTATTATTTTTTTACACATTTTTACAGTCACATACACTTTTACACTTTCTAATAAAATACAGGCCTTTGTGGATAGTGGCGCTGCCGGAAATTTTTTGGACTTTGATTCTGCGAAGAGATGGAGAATCATAACTCTCCTCCATTATCACCCCCGATCACCGCCTGTGGTCTCAATGGAGAACCTCTTCCTGGGGGTCAAATTACCCAAATTTTAGAACCCATTCAACTTCTGGTGGGAACCTGTCATTCTGAACATATCCAGTTCTACATCATCTTTTCTCCCGTGGTCAAGCTCGTGTTGGGTCATCAGTGACCCACATAATCCTATCATTGATTGGGCTAAAGAAGAGATCATTCAATGGAATATCTGTTGTAAACCCTGTTTAAC
>WWET01000302.1:558291-571133 GCA_011038615.1 Limnodynastes dumerilii
TGCAAGATTTCTTTGGTTGAGCAAGCTATCTCACCTCAATATATTGAATTCCTGGATGCCTTTTCCAAAAAAGAAGCTGAAAGACTCCCTCCTCATCATCCATATGACTGCACCATAGACCTGATTCCTGGTACTCACTATCCCAAGGGAAGATTGTTCTCACTGTCTATTCCGGAGACTAAAGCCATGGATGTATATGTCAAAGAAAACCTCCAAAAGGATTTATTCGTCCTTCCCGTTCTCCCATGGGAGCGGGTTTTTCTTCATCTCTAAAAAGGACGACTCTTTTCGCCTATGCATCAATTTCGAGCTTTGAACAAAATAATTAATATCCGCTGTCTCTTATCACCGATTTGTTTGATAAACTCAAAGATGCTGTCATTTACACTAAGATCGATCTACGTGTTGCCTACAATTTAATTAGGATTTGTAAAGGTGATGAATGGAAAACGGCATTTAATACCCAGACCGGTCATTGGGGTAAATCCAGAACTCCGCTTGCAATACGTTTACTCGTGTAGCATATTTACGCGTGCGTACTTTCTATACAATCCCCTTGGCACAACCCTGGAATGTACGTATTTTGTCCGAGATCCGCTTTCCAAACCCTACCTTAACTTTTGCCCACGTAAACGATGTCATCCGCTCACGTACGTATGTGCAACACGTATTTACGCAGCTAAGCACGCCCATACTGTACATTTTAAATACAAACCCCCGCCTACATAGCGTATTTCAAACGTATTTTTGTCTCACGTAAAATTGGCACGCTCACACGTAAGGATTTACGCGACACATATGTGAATGGCCAATACGTTCACATTTACGCTACAATACGGAGCGTATTTTCTATGGTGCGCATGCGCAGTACTTACCAAATGTGATTTTACATGTCCGCCACGCGTAAATTCGCTCACAAGCGTTGTTCTGGATATGGGCCATTATGATTACTTAGTGATGCCCTTTGGCTTATGTAACGCTCTGGCAGTATTGCAAGATTTGATTAATGATGTTTTGAGGGACTTACTTGGCATCTTTGTTATTGTCTATCTTGAAAACATCCTTATCTACTCCCGCTCTCTTCAGGAACATAGCTCACATGTTCGTCAGGTTCTTCAGAAACTCTGTGAAGACCAACTTTATGCAAAATTAAAAAAATGCGAATTCAAGGTCACCGAAGTACTCTTTTTAGGATATTTCATTTCGCCACAAGGCTTTGCCATGGATCCTGACAAAGTTCAGGTCAGATTGAACTGGGCCCAACACACAGATCTTCAAGCCATTCAAACATTTTTAGGTTTCGCCATCTACTACAGACGATTTGTCCATGCCTTTTCTGTTTTGGTGACCCCAATCTCATACCTCACTAAAAAAGGTGTGGATACACGCAACTGGTCTAACAAGGCCGTGAAATCCTTCAAAAATTGCCTTCACCATGACCCCTGTTCTCAGTCATCCTAACCCTGATCGACCCTTTATCGTCGAAGTTGATGCTTTGAACGTGAGTGCCAGGGCAGTCCTTTCTTAAATCAATCCTGCCAATAATCATTTATATCCTTGTGCGTATATGTCTAAAAAAAATTTCCTCTGCCGAAAAGAACTATGACATAGGTAACCAGGAGCTACTGGCCATTAAATCGACCTTGGAAGAGGGGAGGCACTGGTTGGAGGGGCCAATCACAACATTATGGTACTCACGGACCACAAAAACTTGGCATTTATTGAATCCGCAAAAAGACTTAACCGTCGTCAGGCTCGGTGGGCATTATGTCTCGTGTTTCCTCCCCACCCTCCGGGCCAGCGCACAGAGCGTTACCAGGCAACCTGGAACACACCTTCTCTCCGCCCGCCGGGCCAGCATCCAGGATGTCTCCTAGCAATCTGGACGCCAGCCTATCTGTTTGTTTGGTGTGATTGCCACGCTTCCCCATTGGCGCCTCCCTCCTTTAAAGTACCAGCATTGTCATTGTTGCCGTGCCGGTTATAGATTTCTTCTGGTTGTTCTAGCCTGCTTCCTTGTGCCTTGTGCCTTTTGCTTCCTGCTTTTCTGACCGTTCTTGAGTGCCCTATCATTATCCTTCCTTGTTCCTTGCTGTGCTCCTAGTGTTTGCTCCCCTCTCACTCTCTCTCTCCCACCTTGTTGTTTAATCCTTGTTTGGTATTTAATACTTCCTGTTCCTGAGTGAATGTTTTTGTTATCCTTTGGGGATTTCACTGGGTTGACTGTGTGTGAGGGTTCCCTAGTCTGTCTAGTTTGTCTTGTCCAGTTCTGTACTCCCTCATCTTTCTGTTTTGTGTTGTTTGTCTCAGGTCAGTATCTTCTGACTCTGACTATCTTTTTTGTCATTTTTCCCCCCCAGCTGTTTGATAAAGCTTATATTGAGAACCACAGCACAAAAATCTAAGGGGCGGATCCAGAATTACGTCCCTCGTGGCGGAAATACGTCAGTCAGATGCCTATGACAGTTACTGCGCATGCGTAGTAACTATCTTACATAATCTATGTATCATTTTGTTCCATAGATTGCGTATATGTGGTCTTAAAGACTGCATATACCCAATCTACGTAACGAAACGATACGTAGATTACATAAAATAGTTAATACACATGCGCAGTAACTGTCATCGGCATCTGACGGACGTATTTCCGCCGAGGGACGTTGTTCTGGATCCGACCCTAAATTATTACAGCAATTTTAAAGCAGTGCTTTTTAAGCTAGTGCTTCCAGTATTTTTAAAACAGTTTGACCTGTAATAAACTGTGTCATTTAGAAATAGAAAAAATGACAAATTGTGTATAAAACTCATTTTGATAAATAAAAGGAATAAACATCCTTTTACTTCTTGCATTGTTCAAATGTTTTTGTAATAAATGTGCACATTATACTAAAACCCAATCAGGGTTATTTATCTGTCCTAAAATCATTGCACATTGTGTACATTGGCCAACATACACCTTTAGTGCTGATTTCTGTAGTAATTTGAAAGCCATTTATCTGTGAGAATCTGTTATCTATTCATAGAGCAATAAATGAATGTCAGAACCAATGTCTGTTACAATTGAGCTGCTAACAAATCATGCTTTTAGCACAGTTCATCATTTTATATGCTCTCAGCAAACAGCACTGTTTTGTTTGCTTTTAAAAAGATCATGTCAAACATCAATCAGTATTAAATAAACATAAAGACCTCTCCAAAATACGTGCTATGACTAATTAAGACAGGCTTATATTCAGAACAAGCAAACAATTCCTAAGAAGGGGGACAAGGACAGTAGACCATTTAGTACACCTATAGTATTTATATTTATATTTATATTCAGAACATCCTTGTGAATTGTAATTCCATATACCATCATAACAAGATTGACAAGTATGACTTGTAATACTAAACATGCAAAAATTGAGAGTTATTTAGAAAACTCCGCAAGTAATACCTCTGGTGCACTAATTGGCGTTCAACAATCAAACAGACACTGCTTCCATAGAGTTTCAATAATTCTTAAAACATTGCTTTATTAATCAACATTTAAAATTGCGAACAAATGTGCCACAATGTTCAAAGATTTATACCATGAGAAAAAACAGTACCACATAATAAACTCCAACATTACATATAAAGTCAGAGCAAGAGCAAGTAATTGCAAAAAATTGTACATATACTTATCATCATGGCCTCCGAAAATTAGAACGTGAATAGTCTCCAATGTGCTTTTGGTGAGAAAGCAAAGCCTATCATTTGAGAAAAGCTGACCCTGGTGCATCCCCTAGAGTCCTCACGGGCTCGCTTCACCTATTCCAGGTACGTATATGTCCCTCCCTGCACTCAAATCACCGAAGGAGACTCTCAAGATGTCGGAGTGGAAACACGTGGATGGCAGGACTTCTCCAACAGCTGTTACTGCCGATATCAGAACATTCTCCTAAGCGCGTTTCGCATGTAACAGCTTCGACGGGGAGAGTGTAAGGTGACCTGTATGGTATAGCGGTCACTAGGATAATGCCTGTAAGGTATGTGGGTTGAAGAGAGGGCCAGCATCACTGGTCCCATATTCTCATCCCTACCTGTGATTTTACAAATATGTTAGTTTCCTCGTAAATGCCAATTCATAATTTTTATGTTTTTCATGTAACATTTTTGAATCCATTTACTAAAATAAAAATAATACTATATATAACCAGCAATACACAGGGTGCTGGCCTATGTAGGTTCAAGTTGTTATGTTCTGCTGCATCTAGCGCTCTGATCTGATCCTGAGCTTGCTATCCTGATCCAGCTCAGCTATCCTGATCCAGCTAAGCTATCCTGATCCAGCTTGCTATCCTGACCCAGCTAAGCTATCCTGATCCAGCTTGCTATCCTGATCCAGCTTGCTATCCTGATCCAGCTACAGCTATCCTGATCCAGCTACAGCTATCCTGATCCAGTCCCAGCTATCCAGCTACAGCTATCCTGATCCAGCTACAGCTATCCTGATCCAGTTCCAGCAACCTTGTCTATTCCGGTCCAGCAACCTTGTCAAGTCCGTTCCAGCAACCTTGTCAAGTCCGGTCCAGCAACTTTGTCTATTCCAGTCCAGCAACCTTGTCGAGTCCGGTCCAGCAACCTTGTCAAGTCCGGTACAGCAACCTTGTCAATCTTGCCAAGTGTGCCAAGTTCGCACAACCTCCTCTAAGACTGACCATACCACGTGTACCCCAATTATCCTTTGCCCCATTGCACGCCTTTCTTTCAAGACTGTTCACTTCAATTATTTACTGTTTATTTCTGTATGCACCAGTCCTACATTAAACCGGCTAACTTCTTCACACCAACTCAACTGTCTCATTCCCTGAAGCCCGGAGCAGATCCCATTAATCCCTTGAACATGACACTGAGCATCCAAGGTCATCACAGACTAAATACCAGTACAATAGGAGTACTGGTTCTCCTGTGCTGGTCTCATTCGGCTTCAGCCAAGTTCCCAGGACTCTCTACTTGTGTTCTTCATGATCCAGCTACCTCCAGATCAACTTTGCCATACTTGAGTCAGCCCAAATCAAAGGGTATTTCTAAACCACCTTTCACAACGTAATTTTTGGAGGAACTCTAATCTACTGTGCCAGTCCTGAAAATTTTCTTTCATCATGCCCTGTCCATAAAACCAAACCACAAACAATGAATTTGGTGTTCTGTTTTGCAGTTCCAAGTGGGGTGTCCAGTGTGTCACTTCCAGTAGGGGTCTACAGTGTCTCACACCCAGCAGGGGTCTCCAATGTCTCACCCCCAATAGGAGTCTCCAGTGTCTAAGCCCCAACAGGAGTCTCCAGTGCCTCAGCCCCAGCAGGGTTCTCCAGTGTGTCAGCCCCAGCAGGGGTCTCCAGTGTCTATTCCCCCAAAAGGTTTCCTATGCCTTGTTCTCCAAAAGGTCTTCAAGGAGGGGCTTCAATTACCAAAAGACAAGTGCCAAAACCCCAGGAGTGGTTTCAAGTTCTGGGCCTCTGTGGCCTTCAGTCTCCAGTTCTGGGCCCCTGTGCCCCTCAGTCCAGTTCTGTGCCCCTGTGCCATTCAGCCTCCGGTTCTGGTTCTAGACTTCTGTGCTCTTTAATTTCTGATGTCAGGGTTTTTTCAGCTGAGATTCCTCCAAAGTCACCTGAGTCGGCAGTCAACCTCCTAGATGACAACTCTACTGAGAATCTAAGGGCCTCATTTACTAAAGTCAATTTTGTCCAGCACTTTGCTATCACTAGACATTGTTGCGATTTTTCAGGGATATTTTTTAAAAGATCGCCGTATTTACTATTAGTCGCTTTTGCTTGGAGATTAAAAATCAATGTCGATGCAAGCGCAGCGATCTTTCTTCACAAACTCCCGGGACTTCTATCTGATCAATGTTATTTTGATTTGCAGCTTTTCTAAGTGTAAAATCGATCTTGCTTTCTCTTACTCGCAGGACTTTCATGAACTCCCGTGAGATGATGCCACAGAACTTTTTTAAAAGAGGATTGGCCCTCTATCAAAAGCCACCATTTTGTGATTTTCAGAGTGTACCACAGTTGTTGTTTTGAGCTGCAGCGTTTGCCTCTGTGTGCTATTATAAAAGTTTATCAGCACTTTCTCGGTTTTTGCATGTAAGTGTGTTTGATTATAAACTACATATGAAAGAATCTTTCTTTTAAATATGACTCTAAATGTTTTTTACCTAGTCACTCAGCTTAAGGATTACTTGCTTGTACTATCCATCTGTATGTGTATTAAAACATAGTTTTGCCATGAGCTTCTTTTTTGTGTCCTCTCCTTTGCAATGGTTGTATAGTTTAATGCTTGTTTTAGTTAATATTGAGGCCATTACACTGGCTTTAATTTTGCTAAATATGTGTTATGAATATCAAAGATGACCTTTTTACCATATTAATGCAAAGTATATTGTTTGTAATAAATTGAATATGTAAATAGAAACTTTATTTGCGGACTTTTTATTGTTTTATCATTTCCCTAGCTTGAGAATGTCAGTTGTCCCCCACACCCTGCCTCTGAAGTCCGACTCGGAGGATAGTGGAGATGGGCAGGCACCCCCCCCCCCCCCAAACAGACAAAAAAACCCAACCCCCCCCCAAGAAGACTAAAAAGACCAAAACCAGGCGCAATGTCCGCTTCTCATATGATGCGCTTTAGTGGATGACATTATGCCTATTTGAGGTCCTTGGGGACAGTGCAGCAACGACATTGTCTGCCCGCAAGAGGCTCTTGTGGGGGAATATTGTTGCTGCTGTTAATGCTGTGGGTGTGCATAACAGATCTGAGAAAAAAGCACTTCTCCGATATCAAACGCAAACTGCGGGACAAATTGATAGCGGAGAGGAGAGCCGCACGTGAGACAGCTGGGGGCCCAAAGAAAGCCTTCAAATATTCCCCATATGAGGAAAAGATCTTTTAAGAGGAGGACCTGGAGGGTGTCAATGTCGTGGATAGCGACTCTCCAACATTAGAAGGTATTGTATTTATATTGTAACACAAAGTGAATTTCACAATGTCATTGAACTTAATTTGCATAAATTTATTTAAATGCTTTTTGGGTTATCATTGTACTTTGTATAATTTCATCTAGCTCAGGAGACTCCAGAGATGCCATCAACGCCACCACAGTTTAGATGTTCATTGGATGATGAAATTGCTGGTAAGCATACTTAATTTCTTAGTTTAGTGATGAATTAGTTTTGGATCGTTTAGCATTGAATACCTGTAAAAGAAGTATATGTATTTAATGTTGAAGGAAAAATATTGCTGCGCTGTTATTGTGTTGTATGTAAAACACAGAGGTTGCAACTCGATTTGAAATTAATTTAATTATTGAACATTTAAGTGTAGACACAAAAATTATAACAATACAATTTTACAATTAAAAATATAAAATAAACATTATTAAAATGTCCAAGCAATAACTGATCGCTGTAGTAATAAATTCTCCTATAGGAACAATATCATGCAGATTAATTCTCCCAATGATATAAAATACACCTGCAGGTGATTTGAGTGGTGTGCACAATATTAAAATATAAATATATATTCTGTGGAAATGGCTGGTATAAGCAATAGGCAGCAGTAATAATAAAGTGTTAATGTGGATAGTGTTACCAGTTAGATACTGGAATCCTATTTCCACCCGATGCCGTGTTGATAATACACAATGGTATGGATCCTCTCCAATAATAGGTATACTTATTTAGCGTCTGCCGTCTGCAAATTATGTATCGCCAGGGTCCACAGACTTATCTTTGCGCACCAGTGCACAGTGATAGAAATTTTCTCCAACAGAGGTTAACGCCTGCCGCCTGCAGATGATCCACCGCCAGAGTCCACAAACTTTACCTCGCACATCAGAGTCAGTGGAGGGATGGTAGAGAGGCACAGAGCCGCGGGTGTCCCCGTGCTGCAAGTCCCATGCCAACACACAATAATGTGAAATATCCGTAGAGGAGATATTCAGAACACGTCAGGAGCTGGATATGGCATACACTGTCACCGTCGACGCGTTTCGTCCAGGCAAGGACTTTTTCAAGGCGAAAGGTAAGGTAGAAGGCAAGTGGTGTCCATGGTTTCTTTTAAAGGGTTAATTGGCTGCAAGAAGCCTTCATTAATTACTCCACAGTTATACCGATAGACCCGCCTTATCAGGGGGATTTCGGTCTAGGAGTGGATAGAAGCAAATTCAAATTAAAATCTAATTTCTTCCCCACCAGTCATATGAGTCCAAGTATTCGCATTTTTTACAAAGAGACATTAAAAGCCTTTCAAAGTCTATGTGAAAAAGATGGTAAAACCAATAAATATAATGATAATCTTAAATATGATGAACGTTTGTCTTTGAAAGAACTTATGGAGAATCCTGACATAATAAGGCAGATAAGGGAGGGGGGGGGTTGTTATTTTGGATCTAGATGTGTTTTATACATCAACTTGATAATCATCAACTTGATAATCCTCTGTTTTATGGCAAAATTTCCAACAACCCTACTATAGAATATTCCCAATCCTTCCTTGACCTGTTACAAACAGCTCTTAACCATGAGGTCATATCTAAATAGGAGTTTGCCTTCCTCTTTATCAAATTTCCCATCACTCCAGTTCTTTATTTGTTGCACAAAATTCACAAATCCACTACCACTCCACCAGGGCGCCCTATAATTTCAGGTGTTGGGTCCCTCACATCAAATTTATAATTTTTTGTTGACCACTTTCTTCAGGGCTACGTAGTGTCACTGTGCTCCCACATCAGAGATACCATACATTTGTTATCTAAACTAGAAAATATTGAATGGAAACCACAATATGGGCGTACAAGCATTGTACACCTATATTTCTCATGATAAGAGTGCTAATGCAGTCCGAAATATTTTACTCTCTGATGATGAGATCGCAGATGACCTACATAGTTTTCTGGTAGAATCTATTTTATTTATTTTGTCACATAATTAGTTTTTATTTGATGGCACATTTTATTTACAGTTACACGGGACGGCCATGGGCACTAGGTTTGCGCCAAGCTTTGCGAACAGCTATATGGGGGAATTCGAAGAACATTATATTTAGAATGACCCCTTTGGTGCAAACCTAGTGTTCTATGGCCGTTACATTGATGATTTAATTATTATTTGGGATGGTGATCAGGAATTAGCACAACAATTTCTTTCTTATCTTAACACGAACCAATTCAACCTCACATTCACTTCACAATTTGACAAGAGGGAGATGAACTTCTTAGATGTGACCTTAAAGATAGCAGACAATAAAATCATTTCTGAAAATTATAGGAAAACCGTAGATGTGCGTAACTATTTGGTATACACTAGTGGTCATTATGGCCCTCGGATTCGTAATATCCCAAGAGGCCAAATTGGCCGCCTGTATCGCAGTTGTTCTAACCTCACAGACTTTGAGAGACAAGCAGATCTAATGGCTAATGATTTTGCTAAAAAAGGCTATCCACATGCCCTTGTTCAAGATGCAATAACTCATGTTAGAAGTCTAGATAGAACTTCTTTGCTCCAAATTGGAAACAAAACCACCAAAAAAGACCTTTCACCTATTGTTAAAGACTTCCATAAGAACAAAGATAAAAATAAAAACAAACCAAATGATGTAAAGCAACAAACAGATGTGCTGTATATTAGTAAATTTAATAGAAAGTCCCAACAGATTAAAAATATTATATTTAACAACTTTGATATTCTTAAACATGACCCTGTATTAAGTAGTTCTCTACCTGAGAGGCCAAGAGTGGTGTTTAGAAAAAATTAAAATCTCATAAACTATCTTTCACCTTGTTTCCTTCAGATCAAAAACCGTCCCACCAGTTCTAAAGACACAAATACTGTGACGTGTCTTCCAGAAAAAACCATGAGGTACTTTCAAATGTGGACACTCCGTATGCCTCAAATGTAAACATGTTATGCACAGAACTTCTTCTGTGATGTCGCATGTAACTAAAAAAGTATACAATCTACATCACTTTATCAACTGTGAAACAAGCTATGTGGTATATGTCCTTCAGTGTGGCGTACAATATGTGGGCCGTACTACACGCACACTGAAGGACAGATTTAGGGAACATAGAAGAACTATCATAAATAAATGTACTAAACATAATGTATCAAAACATTGGCTACAATGCCAAAATGGGAATGTTGACACAATTCAAATATTGGGTTTAGAACACATAGCTCCTAAACCTCAAAGGGGAGACAGATTTTCCAAACTTTGTCTAAAAGAGTCCGAATGGATCTTTAAACTACACAGTCTATCCCCCAATGGTCTTAATGAAATGCTGGAATTTGTTACATCATGAGCCTAGTAAGATATCTTTGGGTTATACTAAGATACCAATCTTATCAAAATATTATAAATATTACTTCCAACGAGAGAATATAAAACAAATAACGTATAAATTATACATTTTGTTAAATCCTATAGGTTCTCCTTACTCCTACCCTTTTCCCCTCCTCCTACTTTTCATTTTGGCATATATATTGCAATATATGTATGTGCATATGCATACACGTGTATGGGTGTGTGTACAAGTGCATACACCTATATGTATATAAGATATATGTAGATTATATTAGGATACCGATTTAATTAAATTATTACAATGTTAAAATCTGTTCTTCCTTTGAGACACAAATTGTAAAATATATGTGTGTGCATATATGTATATGCGCACAGGTATATGCACAAATAGACATATGGGATATGTGTGGATACACAATCTAAGGTTGATGATAATATATTATATAGTTTATTTTAATTTTGATATACCTCCCATATGATCCCGATCTTGGATATTATATTTTCCTATATGTATGCTCTGTGTATATTCTTATAATACAATTTATTTAATAATTTTAAATAGAAAATGTTTTGAGAAATTTCATGCATATCTCTCGTTTCAGTTTTTTTTTTTTTATTTACTTGATTTGTCTATATATATTTTTTTTTGTATTTTTTGGAGATTATATTATAATTCATTCTTTGGTGATGATTTATAAACATGATTAAAATTACTAAAATACTAAAATAATATAAACTTATGCTATTCTTTGTATTAACCTAGTTCTTGTATTATTATTTTTAACATTTTGATAATATTAATACTAATTCATTACGTATATTGGACATGCATCCTCTAGACTAAATAAAGCTTATAGGTTGACTAATAACAACTAATTGGTAACTTTTTTTTTTATATAGGTTGCTACTCTTTTTCTTATTTTGACAAGTGATGTATGGCCTCTATAGGGTTAAATTCACAACTGTGGAGTAATTAATGAAGGCTTCTTACAGCCAATTAGCCCTTTAAAAGAAACCATGGACACCACTTGCCTCCTACCTTACCTTTCGTCCTTGCCTGGACGAAAAACGTCGACGGTGACAGTGTATGCCACGCGAATATCCAGCTACTGACGTGTTCTGAATATCTCCTCTACGTAAACGGGACTTGCAGCGTGGGGACACCCACAGCTCTGTGCCTCTCAACCATCCCTCCACTGACTCTGGTGTGCGAGGTAAAGTTTGTGGACCCTGGTGGTGGATCCTCTGCAGGCGGCAGACGTTAACCTCTCTTGGAAAAAATTTCTATCACTGTGTACCGGTGCGCAAAGATAAGTCTGTGGACCCTGGCAATACATCATTTGCAGAAGGCAGACGCTAAATAAGTATACCTATTGGAGAGGATCCATACCATTGTGTATTATCAACACGGCATCGGGTGGAAATAGGATTCTGGTATCTAACTGGTAACGCTATCCACATTGACACTATATATATATATAATCTTAATATTGTGCACACCACTAAAATCACCTGTAGGTGTACTTTATATCAGTTGGAGAANNNTATATATATTTTTTAATATTGTGCACACCACACAAATCACGTGCAGGTGTACTTTATATCAGTTGGAGAAGTAATCTGCATGATATTGTTCCTATAGGAGAAGTTATTACTACAGCGATCAGTTATTGCTTGGACATTTTATTAATGTTTATTTTATATATTTAATTGTAAAATTGTATTGTTACAATCTATGGCCCAGATCCAGAACAACGCTTGTGAGTGAATTTACGCGTGGCGGACACGTAAAATCGCCTTTTAGTAAGTACTGCACATGCGCACCATAGATAATACGCACTGTAACGTAGCGTAAATGTGAGCGTATGGGCCATTCACGTATGTGTCACGTAAATACTTACGTGTGGGCGTGCCAATTTTACGTTTCACAAAAATACGTCTGAAATACGTTATGTAGGCGGGGGGTTTGTATTTAAAGTGTACAGTATGGGCGTTGCCCATACGTACGTGTGCGGATCACATCGGTTACGTTGCCAAAAGTTAAGGTAGGGTTTGGAAAGCGTATCTTGGACAAAATATGTACATTCAAGGGGTGTGACAAGGGGAGTGTATAGAAGGTACGCACGCGTAATTACGCTATGCGAGTAAACGTATTGCAAACGTAGTTCTGGATCTACCCCTATGTGTCTACACTTAAATATTCAATAATTAAATTAATTTCAAATTGAGTTGCAACCTCTATGTGTTTTACATACAACACAATAACAGCGCAGCTATATTTTTCCTTCAATCCCTTGTTTTATAGGCTGTTAGCACACACCCTTAGCTTGCTGCTCAATTGTGTTGTTTAGAATAACACATTGTAACAGATAAACTATATTATTCATTCTCTTAATATATCCGGTTCTATATAATTCAATTTGGTTATCTAGACATTCACTTGGTTCTCAGCGCTCATCCGATATATATAATCTTTTACAAATGTGTTTAATGTTTTTTCAGGTGTGATTTTAGTT
>WWET01000302.1:571197-591590 GCA_011038615.1 Limnodynastes dumerilii
CCCCCTTTTTATTATTAAGATAATTCTATCCTGTTTTTTAATTTTTTGCAGTTGAACAAACAAAAAAGCAAACAAAAAAAGAAAAGTTTTCTGTAACTCAAAATTTAAATTAAAAAAAATAAATTTATTTCAAATAAAAGAGCAAATCATAATTTCAGTAGCATTCAAGTTTGCAAAAGAATTTATATGAAAATACTTACCATCCTTATTTCTCCTAGGTCCATCACAACCCTATACCACTGAAGCCGTTGTCACTGTTGCCCAGGAACCTGTGGCAGTGGAAGACATACAATATGTCACACTCAATATGGAGGAGATTCTGCCAACAACACCCAAACCAACACCCCAGCCTTAAGTTGATTCACAACCATCTGCATCACAAGCATCAGCCCAAACCATTTTTTAAACCATAGCTGGAGAGACATCAGGCAGGAGCGAAGGACAACAACAGAAACAGCATGCGTCGATTCCAAAATATCTTGAGATGCCAAATCACTGTCACCAATTTTGGTTTGAACCGCATTGCCTCGGCCATAGAGAACCAAAATGTGCTAATTGCACAGAATACGAGTGCATTAGAATCAGGGAACAACCTGCGGAGGGAGGTAAATAGCCAATTACTACACATTTCGGCACAATTAAACAGCAATATTGCTCTTGCAAACAAACCTGGAACATCATCCTCTGGAGAAACCAGCCACATCAACACTCCAGGGAGTTCTGCACTGAATAATCCGCCCAGACAGGGAGCATGCACAAGGGGTGGTCGAGGCAGATGTCATGCCATACCGACCCGCCACTAACCACGTAAACAGCAGTAATGCTGTTTCTGAAATGTAAATAAAAATTTTAGCGTTTTCCTTATATTTGCTGACCACATTTTTATTTTTATTAAAAAGCTTAATGGTCAGAATGACCAGGTTGATGGGAACATCAATAAATTTGTATACTTGTGAAAACAAAAGAATACTGTGTTGCGTTTTAATTTACTCTTACACTAAAGTTTAAGGAAAATAAGTGGATACATAAAAGGCTTTGCATTTTACAGATATAACTATTAATTTTGACATTAACACAGAGCTGATTGAATCCAAACACAAGTAAAGAAGTACACTTACATGTAAACCGGGTCTGGATTAGATTCTCTCTTATCTGCCTCTCATCCTCAGTAGAACCCACATCTCCAGTTGGTTAATGGCCACCTTGCCCATGATCCTCAACTGCAATAATGTCGGGTGAATGTTGGTTTAGGGTTACATTATGCAGGAACAAAAGAGAGGTCCGGCACTCTAAACATGCATTATATAACACTATGTGTCAGCACATACATAAAAAGGCGGTTTAGTTCACAATATAGCTATATTGGGTTAAGCTCACCTGCCCATCGTCAAGGCACCTCCTGTAGGTGAGTCACTATCCATCTGCTATAGGTGTACTCAGGAGGTCTGTATTAAGACACTCCTATTGAACAGTGTGCAAGCAGCCATTTTGTGGGAGGGGTCAAACTCCCAAATTGAAACTAGCAAAGTAAAAAAAACACAGGTCACAGGTCTTCTAATTCAATATATGAAATGTGTGCAAAAGTATATATAAATGTGGTGGTGCAGCCAAGGACCAAAAAGACCACTGTGCAACTACAAGGAACAAAAGAGTATGATAACGCCGCCCTCCCAGCCTCATTACCCTCCCTCCCCCCGCCTCCCTTCTCTAAACTCAGCGTAGTAACGCTGGGGGACGCCCCCTCCAGCGTCACTGTTGATCGGGCGTTGCGGTAGTTACAAGTCCTGAGCCTTTTTCCCAGTTCTGGATCTTTGCACCCTTCTGTCATCAGTGATAGGCTACACAAAAAGGAAGTTGCTCAGATTAATTTATAGGATAATGCAAACAGGTGCATGAAAAGCAGGGGTAAACAAAGGAAAGAAAATGCCCCAGCAACACTGAGCAGAAAGGCCTTGACAGTGGCTGGTGCATGATTATATATTTGCAAATATGTGTAATGGACATTTCAGCGTTTTATTTTACAGATAGAATAGTTTAGTTTGTTACTGGTTAATGGCAGGGTTGCTGGGGCATTTCCTTTCCTTTGTTTCTGTTGATAGCAGATTACTCCTGCCTTTCATGCACCTGTTTGCATTATTCTCTAAATTGATTTGAGCGACTTCCATTTTTTGTATTCTGTCTGGGAATATGTCTGGGAGCAGCAGCTGAGACGGGGTGTTGTTCCACAGCAGCTATTTTTGAGGCCTTAAGGGGTGCCTCTAAGGTAAGTTATCTCTCAATTTAAAAACATATATATATGGGAGTTGATGGTGGCTGGTGGCTGGTGGCTTATCATAAATTTGCAAATATGTATAATGGATGTTTCTGCATTTTATATTACAGATAGAATGGAAGAGTGTGTTACTGGTTAATGGCAGTGTTGCTGGGGCATTTTATTTCAGTGATGGACTACCAAGCTTCTCAGTTGTCACTGTCAGGGTGCGTACCCCAGTGGCTAGCGATGGACTCCTAGGCAGAGGCGTATCTACCCCTTGGCCAGTGGTGCCAGGCAAAGGGGGGCACCTACCGGCAATACCACCCATGGCTAAGAGATAGTGGGCTGTATGCAGAGCTCCAGCCGCATTCCATATGCGGCCGGAGTTTACCGATATGTTCCACTGCGCATGCGCAGTAATTTTGTAACATAATCTACATTACTTGTTGTAACGTAGATTGCGTATACGTGGTCTTAAATATCAGTGTCAGCATGGTAAGCCTTCTAAACATGCTGCGCTGTGTGTTGTGTATAAAAAAAAAAACATTCTGTCACATATAAGCGCAATGCACATACATTACAATACATGCCATACAGTAAAACTCAATAAAAATGCATTGTCCCCCAATAATATAATAAAAATACAGGTGGCCACTCTGTAATGTTAAAAACATCTTATGTGTCACATATTCTTTAATAAAGAATAAAGAAATATTTAATACTTACCGTTAAGATGTCCTCTGTCTTGGGAAGACTGCTTGTATTTTCTTCTCTCCTTACTTCCTTTTTTTCTTTTGCTGAATGAAGATTCTTTTCACTTTTCAAACCATCCCATTGCATTGACGATTCGGACAAAGGCTCAAGTCCCGGGACTTTGCCTTTAGTGAATACGGCAATTACAAAATCGGATGAAAAGTCCCAGGAGTTTGGGCGATTTGGACCAAATCGACCTTTGTAAATATGGTCCCGAGTGTCCAGTGACCACTCCTAAAGGAGGCAGGGATATGTTACAAAACACAATACTTACTGGCTTCAGCTGCAATGGCTCTGGTTTTCCATTGTGGCCTACTCAGGATAGAATCCCCCTGACTTCTGCTTGCCTGTGACTTCCACAGTATCCACATTGCTCTGTTCATGTGCGTGGCAATATTGGAAGCAGTCAGATGACTGCTCTGGTCCAACCATGCTCTCCCTGGATCCCACATGACTTTCAATCAGCCTATAGAATATGAATGCCCACTATTTAAATCAGTCAGGTGGACCTGTATCACGTTCCTGGTTATTATTATTATCATTTATTTAAAAGGCGCTACAAGGAGTCCGATGCGCCGTACAAAATACAACAAAATACAGTACAGACATACATGGTAGGGATGGACAGCATAGTACATAATAAAATACCAAAGAAATATAAAAACATCAAAAAAATACAATAAAGTGAAGCAAGCACAGAACGCAAGGCAAAATGTGAGGTGTCAAGCTTGCCAGATTAGGGAGGAGGGGATAGAGCGCAGTGAGAGGTTAAAAGGGAGCCACCAGGTAAAAGGGATGTGCATGTTGATGAGGGAAGAGAGGTAGGGTGCAGTGGATGAGGTGATGGCCTAAAAGGTGAGGGTAAGAGAGGTCTGAAGCGGACAGGAAGCCAGTGTAGGTTTGACATAAAGGAGAGGCGTGGTAGAGCAGCATGAGAGGAAGATGAGTCTGGAAGCAGCATTGAGTACAGATTAAAGGGGGGCAAGATGGGTGAGTGGGAGACCTGTGAGGAGGAGGTTACAGTAGTCAAGGCGTGATATAACTAGAGAGTGGATGAGGGTTTTAGTAGCTTCATTGGTGAGGAAGGGACGGATGCGCGAAATGTTGCCTAGGTGGAAACGGCAAGAATGAGAGAGAGCACGGATTGTGGTATAAAGGAATGTGAGGAATGTGAGGAGTCAAGGATGACACCTAGGCAGCGAACTTGAGGGGATGAGGAGACAGAAGTATCACCAATGGTTATGGTGATGGAGGAGGGGAGAAAATTCTAGGGGGAGGAAAAACAATAATTTTCATTTTGTCCATATTCAGCTTGAGGAAGCATTTGGCTATCCATGTGGATAGGGACGCAAGGCACTCGGAAATCTTATACAGAAGAGATTGATGTAAGGAGAGGAGAGAAAAATTTGAGAGTCATCAGCGTAGATGTGATAATTGAAACCAAAGGTGCTGATGAGGTTACCCAGCGATGAGGTGTAGAGGGAGAAGAGGAGCGGGCCAAGGATAGAGCCATGGGGGACACCAACAGATCATTGGTCACTTTAGTAAGGGCAGTCTCAGTTGAATGGAGGGGCTGGCAACCACAATGGAGGGGGTCCAGGAGAGAGTTGTCAGTAAGGTAGCTGATGAGACGTTGGTAGACTAAGCGCTCAAGGAGTTTGAAGGTGAAGGGGAGAAGGGATATAGGTCGGTAGCTGGATGGGGATGTAGGTTCCAGATTACGTTTTTTGAGAATGAGAGAGACAAGGTCATGCTTAAACGAGGAAAGGAAGATACCAGATGAGAGGGAAAGGTTGAAAAGGTTGGCTAGACGTGAGCAGGCAGTGAGAGAGAGGTGTTTGAGAAGGTGTGAGCAAATGGGGTCCACAGGGCAGGTTTAGGGTAGTGAGGATATTATTAGGGAGTGAATTTCATCGCTAGTCATAGTATGGAAAGAAGAAAACTCATAATGGTTGCATAAAAGAGGGGTTGGCGAGTTGGAGAGGGATGAAGGAAGCAGGGTGGAGGAGATGTCATTTCAGATAGAGAAAATTTTGGATGAGAAGTAGGAGACAAAGTTGGAAGTGGAGATGGAAGGCGGAGGCGGGTTGAGGAGAGTGTTAAATGTGGCAAAGAGGCAACGGGAGTTGGATACTTGGGAGATGAGAGAGATTTGAAGAAAATTTGCTTGGCTTGGGCAAGGGCAGAGCAGTAAGAGGAAAGAATGAATTTAAAATGGAGCAAGTCAGCTTAGGAGCTTGATTTGCACCAGAGGCACTCGGCGGCATTGTTTAGGGAGAGCTGATTGTCAAGGAAGAAGGAAAAGGAGAGATGGAGAAGTCAGAGAGCAGTGGTGAGTGAAGACTAGGTCAAGGGAATGGCCCTGTGTGTGGGTAGGGTCGGTGGTTCATTGAGTCAGGCCAAAGAATGGAGTCAGGAAATAGAAAGAAGTTTAGAGGTGCTGGTTCCCTGAGTCTCCTGGTGTATACTCAGCTCTCCTCATGTTAGCTCTGCTATTCTACCTCTCTAATTATCGTGGTGACCATCTGCAAGTGTGTGCATTTCACATTACATCAAAATCCCATGCTTCCTGTATTCTGCCCACAACCCAGGGGCTCCTAAGTCAGATCCCATGACACCATGTTATTGAATTGTTTTCCATAGACGTCTGTTTTCCATACGTAAATTGTTTGGTACATATTGGAATCCCCTATTCTTGTACCCATTAGAAACAACAATGCTATCTGGAGAAGACTCTGAGAAATCGTTGTTTTATGCTGTATGATGAATATAAGAAAATAACAGCCGTTTGCTTCATATTTTTTTCTCTCAACTTACTCAACTGAAATACATTTTCCGAGATTTCCAGTTTAGCTTTAAAGAACACGTTTGTAAAACTTTTATAAAGAGTCCCTAAGATCCCTCTTTTACCGCAGATGCATTTTTGAAAATAACATTGCTCCAGGTCAAGTGTTTGGAAATAAGAGGAAAACAGGTAAACATTTACATTTACAACTGCTTAAAACTATGTTGATGGGAGGTACATTTCATCTATTGCATAGAGTAGAGAGGTAATGTTTTATAGCCCAATTCTAAATAATTTATAATTTAATCTGATCAGTATCAGTGTATAATAAGAAAAAAACGTATTTTCCCTTCATGCATAGAGTACAATAAATATGACTCCCCTGAAAATAAACTTAGCTTTGCCAAGATGTAACTTTTTACCACATTTCTTATTTTCAATTGGTTCATTATTATAGTTCAGTGGAGATTAATCATTTTAATTGTTTAAAATTTATGGACAAATAAAATAAATAAAAATATGAAGCAAACAATGGGCCTGATCCAGACCTAGGGCATTATTCTCTGGCATGCGCAGTACAAAGGAATGCAGAGAAACGCTACATGAGCATAAGTTCAGGGGCCAGATTTACTGAGCTGCAAGATTGGAAAAGTGGAGATGTTGCCCATATTCTCAACGGGGACCCACACCCATAAAAAACTTATCCCACTTGCCTAGGGATCAAGAATTTCAATTGTGTTTGCATTGAGAACACCCCTAAGTCCCTTTTTTGTCTGGGTCTGGATTATGCCCATGATGGAGGGGTATCTCTGGGTGTGGGTGAACCGGGATTCAATCCAGCAACCTGCTGCACCAGTTGTTCCCCCTCTGCACCATAGGTGGCTGCCCATGATGGAGGGGTATCTCTGGGTCTCATGAACCGTTGTGGCCTGGTGACTCAATGCAAAGCAGCCTATTCCCGGCTGGTTGGTCTTGGGAAAAAGTTTAGACCAGACAGGTGGTAAGCAGAAAGGCTGAGCAAGCCGGGACTCGAACAGGCGACCTGCTGCACCAGAGGTGGTGACTCCAAGGAAAGTCGTAGGAGCAACCTATTCCCGGCTGGTTAGTCTTGGGAAAAGGTTAGACCAGACTGGTGGTATGCAAAATGGCTGACTGAGCTGGGATTCAAACCAGCAACCTGCTGCACCATGGGTGGTTGTTCCCTCACCAAGCCATAAGTGGCTGCCCATAACAGATGGTTATCTCTGGGTCCAGACAGGTAAGCAGGCTGAGACAGGATTCGAACCAGCAACCTGCTGCACCAGGGGCGTTTGCTACCCCTCCACCTCCATGCCATAGGTGGCTGTCTATGACAAAAGGGTATCTCTGGGTCTCATGAACTGTCATGGCCTGGTGACTCAATGCAAAGTAGTAGGAGGATCCTATACCCGGCTGGTTGTTCTTGGGAAAAAAGTTAGACCAAACGGGCGGCAGGCAAAAAGGCTGGCTTCTCACCTACAGGAGGTGCCTTGACGCTGGGCAGGTGAGCTTAACCCAATATAGCTATATTGTGAACTAAACCTCCTTTTTATTTATGTGCTGACACATAGTGTTACTTAATGTATGTTTGGAGCGCCGGACCTCTTTTGTTCCTTGTATTTACATAGTGGTCACTTTGGTCCTTGGCTGCACCCCTATATTTATATATACACTTGCACATATTTAATTTGTTGGATAGAAGCGCAGCCATTTTTCTTTCTACTGTTTAGCCAGGATTCGAACCGGCGACCTGCTGTACAAGGGACAGTAGCTCTCCCTCCCCCAATATCTGCAATTCAGTATATACATCCACACATAAAATGTATTCCTTTTTTCTCTCTTCCCCATTTGAATTACAAAACATGCAGCTTGCAATTTCTTTTATACTAAGTTACAACAACAATGCTTCAATGGGAAAATTACCTTTTTTGCAACACATGGCTTTGAAAAAATAGATTGCTGCTTTCAATACCCCACGGCAAATAGATGTACACTCACAAAATCCAATCTTGGAATGTAAAGGTGAAGTACACCGTATCTATTGATTTCAGTTCTGCTGAAATTAAGCCCACAACCATCATGACAAACTTTATTTATAATAATTATGTATATGAATATAGAGTGTGTATGCAGCATAACACAGGAATATCATATGATGTATTAATGCTAGCATCAACAGGGGAGGTGGAGCATATTACAGGGGTAACATTTTTACTGACTTCTATTCTTGGATTGGTAGGGACTTGTTATTGTAGCTGATGTTTTTCTTTAATCTAGTCTCATGTGCAAGTATGATTCAGTGAAAGGGTTAACATGAATGCAGTCACTTGCTTGTATCTGGCATGGGCTGAAAATCAGTCTCTATTTTACACTATAAAGCTAATAGAGGTCATGCCTGTGTTCAGTATCTGTGGAATGCCAGTCCTGAACACATTTAGGTCATGTGTCTCTATGATAAGAAGCAATTTTGTGTCTGTGAGACGAATACATTGCCCGTGTTCTGATTTTAATGTTCCTTTTCAAAATGTTATTAACAATGTATTCACGGCTTTAAATCTATACAATACTCTCAATACAATGAGAGCTTATATAAGGACCATTACATGGTGTTGCTTTTTCTCCATTCTGCTCCCTGATGGCTTCACATTGGAACAGCTCTGTTCCAAACCTTCTACATAATACAGGGTTGCCGACTCTCCCGGAATACCCGGGAGACTCCCGAAATTCGGGCAGTTCTCCCGGTATTCCAGCAGAGCCTGCAAATCTCCCGCAAGGGACTTGAGGCTCGTGGTTTCCATGAAACCACGGCATCAAGTCCTGCCCCCCTGCCTGGCAACATTAGTATACTAGTGTTGCTAGGGACAGGAAGGGACTTGATGATGTGAAATGCGTCATCAAGCCCCGCCCCCATCAATATTAAACCCCAAAATGAGTTATTAATAGTCAATGGGCGGGGCTTAATAATGTGGTTTGCATAAATTGCCCTGCATGCATGTATGGCTTCCCTCCAGGATCTCCTAGAGGTAAGCTTTTAAAAGTCAGCAACCCTGAAATAATCATTTAAGAAGGTAGTGGGGAGTGATTTTCTTCCTTCACTCACACTTTTAATACATATCTGATTAGATACTTTAAAGAGAAATGTATACTGATGTATGGTTAGAGGGAGACCTCTTCTCCCCTTATTCTCCTACATACATACCTGTCCTGGCTTAGTGTACAGTTCTGGTAGTAACTCAACCACTGTAGCTCCTGCTATGCCCCTATCTGAGGAAACCCATGGTTCTGGAGAATGTTTGGTTTATACTTTGGAAGGACAAGAGGAACCTCTCCACCTGGGATATTTTCGACCCATAAATATCACATAATAGTGACACATAATCTTCCTCTGATTCTATCCCTTCCCAATTTTATTAAAGTCTTTACCTACTACTGAACCATAACCAGACTTGGGAAAAGGGGGCTTTTGCCACTCACAAGATTTGGAAAATCCCCACTTTTTGTTAGCAGCACACGTGCAAGTGCTTCTACTATGGCGAACAGGGAGGTACATTGTGGCCATGCAAAGCACCCTCCTTACTTTCCAGACTTTTGCACCATCCCCATTTTAAGTGAAGGCGGTCAGGAAGTTTTAGGGTAGGGTCTTCAGAATATATGTCCATAAGAGTGACTCGTCTGTATGGAAGTCTGGATCCATCATCAGATCTCTGCACAATGTCCTCTGTATTAGGCCTTTCTATCCAGTAATAATAGGGCTCTATATAATGAAGAATTATGGAGTATAATTTCAACACAATTAAGAAGAAATAAAGAACTTTATCATAGGGCATATAGAGTATCCCTGACCATAGGGTTCTAGATGCCACAAAATAAGTTCTTTATTACTTCTTAATTGTGAACTGCGAACCTCATGAAACCTCTCACGACAGGCGCTGGCTGAATCAGCAATCCCCCTCTGACACAAAGTTATTCAACAAGTTTGTAACTCATGCAGTTTAGATCAAGTTGAAATTAAATAAAGCGGTGGACTTGAAAGCAATTGAAAAAGCTAATAACAATGAACGACTGCAAATCCAGCAAGTAGTATATCACTGATTGAAAAGTGAATTTCAAATTAAAAGACCTGGCCCTGATCCAGCCTGAAACATAAAAATGAACATATTTTGGGTTTCTTAAAACCTCACACCTATAATGGGAGTTTTAAGTGTAATCCAGACATGAACACAACTGCAGTTGTTGAGGGTGTGTACGTATACATTATAGTTATGCACGAAGCAGATGTTTTAAATTGCATTCCCTTTTCCAAGCAATACAAACGCAAGTGCAGTGTAGTGCACTGTTACACGATTATGTTTTGTAAAGTTTGGTTAAGCTTTGTGCAAACACCTAATTTACCATTAACATTCAGTTCTGGGTTGGGTTCACTTAAGTGGACATGTCTTTTCTGTAAATTGACCACATTCATCCATCCCTTCCCTCCCTTGAAATACTTCTCCAAAAGCAAGTGGTCCTATATCAAGCTTGAGCCTTCCCATTTTCTAATTTCTCTATATATCTGTAAAACTTCATCCAATTGTCCCTCCCTCCCTAGAGTTTACAGACACTTATGTAATTACAAATGTAATAAATAAAATTCAATATACAACATGAAGCATTACAATACTGCAATGTTGCTGTTTGAGAAGGAACAACCAAAAATATCACCTACACTACACACCTTGACTACATCATTTTATGCTGCCTAGAAATCTAGATAATGCTACATAATAATGAATTTATCTTAATTATGTACAGTTATTTACTCTGCTGCTCTATATTGTGATCCCTCATTACCACTATTAGTTTGAAGACTCACAGACCTACTATTTCTCACTAAAGGACCTGATTCAGAGTTTTAGTGGATGCGGAAGTCGCATCCACTAAAACGTGCTATTCAGAGGTGCGTGTTTCAGTAGAATTGGCCGTATTTAAAGAACAAAAAAGCAGTCGGAGCCTTAATAGCTCCGGCCGCACAGGTTTTTTTTTTGTTTAGACATAGGGAAAAATTAACCCCTTCCCTCGCCTGCCCCGCCGCCGCTACCTCTGATAATTCTGGCAGTGCCCAAAGGATATAAATATACCTCAATGACAGTAGACCTGTCATTAGTGTCAGGGACATGGTATTCGTCGTCTGTATAGGGTGTTTTTTTTTTTTTTTTTTTTTTTTAGCCAACCCCCGGATTAAAAGCTTACTAGACTAAGACTAGACCCCCATCAGAGCAGGTAAGTGTTTTTCCATTTTTGGGGCCATCTTATTGGCTTTTTTTAATACTTTTCATTTGAGGGGCACATGTCGCTATTTTTAATATTTCAATTATGTGGCCACTATTTTAATTTTTTTAAAGAAGGGGACAAGGACCTGGCTTTTTTTTTTATTTATTTTGATTTTGAAGGGGCACATGTCACAATGTTTTTTTGTTTTCTGTGGGCACTGTACTCTTTTTTAATGAAAGGGGCGGGGGATTTGCATTATTAGTGGATTGCAGGGGTCCCTCTAAACCTCAGGGACCATCACAGCTGTCCCCCTTGTCTCCCCCTGCAGCTGAGCCTGAATATAGGACATAATAAAAACCTTGTTAATTGTGTTCATATTATCCCAATTATAGGACCCTGATACAGAGCCCTATTGGGGACCACAATGTTAATAAGGGTCATGCATTTAATATGCCCCATAATAAGCCCTTTATCCTCTTTAAATGTGTTAAAATTATCCCCCAAAAAGGGGAATATTTAGTCCTATTATGAGGATTTCATCTTTTTTCTTTTTTTTAGTTTGTGAGTAAAAGACTTGATGGACAAATAAACTGAGACATGTTTAAGGTCCATCATGTCATGGTAGGGGATTAATGTAAAGTTGCTATTATCTTTACATTAGAGTTTTACCCCTAAAATATAAATAATAAAAAAGCGCCCAATATCCCTGTCCCCTTCCCAAAAAATAAATAAAACTGTGCCTACATAATAAAATGAATGAAAATGCCCACATATGATTCTCGTTCTCTCGATAATTCTGACACTGGCCAAAGGGTATAAATATACCCCATGTACAACTGTCATTACCGTCGGGATGTCCTGCGTGCAGTATGTTTTTATTTATTTTTTCAAAGCTTTTGGGCTTTTTTGTGTAATTTATTTGCGGACACTATTATCATTTTTTTGGAAAGACGGGGACTTTGATATTGGGAATATTTTTACATTTTTATTTTTGGGGACCACATATGGGCTTTTTTTTATTATGTGAGCACTATGTTTTTGTTTTTTTTGGGAAGGGGGCAGGGACATTGGGCTTTTTTTTTTATATTTTAGAGGTGCACGTGGCCATTTTTAAACAGTTTATTATGTGGGCACTGTATTTGTATTTTTTTATGTAGGGCACAGGGATAATGGCCATATTTTATTACATTATATTTTTGGGGGAACATGTTGACGTTTTAAATGTATTTTTTAAGAGTATGGGTGGTTTTTTTAAGGAATGGGTATGTCACGCTATTTGGTGCCGTGGGCACTGGATAGCAGGGCTTGCTGACGATAGTATTACTACTAGCGCAAGCATGCCTTGTCATTCATGGGCATGCTTGCACTTGTAGTTCTACTAGCAGCAGCATGCCCTGGCGGGCCGTTCTTTATTTATTTATTTTCAGAGGTGGCGGGGGAAGGGGTTAATGTTGTGGTCTTTTTTTTTAACTAATTGCATTTTCTTTTTTTCAGCTCCGGGGAGCTGCACCTACACTGACACTATCTCAAAAAATGGTGTAAGCGTTAGGCTTATTAGGCAGCCACTGGACCACGACCCTTTTCTCATTTAAATATTATTCCACAGGTGCAGCATGGTCGGATATGATCACAGATGGATGGGTACTTTTGCGACCATCTTTCTGTGCGCGCTCCCGATCTGGGCATGCGCAGTAGACATTTTGGCTACGCTTCCGTCTGAAAAATAGACGGAAGCGCAGCTCTGAATCAGGGCCAAAGTCTTTTCATCTGCGTGCATCTACATTATGACAAAGAGAAAAGGAGTGAGGTTCTTGTTATGATGTATTAATAGAAACTGCCTATATCAAAGCATCACCATTCAGGACACTGTACCAGATCCTAAATTAAGTATGATTACACGCACGTGTCCAGTCGCATGGAATGGACTTACGTGGGTGCAATCCTATAGACCTTTCAAGTTCTGACCCTTACGTTAAATCACACACACGCATTAAAATGGGACGGTATATAAAGCAGGATCATGTGTAAGGGCTTAGCCCTTAGTGTACGACTAGCATCAACTCCCCTGCTCACCATGACAGGCGGCCATGCTCTGCTGTCAGAGGATGATGCCACATGGAATTGATCACATTGCATTCTGATGCATAATGGGTCCCCATATGCATGCGCAGGAGGTCTGGACATGGTACTTTTGCATTGCCCCTGCGTAAGTCCCTTTGTGTCGTTATTAAATCAGGATCTGGCTCTCTGGCAAGCTGTCACTTAATAAATGTAATATATATCTCTGCCATCCTAATGTACACCTTCATTACAGCCAACTGACAGAAAGACCAGCACAAAATGTCTTTCTTAGATCAATGGATTCTCTAATGACTGTATATTTAGAGCTTGACTGGGTTTTTTTTTCATTGTGAAAAAACTAGTTACTTATTCAGAATTGGGGAAAATGATTCAGACAAAAAAAAAATATTAGCTTACTTTGCCACCTGGTTCAGTGCCCAAAATCTTGCTGGGCAAGGACAAGTGCATTGAGCTAGAAATATAATGCCATACAGCTAAGATGACATAGGTGGGCGTGACCCGTGCTTTGTGACGCAACAATTATGTTACCATAAAATGGGCGTGGTCGAGTAGTTGGTACTCCGCCCAGGGGCTTGACTAAGGGACTGACGTGAGAGTGGGCGGGCCGTGCTGTTGGCAGACGACTGCTGCTGTGGGCAAATAGGCTAGGTATAAGCGGGCACGATGTGGCACGTTCTTGCCGCCGGATCCTTGTTGTTCCCGATGCTTTATGTGCTGTGCAGCCGCTGTGCACGGAAAGCCCTGCCAGGATGGTCAGAAGCAGACTGCTCGCTCATCAGTGTCAGGTAACATCTGCTTCCTCACTGTGTAACATCTGGAGAGTACTGCACTGACTTAGCTGGGGCATTTTACAGATGAAAGGCCTGGCACACACACACATTCCAGGGCAAACCTGTTCTAAGGTCTGCTACTGGTCTTTTTCTCCTGTACTTACATCGGTATCCTAATTGCCCCTCATACACACATACAGATTAGGTTGCCTATATGTCTTATACATAAAAGCATTCTAAATACATCGATACTTTATTTTATACAGTTAAAACATGTTCTCTACTCGCATCCCATACATAAGTCTTTATTCCTTAACATAAAATACATTACACAGACTGACTTAACTGTACTCTGAGACAAATCTCTGTCTACACAACTGTTTCTTGTCATATACACCTCCTGATGTGTGCATATTACGTAAGTTATCCTAATTGTCTGACATATTCTTTTATATTGTGTTTCCTCTTGCTGCTTATTTGGTACTGGGCAAGTTACATTGCATTACTTCCATATCCATCCATGTGCTTTATCCAATTTTAAAGAAGTCCATCTGAAGTTTTATCTTAGCAGGTAAATATATGGGATTTACAGATTCCCCCCCCAAAAAAACAGTCACTTTTTATTATTAAATGAATTGTAGTGATTTTTTTTCCAATGCACATTATAGACAGGGTCCACACTTAATAAAGATCTCCAAATTCCGCACACAAGATGCTGAATTTGTCTGTCAGACTGGCAATGTGCATGCTCATGCCAGATTTTCCGTGACGGATCTCCACACGTACAAAACGAAGTTCATCCCCTCCGCCCGGATAAACTACGTGTGGTGGACGGGGGAGCATTTCAATTTTACAGTTGGGGTGGGATTAAGAGTAAGTCACATAAACTCCACATGTGTGGTAAAGGCACAGAGGTTAATATCCGGTCCTATGTTATTTTACCCCCATTTGACAGATCATTTATTTCAGTCCAAATATAGAGGACATTTGACAATAATTGTTATATGTCTGAATGCATGTGCAGTAACTTACAAATAAAAAAGGACAGATGTCAACCTTCCTAAGCTTTATGTACCATATTAACAACCACTTTGCCTTTCTTTTACATTATTAACACACACCCGCACACTCTCTCTTTCTATGCTAAAATTCCCTCATCTCTGTTTCTAACACTGCTGTGTGACTGGATCATACAGAGCACTGAGATGACTTTTACCATACACCCTGACTGGTTCTATTGTGTGATATACATTGCTCAAAAAAATAAAGGGAACACTTAAACAACACAACGTAACTACAAGTCAATCACACTTCTGTGTAATCAAACTGTCCACTTAGGAAGCAACACTGACTGACAATCAATTTCACATGCTGTTGTGCAAATGGAATAGACAACAGTTGGAAATTATAGGCAATTAGCAAGACACCCCGAATAAAGGAATGGTTCTGCAGGTGTTGACCACAGACCTATAATTTCCAACTGTTGTCTATTCCATTTGCACAACAGCATGTGAAATTGATTGCCAATCAGTGTTGCTTCCTAAGTGGACAGTTTGATTACACAGAAGTGTGATTGACTTGTAGTTACATTGTGTTGTTTAAGTGTTCCCTTTATTTTTTTGAGCAGTGTATATAGCACCTGCCCTTATGTATAAACTTGTGAGCAGGACTCACTTACTCACCCAGTCTGTTTGTTACTACCCAGTCGTGTATACTGATTGTTAAAATTGTAAAGTGCTACGTAATTTGTTGGCGCTATATAAAAACCTGTTAATAAATAATGTGGTTTAACTATAGCAATAAGTGTTGTTTAATATTGTAAAGCAGGGTACAGACTGGGGCTTTTCATCAGATAATCCTTCCAATCACACAATCAAAAGACCGTTTCATAAGATAAGTGTATTGTCCAAAGAGCTCCTAATAGACACATCGTTGATCTGGCATAAAGATCAAATCAAAAGATCACAGATGGTTTCTAAAGATTTTTGAACATCTTCGGATAGTACACACGGGAAAGATATCTGTGAAAGATTATCTATTAAAAAAGTCCCAATGTGTACCCAGCCTTAGTAGGACAGTTAGTATTGATCTGGTTTTCTTTGATGTGCCAAGTCATTTTAGCTGACTGATGTGTGAGATATTTCTCATCCTTGCTCAGGGCTAGAATGCTAAACTATATTAGATCACAGAGCACAGTAATCTGCTTATAGGGAAAATAAGTTTATATCATTGGATCAAATCCAGAAGTCCGTATGACACAGTACTGTTACATTCCAATGCTACTGCACATACATGGGTATGGCGTTTACATATCAAAATTCACTACGAACGTTTCTCAATTCCAAGTAACCCATTCCGACAGCAGAGTGTAACAGCCTTCCGTGTACACATCGTGTATATGTGCTGGGCTGGAGGAGGTATTTAAAGTAAGGGCTTGGCTAAACGCTAACATCTGATTCTTAATACAAACAAGTTTCTTACGTGTGTGCATAAAAGTTAAGGTAGGATTCATCGAATGGAAGCAATGTATGTGTGAGGGGCTTAAATGGGGAGAGCACTACCTTTGCACGCTTGGAATTTAGGATTGCACTTAGCATAAGTAAGCGTCTAGTGTAAAGACTTATGAGCACAGTGTATATTTAGGTCTGGATCCAGTCCATTGTGTATCTAAGTAGGGCCAAATAAAGGTGTATGGGGCCCCTATAACCACTTGCCTCTGACCCACTAACAGACACTTACTCAGGTCCCATTCCATGTTTTACAAGATCCAGCCCTCTTATCTCCTTTTCTTTTTTCCAATTCCCCATTAAACTTGTCCCTCATTCCTTCTCTCCCTATATGAAAATACTCAATGACTATGACTGGGGTATGACTGTTAAGCCTTTTCTTTTCTTTATTCCATATTTGTTCTAATATACCTTCTTGTGTGGATTCTGGCAATCAAGTGTGCTCTGTTATATCTGCTTTCATACAAGCACACAACTTAACGAGTCTATGGGGCTTCACTTTTTTCTCTGTATCCTCTCTGCCTTTCCTATTTGCCACCCATTCACTTACCTATTCATTGGCAGTTCAGTGATGACACCATTGTGAAGCACACTGGCAGTTGTCATTACATGGAGCCTATACTATCCAGGGTGGTCACTTTAGGTAAGTAAATTCTTTAAGCAACTTCAAAATAACCTGTCTGAACCTGTGTGAAAGAAAGTTATTTCAAAAAGGATACAATATCTATAGAAATGGGATAGCAAAGCACACCTAAAAAATGGCAGATAGCAAAGATACAGATAATCAGGTAACTTGTTAGACAAAAAAACACTGGTGACAAAAATCTTTCTTTTTGTCACATGATTGAGCATAAGTGCATCTTATAGTGTTTTCTGTTCTAAATTCAAACATTGCTTTAGAATGACTCTGTCTCGCAAGAATTTTGAGTGTGTTCAAGTTCATTACATATCTGCGAACATACCTGTGTACAGGGCACCAAAATCTGTGGATAGAAAGAATCTATGACCATTCTTGATATCAGCTTTGTCTAGAAGTGAAATTCAGACTTATAAATGTGATAGACAGGCACAGAACATTAGTATGGAAGTAAAATGGGCAGGACCAGTTACAGGAACAATAAGTAACCAATGCACAGATTATGGATAAGGAAAACATTTTTTTTATTGTTATTCACATGCAATGTAGATGTGAAAACAAATGTTAGAAATTGCTGTATTCGTGGGAGAGTTCATGCTGTATACACAGGGCAGCTTATCTGGTGCAATATACAGGTAAGATGCAAAACTGTATGCAAAATGCATTATACAAACTATCCAATCATCACATAAGGTGCTTTTATATGATTTATTGGATAGTGTGTATGGAGCATTAAATGTTTGTGCTGCTAAGACAGGAGGAGTAAGCGTGACTCAATGGGCTGGATCCAGACTTAAGTAAATGCTTGAAATGAGTTACTCCTGGGCTAAACCAGGGATTTAATTGTAGAGTTAATTGTATTCTTTGCATGCAGGGATATATCTTTTGAATTGCTTACTGCACACAGATACTGACCAGCTTTACTATTACACTGATATTTAGACTTGGGATAGGAAACATCATCTCTCGACTCTAATACTGTTTGAAACAGATGAAATATGACTCCCCTGCAATCAACATGGTTTAGCCCAGGAGTAACTAATTTCAAGCACTTACTTAAGTCTGGATCCAGCTGTATGTCCTGATTGGGGTAGTAGTAAGGGTGTACCAGTGGAAGTAGTATAGGTTGGTGTAGGGCAGGCACTGATAGTGATGAGTTTTCTGGATCTCTTTGTCAGTTGTTGATATAATTTGTGTAGAACACACAGTAGAATACACATTGTTTACTTCCGCTCTATGATGTTGCAATGTAATTACCACTCGTGTCTAACTCTACTTGGCATTTATATGTGCTATTTTTATATTAAGGTTTGTAATTAAACAGTTTGCCTTACTATGCAATTTTGTTATAATGATCTGAGCATAATTATCTTGTCCTATCAAGGACTAGTTGGATGCTTTGTGCGTGACATTGGTGCCAGGAGTATGGTGCTGTGGGATGAGACACTTCAGATTGTTGGTGGTGATGATGATGATTGTAATTCTGAACTACTCTCTTCATTACAAGCACTTAGAGAATATGTCATTAACAACTATTTTTTTATTTATGTTTTTTAAATCTGTTTATTATTTAACAAAGACAAATCAATTTACATATCTAAGTATCAAAGGATACAAACTGCAGTAACAGATAATCCAGACTTTCAAACATTGAGTACAACATTACACGTTATGCTACTCCGATGTATGGGGGGGGGTATCCTGTGTATTAGCACTGCAGAAGAAACGATGGTTATATGTATGTGGCTGGGTGGTATGTCCCGGTGTGTGTACAGAAAAAATCTACTTCTATATATAACACATATACAGTATGTCTATGGATATTCATGTCAAACAACAAGTCATAACACGTGTATGTTATGTTGTGTTATGACTTGTTTGACATGAATATCCATAGAGATATATGTGTTGCATATAGAAGTTGATTTTTTATGTACCCACACCAGTATATACTACCCAGCCACATACATATAACCATTGTTTCTTCTGCAGCACTAATACACGAGATACACCCCTAATCTGATAGCCAACACAGAGATCTGTAGACTGTCTCTATCTCAGCTTAGAAGCAGCAGAGCAGCACTTCCATATCCTTCAACCCACCCCCCCTTTGCTTCATTTGTGCTGCTCATATAAACAAGTTTTTATATGGAGTACAATCATTAACTGAACACGGGGAACTGCTTGGACAATAAAAAAAAGGAAAATTATTATTATATTTAACCTACAGCTTACAATTAATATTCATCTCCTCCAGTTAAGCATTCATACATGCTTTTGAGTAAACTTTATCCTTCCAACGTTAATTACAATTTGGTTGGACAACTGTTGGTAAAGAGACCAAGTTGTGTTCTCGAAAAGTTAGTAAATGTGGGATTGTGTAGAAGAATCAAACCGATCAATATAGAGACCCCATTTCATACAAAAGAATTTGGGTCATAACAACTATATTTGATGTAAGTACACATTAACATAGTATAAAAGTTTAACACAATAAAGCCCACTACAGCATTGCTGTATGCAGTACCGCTCCTAGGACGTTTTAACTAAGCACATACCCCAGGTATATACCCTGGGAGGCCCCCCGCTAGCTTCATTTACAGAGACCTGGCCACTTGCTACAGTATATTAGTAGCAAAGCTTTCCCCCGGGTACCACCACTGCTAAGGGTGGCGCTGGCTGTATGGAAACTGGTAAACCTACACAGTGGGCTTTTTTAATGGTGACATGAGACTGACATCTCACCATCTGGCATCCAGAAGAGGATGTGTTCCCTGTGCTGCTGATAATAACAGAGATGTTGGAGATGACATTTAATAAGTTATCACTTCAACATCCTGCAAATCCTTGTCAGCAACACTGATAGTCTAAAATTGTTAGAAACAAACAAGAAAAACACTTATTAAATAACAGAAATGTCTAAGTTTCTAATGTCTAAGTTACACAAGAACAGAGAAATGAAAATATCTGCTAGAAAGTTTTAGCATACATATGATCTGATTCAAAGTTTTAGCGCAGATGTGCAGGTCCGCTGTTTACAATGCGTGTTGCCTCTCCAGTGTTCCGACATTAGCAACTCTGGATAGGTTGTACCGAAAACAAGCATACTTTCAAAACATGCAATCAGGTGTGTATAGGCTGAGAGGTGTAGTGCAGCAACCTATACACATTACTATATATATATATATACTGTGCAGGTCTTTACAATGCGTGTTGCCTCTCCAGTGTTCCGACATTAGCAACTCTGCATAGGTTGTACCGAAAACAAGCATACTTTCAAATCATGCAATCAGGTGTGTATAGGCTGAGAGGTGTAGTGCAGCAACCTATCCTATAC
>WWET01000302.1:593576-609616 GCA_011038615.1 Limnodynastes dumerilii
AGCGCTGCATGGTTATAAGTCTAACCATGTTGTGCTGATATAATTACAAGGGACAGCTTTGCTGATCCTTGTAGTTCAATCAGTACAGCATGGCTAAGGCTTTCAGCCATGCAGCATTTAGGTTTTACACAGAGAAAAACACATGTCTGTTATACGGACATGTGTTTTTGTCAGTCCCGAGTTGAAATCACATTACAAATCGCACCTCTCTGGCTGCGATTTTATTTTTGGTGATTTCAAATCACACTGAAGGCGATTTGTTTAAATCGCCTTTAGTGAATACAGTGATTTTTTTTTCTTCTATCTTTTACATGGCAAACATCTGGGTGATTTCTGTACAGCGATGTTTGCCATGGCGATTTTTTTTTTTTTAACACAAATCATGCGATTTTGTGCTTAATGAATCCGTATTGGCGATTTTTTAAGCTCAAATCACGCGATTTGACGTGATTTTGGCTAAATCGCGTTTAATGAATGAGGCCCTTAGGCTAGCCTTAGCCCGTGAGCTGGGGCCGTTTAAGAAGTTGTATTGGTAACAAATCCAGCTGTAGATCAGTGCACACACTACTAGAAATGCTCTTAAGTTGTCAGTCAACATAAATAAACAAAAGGAAAAAGACTAAAAACAGCCTAAATGCACAGACATGAGAAGTAAATCGCAACTGTCTTTTCAATATTATTTAAACTCTGTTTGCAAAGTCAGTTTTGAAATACACTTACTTATATAGAGAAAAATCAACAAAAATGCCTAACTTTGGGTCAATATTGCTAGCAAGTTGCGCAAACATAAGATATGCTCAAGTAAAAATACAGGTACAAGCTGTATGCATGTGCAATACAACAGATCTTATACAACATCAGGCATATTAAAAGCGAGTTCAGTGGTGACTGTTATGCAAGTGGCAAAATACAGCGTTAATTAATTTTTTTTAATACAATATGTATTTTTTATATATATATCATCAATATGTTCCAAAACTCATGCTATCAGAGGAAGTGCTAAATAATGCTGTAGGAACTTGTCACCTAGCTAGTTCCCATGCAAACAAGAACATGCCTTTGGGAGTAGAATGTATACCATGTGCAGAGGGAGGGTGTAGTGTAAATGTTGTAGATAAAGAGTAAATAATTTGTGGAGGTTGATTGTAGGTGACAACATGGGGTTAACTTGATATAATAACACATCTTGAATTTACAGATTATTCTTGGGGCCAGATTTACTAAGCTGCATGAAAGGAAAATATGAGATGTTGCCCAAAGCAACCAATCAGACTCTAGCTTACATTTTCTAGTATGTAATAGGAAAGTGAGAGCTAGAATCTGATTCGTTGCTATGGGCAACATTTTCACTTTTCTTTTCCCTGAGCTTAGTAACTCTGACCATTGAAATCTTAAAAACAATTGTGAAGTAAGGTTTAAACTAAATAGCAGTATTGTATTTAATTAAAAAATAAACTGACAAGAAACTGGTACTTGGGAAATATATAGCAAAATATCATCTATACCTAATAAGTATACAAAATCCTATTACTAACCTATAAAGCCATAAACAACACTGCACCAGCATACATATCCTCACTTGTCTCAAGATATATCCCAGCTTGTTCTCTCAGATCATCACATGAACTCTCTTCTACACTTCATAAATGCTCTGATTCCCGGTTACAGGACTTTTCCCGGGCTGCACCCACTCTCTGGAATAACCTTCCTCGTCCATTAAGACTATCTTCTACCCTCCAAATTTTCAAACACTCCTTAAAACCCACGTCTTCAGACAAGCTTATCAGATTCTTCAACCTTCCCAAGCTTAATTTACCATATTAACAACCACTTAGCCTTTATATTACATTATTACCATCTTTGTAACCCACACTCTCTCTTTGTATTCTAAAATTTCCTCATCTCTGTTACAAACACTGTTGTATGACTGGATCATACAGAGCACTTTTACCATACAACCTGGCTGGTCCATTGTGTGATATAAAGCATAAAGCATAAAGCACCTGCCCTTAAACTCACTGTCCTATAGAGTGTAAGCTGGTGAGCCCAGTCTGTTTGTTATTACCCAATCTTATTTATACTACTTGTTAAAATTGTAAAGCACCACATAATCTGCTGGCGCTATATAAAAACCTGTTAATAAATAAATATGTGTCTGATAAATAGAAATATTGCAATATGGCAAAATGCAGCCAGTATATGGGTATAGTGAGTACCACCAAAAAAATGAAATCAAGAACGCAAGTTCGTGTTGGGTTAGGATGTGAATGGGGCGCAATAGAGTGTGCTTTGTTTCGCATACACAGTGATCATGCCGAGATACGCTATGTGACCTGCTGTATACTCACCTAAAATGTTGTTAGTTGGATGGACTGTGAGTTTAATCTTTAGTTTCGTAGTGAGTTTAATCTTTAGCTTCGTAGTGAGAGTTGAATGAGCACGGTCATACATTCTTCCTGATGGTAGCTACATCAGAAACTATAGACATTTTATTTGATGTACATGGAAAAAAGAGTAAAAATTAGAAGTATATCACTTTAAAAGCGCCTGCCGTACTGCAGCAGTCCTGATTTAAAAAGAGGGTCCCAACCTCAAAATAAAGAATAAAAGTAGGTAATGTATAAAAAGGGAAAAGCGCTGTATGTGTGTGATAGAAAAATAAATATTAAAAGAATAGATACCATAAAAAACTTCTACACAAGAGTAAAAATTAAACTTCTACACAAGAGTAAGAAATAAAAAAGTCCTAATGGTATACAGTACTTGTGAGCGGCATACAGGTCTAGGAATCTAGTAGAGATCCTGGCATGTGGCCAAGTTGTTAGTTTTCAAATGAATTGGCTGCTGTAGTACAGATCTTTATTATAGGAGATACTTTGTGTTTTAGCAGATCTTGAGTGTAACTTATCCCACCATTCTCATGCAAAGGAGAAAAAAAGAGAAACATATGACAATTAGTCACCGCTATATGAGTAGATTCCCATGCAATGAGATCCTTTAAGGGAATTAATACAATGTAATTGTTAAAACGGTTTTACTGGGATAAAGATACATATACAATAAATAACAGGACAAGGTTGAAATAAAAAGTTCCAAGAGAAGGTCCACTCTAGGACCGAAGTCCGTACCCTGAGAGAGGGGGAGAAGATACAGCTGATCGTTCTCTCTGCTCCGTGCTGTCGGGACGTCCAGATCTTTACAGCGGCAGCGGCGGTGCAGACTGTTAATTCTCCACGCGGTACTCGGGAAATGGAACTACTGGATCTCTTTGCATGAGAATGGTGGGATAAGTTACACTCAAGATCTGCTAAAACACAAAGTATCTTCTATAATAAAGATCTGTACTACAGCAGCCAATTAATTTGAAAACTAACAACTTGGCCACATACCAGGATCTCTACTAGATTCCTAGACCTGTATGCCGCTCACAAGTACTGTATACCATTAGGACTTTTTTATTTCTTACTCTTGTGTAGAAGTTTAATTTTTACTCTTGTGTAGAAGTTTTTTATGGTATCTATTATTTTAATATTTATTTTTCTATCACACACATACAGCGCTTTTCCCTTTTTATACATTATATAACACTATGTGACAGCACATACATAAAAAGGAGGTTTAGTTCACAATATAGCTATACTGGATTAAGCTCACCTGCTCAGCGTCAAGGCACCTCCTGTAGGTGAGTCTCTATCTGTTTGCTACATATGTACATAGGAGGTCTGTATTAAGACATTCCTGCCATTTGAAAAGTGTGCAGCAGCCATATTGGGGAGGGGTCAGGCTCCCAGTAAAACTAGTAACAGTATTTGATTTATATTTGTTACAATTTTTATGCACATTTTAAGATTGTTGGTTATGTCTAGTACTAGATGAATTATTCATGTAACAATTTATCTATTAGATAGCAAATTAATATATTGTTTTTAATTGGCTGTTAAGATCACCCATTTATTTTTAATATTTTCCTAAAGCAATATAGCAACGATATAACATGTATATACTATCCATAATAGCCAGTATAATATTACTATCATCAGTGATTTTTATTGAATTTCATCCAAATAGCCACAACAGTGAATTGTTGTACTAATCTGGTTTATTATAGACTGATTACAGAAACTAGAACACAAATTATATATATATTTTTTTGCTTTGTTTGGTGTTACAGTTAAACACTCTCTCACACAGGAGAAGACATGGGTTTAATTAGCAGAGTTAGTGCTGGGGAGGAGATCTTAAATAGCTGACATAGGACTTTGGTTAACTGTATCCCTAAGCTGGACATTTTCAAATGCTGTATGCCTCCTGACAATAAACAACATCTCAAAGGCACTTATTGCATTTCATCAATATATGCAGCCATAAAAGCAGACATTGACACACTTAAGAGTACGGAACCCCAACTAACTCACTCGTCCAGCCCCTAACACGCCCCCAGTTTTTAGGTATTTTATGGCACTTAAGAGAAAATTGGGTGATTTTCTGGCAGTGCGCCTGCTTGTGCCCGATATTCTGTAATGGAACTCCTACTGTATGGAAGGTAGAAGCAGCCACAGGCTGAATGGATCTGAGGATCTGTCCCTAATATGTGTCAGATGAGGCTTGTCAGAAAACGTAGCTAGGATCAGTCTTCTCTCTTCCTCCTCTGTCTGCTCTTTTATCCCATGGTTGCCAACCATGGATTGTGATATCGGACCGTGTTCACACTTGAGTTAGGTGCGGAAAGGTCGGCACCTAATTCACCCGTACTGCCCCTTGACCCGCCCCCGTTTTTAGGAACGCTATGGCACTCTTAAGTAGCTATGTGTAATACTTTAATAATTCATTTGCATAAAAATGGCTCTTTACTTGGATTTGGCATTACAAAGGACAAAGTAGATACCCTTTGTGAGCACATGTGTTTTACCAGAAATAGTACCAATTCCCTTCTCTCTCCCCTCACTGCGCTGTTAACGCTCCAACTACCAGTTCTTAACAGAGCTTTCAGGCCCATCGTGAATGTTGTTATTATGACGAGGAAACTAAAAACGTACCTAATTACTGGGCTGTTTGAAATATATTCTGACACCTAAACAACATTTTGGGTTGCTTTGCTTTAAAACGTGCAGGCTTCATTGTGTTCATTGGCTAGTGAGAAATGATTTTTCAAGAAGGTTTAAACAACTTGTAATTGCTGTTTACTTTTAATTCAAGTGGTTAAGGATATCATTGTACCTGGATTTTTATCTCATTATTATGTGAGGACTACTATTAATACCAAGGACAGATAGGGCCAGTCTTTGTAAGGTCAATTGCTGGTTAAATGCATGTCCTTGTTTGCATTGGTTATATGCCTTTTACTATTACTAACAATAACAATACACAATGTGCAGGACTTGATGAATATTACAGATGTCTTCAGCATAAACACCTAATGCTATAATATATAGATATCAGATACACAACATTTTCAGAACATTATAATAGAGGGGGAGTATTATAATGGCCCAGATCCGACCCCCACACGCTTTACGTGATTGCGGGGGTCCGTAGTTACGCACTTGTAAATACACTCCCTGCACTCTCCTGAACATCCCTACTAACGCTAGGGATTACAGTAGTAACTGATGGCTGGTGGGGCTTGCGGGAGCTTTGCCGGCTCTCTCGGGATACCTGGAGAACTGCCCAAATTTTGGGAGTCTCCCGGATATTCCGGGAGAGTAGGCAACCCTGACTTAAGTCAGGATCTGAGCCAATGACTGTAATAATTGCAACAGTAGACTTTTGCATGTGACATTGAATGCATGACCTTGTCTCTGTGAGTCCTAGGCACCATAAAATAGTTTGCAAGCATAACTAGTCCTGTGTAAAGCACCAAAGCCATCCACACGTGCAGTGAATAGTACAAATATAAAAGATAAAAGATTGAATGTCAAAGATAAAAGAGAAAGTTTGTATGTGTTCAACATTTTGTTATCTACAGCAATACATCATATACATAACCTCTACATAAGTTGTGTTACTTTTTACACAGTTGTATTTCCTCAACTGTAGTGGAAAGAAAATAAATCCAGTAGTGTGCCATAGTCACACAAAAAATGTATGGAATACTGGAGAGAGCAGAGGTTATGAGAAGAGGCTGAGAGGAGAATGCGTGGGAGAAGAAAGTACAAACAGCAACTGACACAGACAGAATATAAACGGACAAAGCAATCATATTACTGTACTTCTACTCACAGTATCTCAGTTACTCACATGTATGTGCAATGCTTTAGTATTTACGCTATTAATTTGTGATTAGCTAATATTCTTTGTTATAAGACATTTTTAGGGAGCCTGGGCCGTTTTCACGTGGAAAGAAATAGTCTGGAGAAAAAATGCGCATATAAACTTATGTGCAGCTAACTTGCCAGTACCCGGGTTTATTCTGGCTGACTCAGTGACTGTCTGTGATACTACACCTTTCTGGTATGCACTGTTCACTTTCTTATTTTATTCTTGTTTTTATTTGTTACTAATAAACTGTTTCCATCTCATTCCCTCCTTTTTTCCCCGAGATTAACGGATCACCATTACTACATTGCTTCAAATCTGGATTTTACTTTGAATGGACATTTTTATTATAGTGTTTATTTATGGTAATACATCTGGCACTTCCCTTTGATGGTAAAAACCTTAGCGCCTTTACATCTCCTCCGTTTTCACGTGGAGTTGCATGCATATTTTTAGGTATGGTTTATCTGCGCACGTGTGGTTACTATATTTACGTAATTTATGTAGAATATACGCACAGACATATGAATCGCACTTGGGGACATACGTACGGATGGGTGGGGTTGAAATATGTACCTGAAAAGTTACGTGAAAGAAGGTGGGAGGAAGCATTTAAAATGAGGGCGCGGTTACATAGAATCGCACGTGCGTCATACATTTACGCACATATGTACACGCGTAAAGTTAGAGGTGCTCTATGGAGGTATAAGTCTACGATTCCACGGCCGTGAGAGGGGAGTGTCATGGGTGTTGGCTTTCTACGCGCGTGCGTATAATTGCGTACTTTTGAAAAACGCATCTCTGAATAAGGCCCTCTGTCACAAAAGTAGGCATGGAAAAGGAGGATGCCATAATGGCACAGTTGTTACCAATGCTGCTTCAGATCACTTATTCTAAGCATTGTATGGTTTCACCTTGTAGGTGTTAGCTTTCCTAGTTTTCTGGTTCTCTCACATGCTAGCAGCCCTTATGCGTATCTTTTTTATCTCTGATGAAATACCTGTGTCACAAAATCAAGGTATTCTACCTTTTTCAAACCCTGCTCTCTGCCTGTCAAACCCTTACACACTCGCCTGAAGTTCAGCTGCTTCAAACCAGCCATCACACGGTTAACACACAGCAGCCTAACTTCATTACTCCCCACCTGAGTTGGTCTGGTTCTGTCTCTTCCTACTATTGGACTCTGATTTTTTAAGGCTGCTGCACTGGCCCAGCCTTGGCCAGTGCAACAATTGCCGTTGCCATTGCATCTGGTCTCAGTGCTTCCAGTGCACATTTACTCCTCCATTGTGCGTGGATACTCACCTGTGTCCTTCCTAGTGACTACTCCTGGATACTCACCTGTGTCCTTCCTAGTCTCTCCTCGTGTATCCTGCCTGGTTCCTGGATCCTAGTGTGTCCTCTGTTCCTGCTGTGCCATCTGGGTTCCCTCTGGCTAAAGTGTGTCTGCAGAAACCATCCTCGCTGGTGAGCCACTCCGAAAGTACTACTCCACTGACATTGCTTCCTGTGACTCCGGCCTACTATCCTGGGCTGTGCGGCATTAAGCTGCCATAGAGTCTTCAGCTACCATCTGCTCCAGTCATCGTGTGAGTACTACTACGCTCAGCCTAAACAGTCTGCTGCGACACCATTCCACTGTACCTATGCCATCCGCTTCCTAAGCCGCTACTCGTGCCTGCAGTGTAATTCTACACCTGTGATCCTTCCAAGCAAGAACCACTCTCCTCAGCCTCTCAGTCTTCTTGGCCGCCACTCTGCTCCACCTGCATCTGCTGCCTTCCACAGCTAACCCATGTCTGCAGAAACCATCCTCGCTGGTGAGCTACTCCGAAAGTAGTACTCCACTCACATTGCTTCCTGTTACTCCGGCCTACTAATCTCTGGTGCACTACTGCACCCTGCCTGCCCCGCTGCACAGAGTTCATTGAACCTTGCTCTCTGGTGCACCACTGCACCCAGCCTGCTCCGCTACACGGAGCTAGATTGAACTTTGTTCTCTGGTGCACTACTGCACCCAGCCAGCCTAGCTACATTGAACTGTTTATCCTGCTGTGCATTGATCCTTTATATCCAGTAACTCCTTGTGTGATATCTGTATTCCTGTTTCGCTGTTTATTTTACTGTGAACTGTTTGCACTACTACACCCAGCAAGTCTCTAAAGCCTCAACGTCCATTTGCAATCCACTATCTTCTCAATGGTTGTGGGTCCTGCTATGGGTTGTTGACTGTACATACTGCAATAAACTTATAATACTTTTACTTCCTTCTGTGAGTTGTTGATGAGCAAGCCCTACTTTAAGGCTGCCAGCCTTCACTACCGTAGCCCAGATACCAGGGGACCTAAGGCTGAATCCCAGACCCCAGAATTCCTGACAACCTGCATGTATAATTTTTAAGAACATATTTTATTTAAATATAGTGTCTACGGGCCGTATTTACACTACCGGACGTATTGCATATATGTCCGGAGTTTACCTATATTTGATACTGCGCATGCGTAGTATCTTTTTTTACGTAATCTACGTATCTTTTTGTTACATAGATTGCGTATATGCGGTCTTAAATACTCTTAAATCTCATGAGATTATTACCATACAATCTCTTCGAGACCCATTGTGTCATTAACCCTTAGGAGTTGTAATTGAAAATTTTTATATGTAGTAATCATTTTGCTTCCCATTCATCAAGAGAGATAAGAACGAGATTGCAGGGATAATAGGATGGAATGTAGACCTAAGGGGGCAAAGATAATGGACCGGATCCTTGCTATATCCTTGTTCCCTGAATGGATGAGAGGCACTTCCCTTGCTTGAACAGGATTACAATTTTAGAATCCTACCTTATGCTTTAGCACTGTCACCATGTAAATTTGGTATGGCTCAGAAACCTGGATAAGGCGTAAAGTCCTAAGCACACCCCTAATGTATTATTTACATAGATCCCTCCTACTACATAGTGTGCGCGATTTACACATCCCGCCTTGTCTTGCTGAAAGACTTCCAATAAAGATACTGGATCCTGAGGATCGAGATCTGTGCTTGTGAAATGCAAATGTTTTCCGTTCACAGAAGTCTGGATCCAGTCCTGTAGTAATAAAGATTATAATATCTATAACTGTGATCTTATTAAAACACCAACACCCACACCCACATCTGTCCTGTCATCTCTCTCTCACTTTCGTTTGGTAACAGGTTCATTTTAAAAGGGGTGTGGCTCCCTGCTTAGAACTGCTTTATTGCAATAGGGCTGTTTCCTCCCAGCCAGTTTTGAACTGGCTGGGATTTCAATTGCATATGCCTCGATGAGGCATAGCAATTGATCCACGGAGCATGAAGCTTTCGGTGCTCCGAAAGATAAGAAAAGAAAGTCCCCCACTCCTTTCCCTAATTCTAACCCTAACCCTCCCCTCTCATTACCCTGACCCTAACCCTCCCTTCCTGGCAGCCTGACCCTAACCCTCCATCTCCCGCAGCCTGACCCAAATTCTCGCTTCCCTGCAGCCTGACACTAACCCTCCTTCTCCCTCCCCTGCAGCCTGACCCTAACCTCCCCTCCCTCCCCTGCAGCCTGACCCTAACCCTTCCTCCCCCGCACCCTGGAGAAGTTACTTACCTTTCGCTTTGGTCTGGCGGTAGCGGCGGCGGGATATCGGTGGCAGCGGTATCCGAATAAGAATGGGTGAGTGTGCCGATCGACATACTCACCCATTCTAAAAAAAAAATTATAAAGCTTGCAGTATTCGAAATAGGGACATCCAAAATGGAACTTTCGGATGTCCCTATTTCGCAAAAAAGAGTTTCTAATCGGGGACTGACAACGGTTTAAAAGGATTGATCACCCATTGATCACTACATGCATTTAAACGCATTTAAACTCCATACTCACATGACCGGTAAGAACATATTGTATAGTGGGGTGTTCCTGGGTGGGCTTTGTATTTTTGAGAAGACGAATATTAGATGACATAAATAATATCTGTATAAACTGTGACATCTAATGTCATTTCTTTTGAATTCACAGAAAAATGTATGTGTTTTAATGAGTGCTTATTGTTACATCTCTGTTTCAGGATAGTGTCTTCTGTTCAGGGAGTTCTTGCTACGACGGCTGGTCTTATTGTTATAACATCCTGTAAAGATGTAAAAGATGACAGGTAAGATGATCATATTAAAAGTTCAGTACACAGTGTTGTGATATTTCAATTAGTGTAAAAGACTGTATAATTTTAAACTAAAAAGGGCCCAAAATATTGCTCTGCTGCTATTTCCACAAAAAAATCCAAACTAAACTGGAGTATGATAAAACTTTATAATGTCTATAAATACAAGATAATTTAACACGTATGGAGAGAATTCAGTTATCGGTAGAGAATGTGTATTACTCTACCAGTTTCTCATTGCGTCACAGAGAAAGCCACACGTCTCCTAATAGACAGAAATTAGCATTATTTCTGACTTTATGTATTCAATACATTACAATACCTTCCCCCTCATATAGCGTATTATGGGCTCTATTTACAAAGATCGTTTTCATATGATAAAGCCTGTTTTTGTGTGAAAATGTGATTTATCATATGAAAACGAAGAGCTAGCTATTTACAATGCTATCATCACCATGGAAACAAGGGCGACGATCACATTAAACACTCTGGATCGCCGGCCCGCTCTAATGACTGCGGGCCGGTATTTACTAACTGAAGATGGCGTTAGGGTAAGTATTCTCCCAGTATACCCCCCTTTTCCTCCCCCTAATAGCTGTTATTAGGGGGGGTACATATTGGGAGACCGTTGGAATATAATTAAGTACAAAAACATTAAAATCTAAGTAAAAAAATATATATTAACTATTTCTAACTAATTTTTAACTAATAAATATTTGGGTGATAAATATTTAATGAAAAAAAAAAAACACAAAAAATAGAAACCGAAGCTTTAAAACTTACCTGACCGGGCGCGCGTCTGTCTCTGATCCCGGCGCATGCGCAGTAAGCTTACCTTTTGAGACTACTGCGCATGTGCCGCGCTCTGATGTCAGCGAAAGGCTCGCTGACCTCGTGGGACCTTGCCGGAGGAGTAACTATTAATAAATACTCCCCGCGGTTCTGCTAGGCTCAAGGCGCTGATGATAGTAAAAAGAGCCCTATGTTTTATATGCTACTCTTTATATGTTTTTATTTCAGATGATCTTGTATGTTCATATAAATTTATATAGGGAATTAACATATTTTCATATATTACACAATTCTTTAATAGATCACATTTATCTATGTATATCATGACAAATCCCAGAAATTACAATTCTATGCAAAACTTATATTTTATCATTATTTGCTGTTATGTGCTGTTCTCAAGGTATCCCATATTGTGATGATGTAATAAGCGCGCTCTGCTATATAAAAAAGGTTCGTAGGAGCTTGTCATATCACCACTGTGAGGACAAGAATAAAGAAGGTGGCTATGGGATGATTGTACTAATATATCACATCTCATAGACAGTCTGTTGCAATACTCAGGTCCAATAGTATATCCTATGGTCATATTGGGTACATTTATATGATTAATTGGCCAGTACATAGTGTTTGCCCAAATCTTCAATACAGTAAAAATACAGTTCAAACTTTATTGACCATCAACTAACATTTTTTTCCAGACCAATTAAGTTAGTAAAATTTCGTCAGGGAAATAAAAGCTTAACATATATTCCCATAGACATCTTGTAAGTAATATTTTTAGATTAGGACACCTCTGGTAATCTGCAATCTGTTGCTGACGACAGCAAATTAAACATAACCTAAAAAACACTACTGGGCTAATAAGCTCAAAACCTCCTTTAAATATACTGTTGAATAAACTCAGCTCCATATATGTAGACAAATTATCCAGCTGTTTTCTATTTATTGTTTATTTACATTTTCATGTAAAATTAAGACAACATTTTAGAAAATGTGAGTATTGTGAGATTTTATCAGGACGGTATATGGTGAATGGGGCTTTGTTTGTTGTCTACCTACCAGCTGTGAGTAAAGCAGGGTATACACTATACAATAACTGGTCATATCACCCGATAACTGGGTGATGAGCATGACAGTTTTACAATGTATATGACCAGAGGTGCAGCAGATATCTGTAACATCATATAATATCAGTACCATCCGACGAACATCCTACCCAAAAGCTGGGCATGCATATGCAAATATGCTGACCACAGACCAGCTCATGTAAAGCTGAAAAAGGTCAAAAATAGAAAGAAAAAAATATCAAGTGGTCACCAGCATTAGTGATGTAAAGATTGGTGCCAGTATTGGCAAATAAGGGGGAAGGGCTGCATGGTGCTCTCTTCCCTCCTCAATTTTACTGCTACCAGCACTAGGGTTTACCACCCTGGGCTGCTAGAACCATACAGGAAGGTATCCACAGTACGGGGCTTCCCAACCATGATTCCACACCCACAGGCCAGTTGGCATCAGGACTGGTTTACCCAGGGGATTTTGGCCTTGCAAAAAAAGCATGGGTCCCCCCTTTTGGGCTCAACCAGTCTTAGTGCCAATAGCACTAGAGCTCTTCCTGATACCAACTGTGATTAGCAGGGTCAAACGCATAAAAAAATGATGAAGATTGTAACCATTTTGTCTTAGCAGCATTACAGGTTACAACATAGCCTGGTGTCCAAAAGGACTGCCAGGGCATGGTAGCGCCTGTAGTGCCGCAAAGAAAGAATGTAGATAAACGCACACAAGTTTAAAGGTAAAATGTATGTTTTCCCTTGTTTACTAATAATGGACCGGATTCACAGACACATGTGTAATTAGTATGCAAATATACACACGTATGTTGCAAGGCAGCAGCCATGACATTCCCCTCACACGGATAGATTTTTGGTGACTTACGACTCCAAAGGGCAACCTTAACTTTACAGGTGTATTTACGTGCCTACGTTGCTTGCGTATGTGCGCACATTACTAACCACACCCTCAAAAGGCCATTTAAATGCTGATTATTACTCAAGCCCTGGTGCTGTCACTACAGGCTCTTGGTTACAGCAGCTGAAGTGCTGCATTTCTATTATTTTTTCTTGGTGGCCTAATATTATCCAGGAGAAAGAAGTTCTCACAAGAATAAATATATAGGGAACACTGTTACTGTATATTTATGCTTCATGTGGGGTGTTTGACATGATTTGTATTAAATTTACTGCGCACACTACCTGTAGTTACTTGTTTGTGGCAGTATGGAGTGAAAATACATGCTATGCTATGTTAGGCATGCATATAGAAACATAGATATAACACACAGGCAATATTACAGTGATCACATCCCTTCTGCAGGGCACCTTGTCCGCCATCAGGTGGTTCTGTATTGCTTTTGGCACTTTTTTTCTGCAGCTCCCCTTCCATGCTTCTTGATTGGGATTTCTTAGTAGGTGGATACTATTGCATGTGTGTCATATATCAGATAAATGATACATAACATGCAGGGGCGGATTGGCCAACTTACAGAGAGAATTTTGTTTCAAGAGTACTAGGATGTTAACAGTAATGGGAGCTGGTCACTAAGATATTGTCTGTATAGGGTGGAAATCACTATGCTCTCTGTATTGGGTGGTGGTCACTAGGGTGCTCTCTGTATTGGATGGGGGTCTCTAGGATGTTAATATATTATATAGCACTTGTTCTGTCCTTATTTGGCTATACATAACTACACCTACATTATATATTTGGACTGCTCTTAAGGTATTTCACTCTAATCCCACTGACATTTTTACTCTCACATTTAGCCTCTTACTGATTTTTTTTCTAAGGCCACTTTATGTTACCAATGCTCCCCAAATAAGATGATATCCACTATAACATGGGCTTCCCAAGAATAAAATTATAATAACCAAAACTAAATGATAAGACTCCAGAAACACATGGGCCTAAAAATTGTACATCTCAAATACATAAGCCTTAAACTTTGTTGATTATTGTATATTGGCAGTGAATGTTCTTATGTAATTAATGTGTGTATGGCCAACAATAGCATAGATGTTGCTTGACTGTGATAAAGTCTCAGTGTCATATAATATATAAAATATCTGTAATAATTACTTAGGGTAAATGTTGACCCCAATATTAACAATTTCATAAAGTCTTCATATAATAAACATTTGGCCATATGTCATGGTATTATGAATTTGCATTATTGAAGGCGTAATAGTAATACTGTATCTTTCTCCCCAGACATTGGTTGGCTACATCTTATGTTTGGTTCTTAATCCCATACATGGTGTATGACACCTATGCCATGTACATTCGCCACTGGTACAAGTGTCAAGAAACAGGGATTGTAAATGGGAAAAAACACTTTTCTGCTGCAATGAATCGCTTCCTGCAAAGAGATTTCCTTATGCTAGTTCACCACATAGTCATCCTGACCATCCTTGTACCCATATCACTGGTAAGTGTCTGTTATGACCCCCATCTCCCCTTATGCCTAACATTCTCCCATATCACCTCTCTTCTCATCATTCAGTCCTTAATACTGCTGTAAGAACTTTCTTTTACAAAACTCTATTTCCGCCTTCCTTGTCTTACAGTCTCTGCACTAAATCCCTTTCCTTCACAGTATACATACAATCGACTCCCTCCATACTTCTTCCCAGCCCATCCTCCTCACTCAAAACACATTTCATGCCTCATTTGACTTTTAAGCATCTCACACACTTTTCCCTATTTCTTGGATGCTATGCCTCTCTCAAGCTGATTCTCAACCTTTTCTGTGTTTCCTTTATACAACTTTAGCCACCGTTTCTATACCATCATGTATCTGTTCTCCTATCTCCCCCTTTATAATATAAGCTATTCTGTGCAGAGAACAAAAGAGAAGTCCGGTGCTCCAAACAAACATTATATAATGCCCTGTGCCAGCACATACAGTGTATCCAGAAAGTATTCACAGCGCTTCACTTTTTCCGCATGTTGTTATGTTACAGCCTTATTCCAAAATGGAATAAATTCATTATTTCCCTCTACACACAATACTCCATAATGACAAAGTCAAAAAGTTTTTGTGAGATTTTTGCTAATCTATTAAAAATCAAAAATCTAAGAAATCACATGCACATATGTATTCACAGCCTTTGCCATGAAGCTTAAAATTGAGCTTAGGTACATCCTGTTTCCACTGATCCTCCTTGAGCTGTTCCTACAGCTTAATTGGAGTCTGCCTGTGGTAAATTCTGTTGATTGGACATGATTTGGAAAGGCACACACCTGTCTGTATAAGGGTCCATTCTTGACAGTGCATGTCAGAGCAGAAACCTAGCATGAAGTCAAAGGAATTGTCTGTAGACCTCCGAGACAGAGTTGTCTCAAGGCACAAATCTGGGGAAGGGTACAGAAAAATATCTGCTGCTGTGAAGGTCCCAATGAGCACAGTGGTCTTCATCATTCATAAATGATAAACGGAAGCCACTCATTAGTAAAAAGCACATGGCAGCTCGCCTGGAGCTTACCAAAATGCACCTGAAGAACTCTCAAACCATGAGAAACAGAATTCTTTGGTCTGATGAGACAAAGATTAAACTCTTTGGTGGAAACCAGGCACCGCTCATCACCAGGCCAATACCATCCCTACAGCGAAGCATGGTGGTGGCAGCATCATGCTGTGGGGATGTTTTTCAGCGGCAGGAACTGAGAGACTAGTCAGGTTAGAGGGAAAGATGAATGCAGCAATGTACAGAGACATCCTGGATAATAACCTGCTCCAGAGCGCTCTTGACCTCAGACTAGGGTGATGGTTCA
>WWET01000302.1:629469-639999 GCA_011038615.1 Limnodynastes dumerilii
ATTTTTCACTATATGAAATATTGTTTGGACACAATACAAGGCTGTTATTAATTCACAAGAAGACTTAAAAAAAAACATTCAAGGTGTAACTGTCAAGTATCTCATTGAGATGATTAAGTAGTTACAAAAGCAAGAAGAAACTTTGAAACTGATGTCTATTGAGAACTGCAATGCTATAAAGTCAGAAGAATGTGTTTTATGCTGTAGTTGTTTGAAAGATCATTGGGAAGGACCATACCCAGTGTTGTTAACTACAAATACAGAATTGAATATTGCAAAGAAAGACATATGGATTCATGCATCCCATTAAGTAAAAAGGTAGTCGACCCGACAGTGACCTGGAAAGATGCAGAGACTAATAAAGTTGTTGGTCAAGATATAACAAATTTGTTTCAGGATTCTAACAATGATGTTATTTGGGAAGAAGAATCTGACAAAGAAAAAGGCAAAGAATAATATCCTTATTACAGTTACTGTGCTATCACTATAGATATGACTTGTTTGTTGATTTTATTTTTTCTTTATATTATATTTGGACATTGTTTTTCTAGCACTAAGGACCCAATGGAAAGATCTGATGGTAATTTTGAAGAAATCAGGGGGAATGTAGTAGAAAAAAAAAAAAAAAAACTTGTCTTCCTCATTCATTCTACTCACAGTTAGTGACACATAATAGTAGAGTCAAAAGATCAGTCCATTGAGATGAATATAAGGATTGTGGTGAAAAGCTTGCACACTGAAATATATATATGTGAAGATTGTGATAATCCCTCTGAAGAAGGATGTGTAAAATGGTGTAAGAGTAAAACATTTTCTAATCGGTAAGGTGGGTGCTGTGGTATGATAGAACGGCTAGTTGGGTAAATATATAGTGAACATGCTTAAATTTTTTTAGTGGCATTGGATAATGGGTATATGGTTGTGGAAGGTTATTGCTGGGAATGCTGGTTCTGATATATGGGTGACGGGTGAACATGTATAGAGAGTGGACTGATGACGGGTATGTACTTGATAGCTTGACGCCCTCTCATTGTTTTTGGGGAGTGATATATGCGTGGAGTGTGAAAATATGAATCACTGGTGTTTAGTTTGGATATGAATATGTTGTTTGGGGAAGGGTGTTCTGGAGGTTATTGTGTTTGCATGTGATAGTTGAAGGAAGATGATTTAGGATGGTTAATTGTTTGGGAGTTACATTTAAACATAGAAAATGGAGGAGTAGTGAATATAAAATATCATAGCTCATTGGTGACTTATTGAAAATATAAATGGAGTTTAGGAGGTATACAATGTCTGGAATAAATTTGGTTAAAAAACTGGAGTTAATGATAACATTTTCTAGTATAATGTGATATGAGATTTTAACATGAATTCATACATAATAAGTTAGTGTAAAATTAATAAATTTCTCCAATTGGTGGGAACTGTACAGATGAATATGGTATAGAAAATTATGTCACAAATGACACAATTAGTCTAAAATGTATAATTATCATTGATAGCATCACATGAATGATATAGTCTAGATGAAGTAAAATAGAATTCTATTTGAATTATGATTTGGTTTAAATAAATGATTTGTTCATTGGAAAAGTTTTTATTGATATAATGAATATTAGTGAGGAGATACTTTATAACATAACATAAGTGTTTCAGTAATTACGAATCATTGTAATTAGACATTAGGTAGATAAATGAAAACAAAAATTAGGAATAAAGGAGAAGAACATATTGTATTGTATGAGTAAGTAAACTTTCAAGAAATATAGTGTGATAGTTGATTTAACTATCAAATCGGGAATTGTTAAAATGTAATTTGGATGAAGTCAATATTGTAACATTAGATATATAAAATAAAAGTCAATATTGTAACATTAGATATATAAATATTATGTATTTTTATATATTTGTTTAGATAGAGATGCTTATTTTAGTTAATTAGTTGTGTAACAAAAAGAACATTTCAAAAAGATTCAATGGACACTTTCAACAAATGGCCAGCAGGGGCAAAGAAGAATTCCAAGGAACAAATTCCAAAGTAACCGTTCTAAGACCACCCACTTTCATGGACAAAGAGAAATTCCAAAACTGTTTCAACCCTCCCTCCCTCTTTAGCTAAAAAGGATTTTGGAATTTCTCCATTTAACATTTGGGAACCTCAAGGACTATGGAACGCCTATTTTACAGACTCAACCAATTATTATATGACCTGTGGATTGTAAGTCAGCCTCTTTTGTACACACTTTTTATCACTGCGCTTGCATTTGTTTTTATAAATAAACCTTTTTTATATATACTTAAAGTATTTTTTGATTCTTCAATAACAATAATGACATTTGGTAGGATAGTGTACATATCATATAGTATACATATCAAAAGCTGACATAATATTAAGTATAAAAAAAAATGTAAAGAATCAACTACTTGAAATAGGTTGGTTGTTTAAATACAATATTTCATCTCCAGCAACAAAATTAAGACTAGCATTCATCAGACCACAGACTGGGATGCTGTAACAAGAAGGAAATCCTAGCAAGAAACACAAAAATGTCTCCTACATCTTATAACGTAACAGTCTCTTAAATAGAACTCTGATAAAACAAACGGGCACACTTCTTATCTAGTAATAAAGATATAGGTTTGCTAATCTGCTATTTCCATTTGATATGGAAGAATAATCCGTGAATACAATATCACGATAATCATGGTGAATATATAACATTTTCTTGTGTTATGAATCTATCATTTTTATGAGTAATAAAGTGCTCACATGAATGTCACATAATTCCAATTATCTGGGTCGCTTGTTAATAATATGATATCATTTATACATAGGATATCTTGAAATAAGTATTATCCAGTAACAATGTGGCATTTATCTTAAATGTATTAATAGTAAAAATAAATGTTTAGCTAAATGGCACATAGCATAACCATAGTATGATAATTATTTCTAAAACGGCTTGCTAATAACTTATTTCAAAGTGATATATATTTTTGCTTCAGCTAACCCAGATATAGTCTCCTGCTCCAGCTATATCCCCCTTGTTTTTCCATTCACATCCTTTCTCACGCACCACTGTTGTTTCCAGATCTCCCCTTCCTTCTGCCTCAGTTAACACGCGATCACTGCCCCTCCTTCCCGGTCACTTACCTCTGTTCATATGTCTCTTTCACACCAAAATCCCGGGTCCTACATGGGATAATGAACATGGGTTTTTACCAGTGTTGAATCCATTCACACAGCACCTTTGTCTCGGGTAAATCCCTGGTTGTTGCCTTTAACATTGGAACCATGTCTGCAGAGAGCGATTTCCACTCCCCAAATAAAATACTTAAATAATAATTAAATAACTAATTAAATAACCCTGGTAGTAAAGGCTCTTCTCAGCTGGGTCCTGTCTTTTGTAGCATTATGATGTCATGCGACAATGTCACAACACTGAAGAGACCAGGAGCTGCCTTTACCACAACCTGCAGGCCAGTCAGTGACAGAGACATTCTCATCTCATACAGATCGCTCTGTCAGCTGCACAACTTTAATACATCAGCCAGGACGCACAGCTTTTAGAAAGTCAGTACCAAACAATCTATAAAAGATAAATATACATAATATAGCACATACATCATGCAATCCCTGTGAAAAAACTGAAACATTTTGTTCATAATATGGTAAGAAGATATGTAACAGGCTACAATAGGTCAGGGGGCGGAAGACAAAAATGTTATAGACTATGTATAATAAATACTACGCTCTTAAGCAGGGTTTAGATATCAGAGCGGATCCAGAGTTTTACAATACACACAAACATGTTAGAGTACACAATGCCTAGTTAGTTGTGGGGAATCGCTTATGTTACTTAGCAGCTGAAATTTCAGTATGTGTACAGCAAATACACATATTTGTGAATAAGAGGAGCCACCATTTTATGGGTGACAGTAATGTCACTCCTTGACAGTGCTGAATCTGCATATAAGCACAGGATGTGACGATATACCATCTGTATACCTTAATGAACACATCCATTAAAGCTGCAGCCTTAATGATCATAATTTAATTGCTATTTGTAGTTAATGTGTAAAGGTCTTTCTGAACTTTACTTACAGTAAATAGCCTCATCTTGCAAGTCATCCCACGGAATGCTATGCAATGGAGTCAGAAATCGTTTAAGACTAAAGTTCCCAGACTGTCCTATGATTAGTGATCTGTGACCTGATTCAGAGTATAAAAGTTAGAAGAAAGCAGGTGAAAAGTTGCACCTCGGCAAAACCATGTCAGTTTCCATAGGAGATAAATTGTATTGCAAACAGTATTATGCTAGCTCAAGTTTAACGAACAGTTTAAAAGTATACAAGAAGAAAAACCAAAACATTCTCCTTGCCAAGAATAAAATTATTTGACTCCCCCTAAATTTTAACAGTTTTTACCAGGTGTAACTTTGCCCTGGTTTCTGTTATTTTAAAACTCTGGCTCTGGTCACTAAGCTTAATACACTGCTGCAGAAAATTAACAAACTTTAATACCAAGAGTTTGCGGGTAATGGGATATTATAAAAATGTTCATCTAAAATCAGCCAGGAAAGGTAATAATTTAGACAATGTGCACTATTGCATAAAAGCTTGGATTATGTTTCATACATATGTACTGGTATGATCATGACATTCTGTGACTTATTGGCATTCACCATTAAAATACATCTACTGGGAAGACAGTTGTATATAGTTCCAACTCTCAGGCTATTACCTTACTACTACTACTTTATAGTCTCTAAATGCATTGCACAGCTGCCTCAGACAAGCCTGTGCAAACATTCTACTGCAGCTGTATCTCATTTTGAAATAAAAATACAATTTCTCTCAGCTTTGCAACTGTCTTTTGATTGGTATGGTAGCAGATGATAATATTTCAGGGTTGTGATTTCTGTATTGCTTAAACTTGATAAAACCAGAATGGAAGCTGCTCAATCAATTTATTAAGTAAATGTTAAACAGGTGCATGAAAGGCAGAGGGTTAACCTGCTAGCCCTTTGTTTCTGTGGCTAGCAGGATAGCCCCCTGCCTTTCATGCACCTGTTTAACATTTACTTAATAAATTGATTGAGCAGCTTCCATTCTGGTTTTATCAAGTTTAAGCAATACAGAAATCACAACCCTGAAATATTATCATCTGCTACCATACCAATCAAAAGACAGTTGCAAAGCTGAGAGAAATTGTATTTTTATTTCAAAATGAGATACAGCTGCAGTAGAATGTTTGCACAGGCTTGTCTGAGGCAGCTGTGCAATGCATTTAGAGACTATAAAGTAGTAGTAGTAAGGTAATAGCCTGAGAGTTGGAACTATATACAACTGTCTTCCCAGTAGATGTATTTTAATGGTGAATGCCAATAAGTCACAGAATGTCATGATCATAACAGTACATATGTATGAAACATAATCCAAGCGTTTATGCAATAGTGCACATTGTCTAAATTATTACCTTTCCTGGCTGATTTTAGATGAACATTTTTATAATATCCCATTACCCGCAAACTCTTGGTATTAAAGTTTGTTAATTTTCTGCAGCAGTGTAGCCCGATGCTGCTCATTGCTCACACTTTCTGTAATGGACTTCAAGAAATGTCTCTCATTGGCTTGCCTGAGCAAGCGATTTTTGGAAGTATCATTTGCCCTCAGTGTCTCACACAGGGAGAGAATTTCCAGGGACAAGAAGAAAAGGGGCTCACAAATATTTTCTGGCATCATTGCGGTTATATTGATGACATGGCAGAATACCTGACTGTAAAGGAACAAAACCTCTTGAATATAGTCCGTTTCTTCATCATCTTTGGTAGACAGCTGCTGTTTCACAACATCCAATGTATCCGATATGCAGCCACTGTAAAGTCTCACAATATGCTTTTGCCCATCGAGGGTGAGCCAGTTGGAACAACTAGAACTACATAGGAGCTGGAAGCATCGGAGCAGTAGGACAGAGAATTGAAGGTTGTAAGCAAAAGGTCGGAGGTTAAGAAGAGGCATGTACTGCACATATTCCAAGGTGTAAGGCACATGAAGAAGTTGTCTTTGCAAAAGGCTCCTCACAACCAGAGTGAGAAGCTTGCATTCAGTGGAACTGCACCATGGCAGAACTTGTACCATTGCCACTAAAAAACCCTTACTAAAAAGATTGACCTCTTCAGGATCTTCTGTGTTGACACGAAGAAGGGAAAGCATTTGATCCTTCATCTCTTCTGAGATACAACAACATTCCATCCAAGCTAACAGCCCTGTGCCAGGTCCATACTCTGGAAGGTTAAGTTCTGTCCATTCATCCTCTGAAAGTTTGCAAACATCAAACAAGGATTGAGGGACTTCATTTTTGAAGTGTTTTCCAAATATTGGCTTTAGTCTCAAGCAGACAACCCAATCTAAATGCTCCATTTTCCTGTGTAGCCAGAATAACGATTTGTTCCAAGTTTCATTCCCACTTTCAGCTTCAGGCAAAAGAACAGAACATATCTGGGAAAGGATTTCAATGATTAGCTCTTTTGATCCCAGTGTCAGGCAATGTGGTTTATCTGAATGCTGCCAACATCTACTGTAACTATTAAGAAGCTTACAAAGAGACATAATGAGTGGGAATGGTGAGCACGACAGAACCCAGTGCTTACCAGAGATATCAAGTTGGTTCTTTACATTTAGTGTCGTACGAAGAATTTGCAAGCAAAACTCTACATTACTGCATTCATCAAGTATATATGGCAGAACAAAAGTCCTTACGACTTCCACTGGCTGAAGTAGGGAGACAGCAGTTTTATCTATGGGTTCAGAAGAATCTATTAAATAATCTAGCAAGTATAAAAATTGACTCTCTTCCTTATCAGAGGACAACTTTCCCCAGCAGGTGTCCATCAAGCACTGACATAATAAGGAGACTGTTTCTGTGTCTCTGTTATTAGGACACCTAAAGCTTAATGCAGGAAGTAAAGTTAATATCTTTGCTAAAAAGACATGTGCACCTATGTTTGATACAGCAAAGTGGCAAGCTTTGTTTACAACATATTCAGGGTACAATAGAGCAAACCTGGCCACTCTGGAAATGGTACTGGAATCTGGCACATTTTGGGAAATTTGATTGAACATCATGTTGAGCTCTTCTTGAAAACTCTCTGTAAACGCAATCATACAATGAGAAAGCCCTTTCTTCCCCCATTTTAATAGGACTCTCATGAGTATTTCATCCATATGGGATAATGAAAGTTCACAAAATAGATCTAAGACAACACTGGCAGACTGCTGGATTTGCTTAATGTTTATATTGTTCTGCTCTGATGCTGCTTGTACTACAGTTTCCAACAAAGTAAATACTAGGTCTGGTTCACAGAAAAGCTCTTTGTTCTTTTTAAGACAATTTAACCAGTCATTTGAAAAGGCCCAAGTGATTTCTGAGGCAAACACAGAACATACCTCTCTATATCGTCCAATTTTAGACTCAATTATATTTATAGCAACTGCAGACATCATTCCAGCATCATTTATTGTGCACTTTAACTGAACATTTGCTGTATTTTCTAGAAGTTTAGAGATTAAGTCTGACAATTCTAAAATCTTGGCTCTCTGATCTTCAGGTAGATTCTCCATGGCTTTTAATGCAGTAAGGTTTACATGTAAGGATTTCAGACTTTCATTCATCCTATAACATTCATAACCAATCACTTCACTGTTATTCATATAAGTCAGTAAATCCTCTCTCCAGTGAAGGAGTAGGTCCTTCAAAATGTTTAAACCAAAATGCTGAGCACCTTGTAGTAATCTAAACATGGAAGCGGTACTTCCACTCTGTACAATCCTGTTTGCTTCCGTGACCATTTCCAAGAGGTTGTTTTGGGGACAGTCATCTTTGGCCCTGACATTACAAAAGCAAAGGACAGCAACTAGTTTTTCTAAATATAATTTTATGGGAAGATCACCAGAATCTCTCTCTAAAAAGGAAGAAGAATGCAACATGTCTGCTAAGTTTGCTATGGTGTAGAACTTCAGTTTGATGCTACTAATGTATTGTCTAATTTTATGAAGTCCTTCTAAGATCACAGAGAGGATGTTGTCTGCTGGAGGTAAGGATTGCTCAGGGTCAGGTTTAAACCTTTTTGAGCTCTGGTAAAGTTCATCATTAGACTTCGACAAGTACTGACATGCAATGCTGGAAAACATTTTAACGGTTTCATCCTGGCTATTTTTACTACATTTCATTATCTCCCACCAGATATCCAAAAAGAAAGTTACATCTTCTAGGGAGGTTTCATCAATAATATGGTTTAACATTAAAGATGCTTCTTCCACCCAAAAATCAGTTGGCAGCGCCAAAAGCAGTTCTGCAAATATGTCTGCTGCTTTTGTGGTTTTAAGTAGTTCAAAGAGAACAACGCAGTTTATTTTCGGGATCATGCTCTCCACTGGAAAAAACATATCCTCCCTCCATTTCCTTTCAATCTCAGAATCCTCATTCATGGAGAGTTGTGATCGGCATGAAAGAATTTTGGACCATAATATAGCAATGGCTCTTTTCCTCCATTCGTGGCATTGTGGCTTGGTACCTGAGCTAATTTCTCTGAAAGCATCTGTGATTGGTTTTTCAATAAGAGGCCATTCAGACTTCTTAATCTCCAGTGTTTTATGTACAGTAAGTTTTTCAGCCAATAGTAGTGCTCCTTGAAGAACCCCTGTCTGTTCACATATGTTCCAAGTTCCTGCACAAGAGAAACATGTACACTAATAAAATAACAATTTCACCAGACTTACGAGACACCTCTGCAGATGTCCAATAAGTTACCCACCAAATGTTACAGGATAATGATGCAAACAATATGTGATTGTTTATGGCACACATTTTACATATGGCTCTTGGAACAAATTGTACATACTGTACAATATCATATTTATTAGTTTTTATATAGCGCTTTGTGTCAGGTTACATAGCGCTTAGAGTGCACGCTGCAACAATCTTGCTTGATCGTTGCAAAGTATATAAGATTGTTTGAGTGCATCATTTATAACTTCCAATTTTACAGATCAATCAATGTCACAATGTTGTTCCATCATAAGAAAAACATGCAGTCTGAACCAACCTTTACATTAAGAAGATCCAACTCACCAAGTGCTTATACCACTGCTTTGGATACAACCTTGAACACAATATTTACTTTTCTCTGTAAAATATTTAATATCTTAGTTCAAAGTACTTTACGATCATGTATTTGTTACATTTAATGTGCTCATGCCATGAAATAATTACGATTTAATATGGCTTTCTACATGCTTGCCAGAGGTGGTTTACAGACAAGGTGGTAGCTTTTCTTATTTTCTGAGTTTCTGTTCCACTTTTGTTATGTCAACTGGTAGAACACTTCATTGCCTTCTGCCTTTGATCATTTCTGTGTTCATTGTGTATCATTTAATGGATATGAAGATTATGCCATTGCTACAAGTGCTGTATAGCATGACAAAGGGTCCAAGAGGACCAAAATACCATACATTTTTCTTACTAATTCCGCTAAATTCGGGCAAATTGCTGTGTCAAAAAAAAAGCTGTGTTTTAAGTCCACATAAATATCCTGGGTTTTTGTGGACTTATAACGCAGCTTCACTACAGGGCATGCTGATGCTTGGATAACCACAAGTGCAGGCATGCCTTGTTATCCTGTTCCTAACACAACATGTTAACGTCCCCCTTACATATATAATAAAAAACTAGGCCGGCCTTTTACATGAAAAGAAAAAAACATTAAGAGCGACGCAACTCATGTCCCAGCACTAATGACAGTTCTACGGTCAATGGGTTATATTTATATACTCAGCCAGCGTGGAAACATTTCTCATGGCTGAGGGTATAAATATATCCCATTGATAGTAGAACTGTCATTAGCACCAGGATGTGCTGCTACCAGGACATGAGTTGAGAAACTCTTAAATGTTAGTAGTTTTAATGTATTTAATAAATGTTTTAAATCATAATTTTTTTATTAATAATTTTAATTTATTTCATTGAACTTATTTGTTGTATTTAATGGAAATTATTGTTTTTATGTAAAAGGGCCAGCTCTATTTTTTATTATGTATGTAAGGGGGATATTAACATGTGTTGGGCACAGGATAACAGGGCATGCTGGCACTTTTGTTTCTTCAAACACTACAGCACTACAAGCATCAGCATGCCCTATACTTTTAAAAATTTTATTTTTATTTAAAGGAGGGAGGAGGGGGCTTCAAATTTTTAATTATGTCTGAGCCCTAAGAGGTCTAGTTACATTGCTACCTTACCAGTGTGCGACCCAAGAAAAATCCTTCTCTTTTTGTCATTAGACCCGGTTCTACAAAAATGGGACATTTCACGTCACCACCAAAAATCCGGGTATTTGGTACTGATGTGAAAGGAGTATAATTTATTTAACATCATAAAATCTTATGCAAAGATAGCTCATGTAAAATTTTGCATTTGCTGATGCTAATTTCTGTGTACATGTAGCTGGCCCAATAAATACATTATAATAT
>WWET01000302.1:640237-654252 GCA_011038615.1 Limnodynastes dumerilii
ATATATCCATAATATTCTATTAAAAAATACAAAACATGTGCAAAAGAAATCATAAAAACTTACCAAATTCCATTGTTCTAGCTTCGGCTTCTAAGCCATTAATACGTTATTGCATATTAAGTATGAACCTGAAACAGCAAACAACATTAAATATTAATTTATGTATTACGATAACTGTAAACATCGTTATGCCAAAGCTTAATCACTGAAAACATCGTCCCTTTTTGTGCCCAATTCGCCGTGCAAGAATTCTAATAATTCTTCTGTTAACCATAGTGAGATGATGTGAATACAATCAATATAAATCATTAACATACCTATGCGACACCTCCACGTGTAGTAACTCCTATTTCCCCGTCAGGAACTAGCTGCTTCAGATAGAGAGTGACACCGCCGCACTGACAGGAACCGCTATCCTACGTTTCACATAACACTAGTTTTAAAATGTAGCTAAGTGTAGCACTGTCCTATGTCGTACTCGTCCATTTTACCGAAGTCTACGCTATGCTTTGGTGAGCGTAATCGACTATAAAATGGCTTCTAGACAGAGACACGAATAAATGTAAAAAAATATATATATTTTATGAGATCATCATAACGCGCCATTATATGGTTCTTAAATGAAGTCTGGCCGTCAGAGACATGCGTTTGGGTGTGGAGTATGATCGTGCTGGGCTGCGAAAAGCTAGAGCTCCTTCGAACTATCAGTTGTGTCACGTGCCTTTTGTTTCAGTGTAATTCGTTAATTAGTCCGTTGTTTTAGGGAATAGGATGGTACTTAATGCAAAAATATATCATTTTAATGGTTACAAGTTTGAAAATGTAATGCCTAAATGGCGATTATTGATTAAAGGGAATATATTGTACATATTAATATATATTAGTGGATGGGAGAAATTCAGACTTGCATAGATTACATTTTCTTTATAGTTGCATTGCTAACATCAGCCCTTCCTGCGCTACTATTTGTCCTTTAGGAAAGTTTATAGAAAAACTGAAACTGAATTCTTCCCAAGGTTTTTTCTTTACAAGATTTTTTAATTATTACTATTTTTAGTTCATTTGAAATAAACAGGATACAAAGCAGTACATTTTACCTGTTTTTTTCTTATATACATATAGATAGATAGATAGATAGACTGACTGACATTATGTTCAGTACATGGAAACTGTACAGATAGCAGGTTCAGAAATTCGTCAAGTATATCTGAAGAGGTGAGTTGTAAGAGAGCTTGAAGATAGTCAGAAAGGTCAAGAAAGGATATTTCAGGGAATGAGTTCAGTCCAGGAGAAGTCCTGTAAACAGAAATCAGAACAATTATTTATAGGGATGAAGATCCTGTAAAAAAAATATCTCTGCTTGAGAGATGGGATATATGTGAGGCTATGTATGTGGATGCAGTCATAGTGATGGCAATTTAAGTTAGCAAAAAAAAGTAGACCAGCTCTAATAAAGCATATTTGAAGGTAAATCATTCTGGCTGCATAAAATATGGACTATTGTGGGAGGTGAGGGGGTAATTTTATTGTGTGGTAATCAAAAGATTGATTTCAATAACTGCCTACAATCAATTAGGTTTAAAAAGAAAAAAGTTTTATGCTGGCCAACACTGTCTGAATGCAGCACAGGGCAGCACTCAATAGGGTCTGAGCGGTAATGCACTCAATATACTTCTTACTAGCTTTTTATACTTTACAAAATCATAGAAAGCAGGCATCTAATGTCAGTGGCTATCTTTTACACTCCTTTAACATTACCACTAAAACCCATGTTGTTCACCTATTCCATTAGGTATAAAACACTATTAGTTGCTATGGTAGCCATTTTTTTTTTTTTTAAAGCAAAAAGTGTTTTTGGAGCATCAGTTTAATAATTAAACCAGGTGAGTGACAGTTGGAAGCTCAGGAGCGGAGTATAATGTACCTAATGGAAGGAGTCATGTTGGAGGGTATGGGTATAGTGGTGATGTGAAAGGTACCGGCATCCTAGGTCTAATGACCCAGGACTTGGGAACAGGAAAATAGAAGGGTTTTTTTTTAGTAGGGTGGTAGTGTGAAAAAAGTGTCACCCGGGTTTTTCAACCCGGCTCTCACCTAACACACCCGAATGGAGGGATTTAGCAATAGTATTTTTTTTTTGATTATTTAAAGTAAGCAATGTTGACTCTTGTAGTGTATGTCATATAGGGGGAATTATGACCTCACATGTTCTCATTACGTGATGTTATTTAGGCTTGGAACACTCACTGTTTGCTGCCATTTTTGTGTTATGAAAGAGGAGAAAGCAAGTAACATAATTTGTTGAGATATTTAAAAGCAATAATGTTAATAAAGACAGGCGACTTACGTATGCTATGTGCATAAGTGGCCTGTCAACTTGTACTGTGCTTGGACAGTCCAAATAATTAAGTCAGAATGCAGCCTCCCGATTCTACGTTCCATCTGGAATTCAGTCTCCACATGGGGGGCTTGGCCACTCACCAGGCATACAAGATATATATAATAGGTGGGCATATGTATTTAAATTGTAAACTTAGGGCTTGGCTAAGCCCTTACGCACCACCCAGTATTCTGCACTGAAGGGTTTCAGAATATTTAAGGTAGGATGCAGAACTTATAACTGCCATCAGTGCTAATCACACATATCTTTGGCAGATCTCACTGCTAACGGAATGTGAGACAGTGTGCAAAGACTGCTTATGACAGAACTAGTGAAGAACTGTTTGTTATGTGTGCAGCCTTCTAGGGCGCTGAGTCTAACTAGAAACCTGGTTTTCACTGGAGCTCCAGATGTTGGGAACAGGCTTTGCTGCAGGCTTCTAGCAGATTGCAGCCCCTGGAGACCATTCCCAAAGAGGGTAGCAAAACCATTGTCCAGAATAAGCAGATGTGAGGGCTCCTGGAGATGGGAGACATATGAATGATAACCTAGAGTGCCAGGTGAAAAACACACTGGTAACATAGGCAGAATGAGATATGCCCAAGGCAGGATAAGTAACAAGCAACACCACAGTCATACACTACAGAAGTGATTAATACTTGAAAGAACAGGGAAGGCAATGAACATTGGAGACACTAGGAATCCCAGTGAGACTAAGTACACTGGAGAGGCTATTATCACTGGAGTTAACAGGAGACCACACAAGTAAGTCAGGGTAAAAAGGGTCACTCACAATCACAAGACACAAACCAAACAACAACAAATAGAGCACAAGATGAGCCAAACCCTATAACTGGCAGCTGAATAATGAAGCTGCGAGTACTTATAAAGAGGCAGCTGACCACCTATTGGTCAACAGCCAACATACCCCTGGATCTGATTGGTGTCCTGGCTGTAAGCTAGCACATTATAAAAGGGCAATGAGAGTGTGTGTGTTTGTCCAAAGGATCTCACTCACACTCATAGGAAGGATCCTGCTTGCCGTCTGTGATGGCATTCCATCAGAGGAAGCACACTGGAACCAGAGGTGAGCGAAATGTTTACAGTTTACACAATATGTGACGAAATGTAACAATTTGTGTGTGTGTATATATGTATAGACACATTAAGTAGTTGAAGTTTTCATTTTTTGTATGTTCATAAATCCTTTTTAGTTGACTGTATAATAGTCTGCTTTCCTTATACACAAGAAGAAATAGACTGCTGTACAAATACTATCCAGTCACTTACTAAGCAAATATTGACTTTACATTAGTTATGGCAGGTGCTTTAACATGTTACTGGCACAAACAAGGGCAGGACTATTTACAATTTAACTATAATCAATGTTTTCACTGCTTCAACCAAGCCTATTATATAGATATTTAAATCTAAGAAATTAAGCTCAGTTTTAGGTTAGTTTTGTTCTTATTTATGTTTTTTCCCCTATAAAAATACACAATTTCAGAAATTGAGGCATGTTTTTTTCCAATATATCCTATCTAGTTCACTTAAGTGACACAAAAATATGTAACAGGGTAGACACACATGGAGGGGTAAACAAAATGAGTGATGATCTAGGAAGACCAGAGGAACGGTCAAGAGTGTGGCAGCTACATTCTAATGCTAAAAAGGTGCATAAGTTACCTGATTTGACTGGAGAGAGTTGACTTAGTTTTGTACAATGCCATTTCAGAAGAAATGGGCTGTGCTTCCTCTCCGCCTGTAAGGTGGGCGGGGGTGGAAGCATGGCAATGGTATAATGTGGGAGGGATATCCAACACTCATACGGATCAGTGGTCGTACAGACAGCTGATCCGCACACTTTAGTTAAGGCAGGCTTATGGCAGAATAAGCTGCCATAAAGTCCGCACGAGAGAGGGGAGTGACGGGTAGTTCACTCCCTTCTCTCGGTCGGACAGACAGACTTTCTAATATAGGACCGAATCAAGACTCCCGCACACAGAGTCTGAATCAGGTCTTATATTAGAACCTACGGAGGCAGAAAGGAATCTCAGAGTCACAATTTCGTGTGCCTTAAAGGTAGCCAAGCAATGTAACAAAGCAATGAAAAAGGCAAGTCAGATGCTTGGTTGCATAGGGAGAGGAATTAGTAGCACAGAGAAGTAGTGATGCCCCTTTAAAGATCATTGGTACGCCCTCACCTAGAATACTGTGTTCAGTTCTGGAGGCCATAGCTCCAGAAAGACAAATACATTAGAGAAATTGCAAAGAAGAGCAACTAAAATGGTCCATGGCCTGTGTCACAAAACATACCAAGAAAGACTAGACAACTAAATAAATCGTTTGGCGCAGAGAATGGAAAGGTGACATAACAGCAGCTTTCAAATATATCAAGGGATGTAACCAGGTAGTATTTTTAAAGGAAAAAATGGGTTAAACACAAGGTTATGTGAATAAACTGGATTTCTGTAAGTTCAAAAGAAGGGCCGCATTCACAACCCTGTAACTTTTAACATCTGCGCCTTATTTTACGATTCTAGCTACTACGCATGCGTAGTAACTATTTTACACTATCTACATAGCGTTTCGTTACGTAGATTACGCACATGCGGTCTTTAAAGACTCAATCGATTTCATCAGGATCGAGTGAGTCTCAATGAAACGCGTCAAGGAGCTGCACCTAGCGGACTCTGACCTATTTGAACTACTTCACTAACTATAACATGCTACCAGTGAACCGTTCTGTGCACAACGGAATCTGCAGCCTGAGACTAGTTTTGTATCTCAGTTCCTTACTATACAGACAAACTGGACTCTTTCACATCCGAGAGTTAATTTCCAGCCTACCAGCCAGGGGCGTAGCTAAACGATCATGGGCCCAGGTGCAAAAGGTCAGCTTGGGCCCCTACCTACAACAAAAATAAAATTTCAATATGTTTACTCCATAAGGTACATAATGGTAATAATAGGACTTACACTTAAACACAGCAGAGTAGTTTATTTAAATAAAATACAAAAAAAATAAAAATAACACATTTTTGAAAAAAAATGGAGAGGTGCATTGGAGGTCATTGGAATCACACATGGTGGCAGACCTAGGAGCAGGAAAAATTTTATTTGTTAGGAGTGGTAATAAATCTATTGTAAAGTGCTCCTTCTAAATAAATATATATATCTATATGTGTATGTATGTTAAAAAAAATAAATAAAAATATATATATATATAAATATAGCAAGATAAGAAACAGGGGGCGCTTCATAGTGCACATAAGTATGGTTTATCCCCCCTTCATCTGCACCATGAAGCGCCTCCTGTTTCTTATCTTGCTATAGATGATTGTGGACCAAGGAAGAGGAGTCTAATTAAAGGGGAAGACGCGGTCTTTTGTATACATATGAAAGATCTAGTGCTATGTAATGGATTGGGTGTTTTATCTACAACCTTGGTCTGTGTAAGCAGTCTGGTGTGGAGTTGGCTCTGAAGAGGATTGGGCAAGTGTGTACACAGCTTAACTCAAAGACAAATGTAGAGCCTACCATCAGTATTTATAATAGTTCAACCCTAAACAGTCATCACTCTTCTTACTAAAAGACAAAGCAGTGGAAGGTTTGTTTGGTCTAAAATACTTATTTTTAATAACTCTAACAACATAAATAACCCATTGCCATAAGTAGTCCATATTATATAGCTTCCTAGTTACATGCAGTCTGTTATGGGTACCCAGGTCCCACATCAGGGCACGGTGTCTAACTGGGGCCTGGTATTCATAAAGCTTCTGATGGTGAAGTTAGTCTTCGCTACAGTACACCCAGAAGGTCATGGCCCCCAGCGTTAATCCCTGGAAGTACCTGGCAAGCTGTTATGAGGAGCATGAACGCATGAACCCAATCTCACCGTTTACAAACCACGGGTAAGTTAGGAGGATACCCAAGTACCAGGATTTATAATGGGACCCACAGAAGGTTAACAAACTCCCTCTCAAGGTAGGACTGAGAGATATAGTACAGTCACCCACTCTGACAGATGATAAACACAGAAAGAACTGGGAATGAATAGGATGAACCTGCAAAGAATCACAGAAACACAGCAGGTGACATACACAGAATCGTGCTGAAAAGGGGCGTAGCCTGTATGATCAGGTCCACTGAAGACAGGCGAATGACAGGCTGGTGCGCTGCAGGGTGACAGCTTTCGGAGTGCGCTCTGATTTACACTGCGGTGGGCAGGACGGCACACTGCGGTGGACAGCACACTGCTCACCGGACTCAGAATGAGCGTGGCACTATTGGTGAGTGGCAGGGGGGCCTGTGCTGGGCCCCCCTAGCTCAGGGGCCCGGTCGCAAGTGCGACCCCTGTAGCTACGCCACTGCTACCAGCACTTTCCACAACGTGAGTTATTCACTTGAGAGTGGTGTGATTAATATTACTTAATACTTATTGTCAGGGAGGACATGCGGTGACTATCTCTATTGACTGACACTCAGTCAGTCGTATTGGTCTGTGTTTAGACCGAACAGCCTTCAAGCTCCAATTGTACTTACCAATGAACTACTATTTCACTGGGACTTGTACTTCTAACTAGATTTTGCAGTGTGAATATTAACGGACAGCTCATCTGTAGCATATACCTCCGTCCTACACACAACGCTACCCCATACCATCAAAAGGCTTGTCATCTGATTTTCCAAGTCCCGGTTGATCCTTCAAAATGACCGTTTTGTGAGGAGCTTTTCTAGCGACTTGTGCCCTTTTCATTACAGGCACATAGCTTGTTAACCCATTCATCACCATCACAGTTGACTTCACTCCGTGCTTGGTTTGTTTGGCTGTTACCATATGGAACTCTCTCTGGTAGCCTTATTTCATTAGATAACCACTTAAATTTTTGATCTCTAATAGTACTTCAGGTTTTTAATTAGTCATATCGGTATTGACATTTAGTGAGTGGATTCATTGTTCATTGTCCATGATTTTATATATTTATTTGTATGTGACAAATTGTGTATTTCTTTCTCATCTACACGTGATATTATTATTTAGCGCTACCTAGATTTTTTTTATATTATATATAAGTATATAATTATTTAAATCTAAATTCTCAGCAGCTTGAACTCCATGGGCCTGATCCAGAGCAACGATCGCAAGCGAGCGTACAACGAGCGTATGCGAAAATTCGGCAAAAAATTCGCAACGTGCATGCCCAGTATGACAGCTTCCGGTCGCCCGAGCGTCATGAGCGAATAGCCGGCGTATTGTGAGCGTATTTTTTGCTCGCGGGGCGTGCGTTCCTTACGATGGTCGGCTGGGCGCCCGTTTTACTATAGGGAGGCGGGGGTAGGCCTTTAAATTGGGAGGCGGGGGTAGCCATTTAAATTGTACAGTATGGGCGTGCTAAGCCCGTACGCTCAGCGTATTTTCTGCGAATTTTCGTACGGGCGACGGTCGTACCCAGTGTAGGGTATAGGCGTCGTATGCAGGTACTTTACTATGGGAGTGTTAGGGGCGTGTATGGTTTTTCGCCCGGTCGAACGTACGCATTCGCCCGTCGTGCGAATTTTCGTAGCGCTGGATCAGGCCCCATATCACATCCTCTACAAACATGCTTCTTTTCACAATCCACAATAAATTCTTGAAAATCATCACAATCCGTTTGTTGGAACTCAGTGAATGAAATTATTTTCAAGTATAAATCTAATACTATCTTGAAAAAAAAGTCAAGAAAAAGATACATTTATTGTATCCAATTGCTTGTATACCACTAACATGTTTGATGATGGTATATAAAGAAGATACATCTGCTGTAGTTAATATTACTCCTTCCAATCTTTTTTTTTTATATGACCTGCAGTCTATCCTTAATATAGGATATAGTTTTAATTACTGTGGGCTTGGCACACATGTAGGAACGTTGTGCACTTAGTATGTCACATGCTAAAGTACTCGGTCCTGGCCTTTGTACTCATGATCAATGCTACATTCTTTACAACAACGGCTTCTTACAGCGGGGCATGACCGAGCACAATATATACCTGTTGCACGGTAGAGGGAACCCATGCTAATTGCAGAGATAGGGCTTGGCTACGTACGTCCTCACACACAATGCAGCATTAGGTATCCGCCCCATTTTACGTGATTGGAAAGATTATATTTCCAAAAAGCCCCAGCATATACCTAGCCTTAGTTCTCTATATATTAATTTCATTAAGCTGTCTATATACTTTACTCTTATAATCAGCAGTATACATGATGACCATCCCACCACCCTAATAAGTTGGCTTTATATTGTGATTCTTATTATGCTGCAAACTTTCTAATACTACCTTTTCCTTTCTAGTGATATTATTCCAAAAATTCATTTTATTGCAATTTTTCCCAGCATCTTATAATTCCTTATGCTGTGTACACACTTAGTGTTATCTGATGATTATTGTGCCGATCCCACGTTACTCATCAGAGATTTCTGACATCTTACCAGTGTGTATTGTCCCACAATGCTGGAGAATTGTTAGAAACTGCATAGCATAGTGCCGTTTGCTTTTTGGGAGCTCCAAAAATTTATGCAATCAGCCATGGAGAATTCTTTAGTGTGGACTGACACATGATCTTCACTGCAACAATTCCCATTAATATTTCTGCATAGGGCCACCTTGTGGGCAAGCATATAATTGCAGCAAAGGTTTAGGAAACTGATCCACGAGAATCTAGAAAGCAGTGTGTACAGAGGCATTTGTAATCAGGTCAGGGCTTTAAATTGTTGAGTTGAAGTTATCAGTGTGTATCCAGCATTAATAACTATTTTATTAAATGTACCCACATAACATCCCTCACTAAATTATTATTTTGGGGTTTTAAGGTAAAACAAAAAGAATAAATGATAATTTTCTGGTAAATATATGGCTATTCACATATGTATTAAAGAAGTCCTTCTTACTTGCAGGGCCAAGACTTTACTGTATGGTTAAAAGAAAATTTTAACACTACCACTAGGTTAACAGAATTAAGACACAAAATATGCAATGCTAAGGCAAAATGTAATAGATTTCATAGCACTCAAACATGTTTGTCTGATTTAACAAAGAAGATCTAAATCATAACAAGGTTGTTAAATCCATGTAGGTCTGTCAAGAGCAGCTATGCAGCTGGCTTTTGTCTTTTATGTTTTGCAAACCATTCTTCACTCTTGTCTGCAGCAATTGCCTGTAAAAATAAATAAATAAGGTTTTTTGTTTAATAACATGAATATTTTTCCTTCACAGGAATACTCCTATATAAACAATTAATGACAGCCACTCCCAAAATAAATATTGGAGGAAGTACAGACTTCTGCTATTAGAATGCAGTAGGACAGGAAAACATTATGTTAACATACACAGCAATGAAATAACAATACAACATTTCAGGGAGAACAATGATGCTTTTATTTTTTTTATTTTTTTATTTGTTTTACAGTTTTAACAGATCATGCCCCTTCTTTGTCAGTCCCTATTTTGTTAGCACCTGATATGACACAGAATAAAAGGTGTATTTGTAATACTTTAGTTTCCTTTGTGCTGCTAACAAGCAACACCACAGACAGACCAGATGCAGTCTTACATAAAATGCTTGTTTTCATTTGCAATTGCACACAATGAGCTTCCAATACGGATCTAGATCCTCCCGATATGTACTGGAAGCGTTTCCATTGGTGTGTCTGGATGAGGCGAGATGTGTACAGTGTGTGCTCCAGGTGCAATGGCCGGAATTTCATTCTTATGCCATATCTAAACTTCTGTGCCATCCTTACTTATAATTTAAGATAGGGTGAACACATTGTAAGTCTGTCTGTGAAAGAGGAGTGGTTTCCCTTTGCACATGAGGAACTCAGGATTCAGGAAGGATATAGCTTTGGATCACAGAACGTGACAAAAGCAGTAATTTTACTTACTATTTTTAGTGTATAAGCCTACTGTCAGGGCATAATTTTTTATGTTAATATGAAAATACTAAATGACAATTGTAGGGAGACATGGACAAGCCAAAAATAACTGAAAAAGGAACAAAAAGAGAGGTCCGGCACACCATGTAAACATTATATAACACTATGGGCCTAATACACACTTAAGAAGCTTCTGCTTATCTGGCCGAAATGACATACTGTGCATGCGTAGTAAGTCATTTACGCTATCTACATGCCAGATCGGCACGCAGATAGCGTAGGTGCAGTCTTTAAAGACCACTCGCAGGGATTAATGTTCCATAGAGGTGGCGTTATGCCACCTCGGGGTGTTTTTAGGAAGAAGTGGGAGGGGGAAGGTATTAAGACTAGCTGGGGAGGTGCGATGTCCGTACGGACATAAGGTAGCCCTATGACACTCGTAAGTGCCTTAAGGTACCTAAAAACGGAGGTGGGTAGAGGGCTGGAAGAGTGAGTTAGGTGCAGATCTTCCCGTACCTAATTCACTCCTATCTGTGAATCAGGTCCGATGTGTCAGCACATACATAAAAAGGAGGTTTAGTTCACAGTATAGTTATTGTGATAGAGACAACACATCTCCACATGAAAGTAATGTGGAGTGTGACAAAGACAGCATATCTCCACATGAGAGTAATGTGGAGTGTGACAAAGACAGCATATATCCACATGAGAGTAATGTGGAGAATCCTGACCAGGTTTTGGAGCAGCAGAGAACCTGGGTGTGATGAGGGTTGGGCTAATCAACAGCACCTGTGCTCTCCTGATACAAGTGTTTCAGAGACAGAGGGTCAGGACTCTTGATGGCGGAATAGCTGCCCAAGTGATAGGCCGGGGGTTGGGTTAGCAGGAGAGGTGTGGCCAAGGAATAAAGTGACCACGGTGCAACTACAAGGAACAAAACAGATGTCTGGCGCTGAGGTTACTATCATAGAGATAATGGTTTCTGATGAAGGGACAGCTCCTGGCTTTTGGCTATAAGAAGGGGCTAATTAGTAAGCTGTTTTTTTCAGGTGCTATTGTTGCTTCAAATACATATAACAAATAGCTTTTTCTTATACATTACTAATTTCTTCAAGCTTATGAGGACACTTAACTTTTGGTCCATGCCCACAAAACCTAATTATGCCATCAATCTTCAAGGCATATATAGTACAGGTGTGGGTTCCCGCAAAGAACGGCCCTATTTCAATAGGGCCGTTCTCTCCCAGCCAGTTTTGAACTGCCTGGGATATCGATTACCATATGCCTCGAAGAGGCATAGAAATCGATCCCCGCAGCACTGAACACGGTGCTCCGAAAGGCGAGTGGCTATCTTAACCTCAAGCCTTCCCCTAATTCTAACCAAACCCTCCCCTTCCATTACCCTAACCCTCACCCTCCCTTCCCTGCAGCCCGACCCTAATACTCCCTTTTCCCTAGCCTGACCCCAATACTCCCTTCTCTATAGCCTAACCCTAACCCTAGACCCCCCTCCCCGCAATACCCCCCCAATACTAAAATGCCCCGGAGAGGTTATTCGCCTCTCTGTAGCTGTCATCCGGGGGGTCTGCGAAAATTAATGGTATGAGTATGCCGATCGGCTCACTTACCCATTCATAAAAAAAATCTCTAAAATAGCCCCCTATTCGAAATAGAGACAGCCAAAAGGTAACTTTCGGCTGTCTCTATTTCACAAAGCGGGCCTTGGGACCAGAAACTGCAACAGATATAGTACCTGTACAAAATATTGAAAATCTTATCAAATCCCATTTAGCAATAGTTCTGCTACAGTGGCATATAATTATGTGCTTTACATAGTTCTCCCCATTGAAGCCAGGATAAGAGAAAAGATGACCACAGCAGTACATAAGAGATACCCTTTCTGCTTCCTGAGTCCTCCCACTCTCAGCTACAATGTCAAAGGGAAGGGAAGCACCAAACTAATTTGTGTTTTTTTCGTTTTGGGCTGGAAATATATGTGCTGCCATGGAAGAGCAAAGGGATATAAATTAACAGTTTCCTATTCCCTGGAAGTATTAACAAATGGGTCATACCCAAGCAGCTCTTTCACTGGGTGGTTCTATAAGTAGATTAGCCTTTTAAATATAAAGGATTAACTGAATAAAATGAACATCATCCGCTTTATGTATTTCTGCAAGATCGGAAGGTTGATATTTCCATTTCCTAGGCATCCACAGGCACAATTCACTTGATTAGCAGCAGAAATCATTAGACATAAATCCAGATATACTGCAAATCAGGCTGTATGGTTTATTGACACACAAATTCAGCAGCATACAAAACGAAGCTCATAAAAATAAATCTGGGCCTGTCTGGTCACTAATACAAACAAACCCTGTCTATGGTGAGTGGACCTTGTGTCCAGCTCACAAACATACAGTTCACCTGGAAGCTGCTCACAGCCTCCCTGGATGTATCTGGTCGGTGCGGTCTTTCCAGAAGCCACTTGCCTCACTAACTCTGAGAGACACCTGTTGAATACCTTACTACCCCTATAAGCAGCACACACTGGTGTTCTTCTAATCAACCTGTTCACAGATGGACTAGCCTAAAGACCTAGAACAGGGCTACATGACAGAACTCTGGGACTTTTACACAGCTTCTGCCCTCTACATCCAGTTGTTCTGTCTCAGTACACAGTGCATCCGGAAACTATTCACAGCGCTTCATTTTTTCCCTCAAAATTCTACACACAATACCCCATAATGACAACGTGAAAACGTTTTTTACAAATTTATTTATACTTTACCACTCTTATACTTCTAAAGCTGCTGACATGAGCCTTAGTAGTTTCATTCCCCTGTTGCATCTATGGCTGTTGTTCTGCAATTATGCTCTCGAATATCATTTTCACTCTTCTGTCTTGAGTTGTCTAAGTATACCTAGGTATTTTGGTTTTCCAGGGTATTTGCTACTCTTAACGTACGCATCTCTGACTCTTCTCATGAGTAAGCCGCAATCAGGATGCCATCAAGGTAAGCTTGATGTTGTACTTTGTACTCTTTAGAAACTTCTCCATGGCCTGTAACTTTTAACTTCCCTAAACTCCCAATAGCCCATTTTATAAGATCTGTTTGGGAAACTTTCCTGGATGATTTATCCTGCGGTACTTATAATCAAACAAAGAAAGGCTGCACTAGTAACCAATAGAACAAATAGAGAAGTATATTTATATTTATATGTTAGTACAAATAGAAAAATATATAGGGGTGCTACACACGATGAACTAGTACTGTAACACCATACAAAAAATTTCCAAGGGGAATGAAAGAAAAAAGCAAATCTGCAGGTGCACACCCTAATAATAAAGAATGACCCCTGAAGTCTGATTACTGCAAAAAGATATAAAATAGCAATTTATTCATTCATATGAGCAGACAAACAAACATGTAAATAAAAAATGATGATGACCCCTTCCAGCGAAATATACATATATACTACTGTTCCCAAAAAAGTATAATCACTGATATAGTATGGCAAAGACCAAACAGATGACAGTATCACAAAATAACGCCATAATAGCAAGGCAATACAGAGGAAATCACATATGATCAGCCATAAACAAATAGTAACAATGTGAGCCTGAAAGAAAGCCAAGAAGGAGGCAACCTAAGCTATGATCCAGAGGCTGTCCCTAGATAAACATATCTAGGCTGTCCCTAGATATGTGTATATAT
>WWET01000302.1:687099-700252 GCA_011038615.1 Limnodynastes dumerilii
GCGTAAGGAAGGGGCCATACGCCCGCACAGGGGGAGTGCCAGGGTAGAGTCAGCGATGTATGATGGGGCCTGATCCAGAGCTACGGCCGCCGTCGCTAGTACGATGTTGCCCGGCGTTCCCTTCCTTACGCCGGGCGAAGCTAGGGTAGCCTTCAGCCGGCGTAAGGAAGGGGCCATACGCCCGCACAGGGGGAGTATCGGGCCAGAGCACCGATGTTACGCTGAGTGCTACAGCGCTCAGCGTAACATCGTAGCTCTGGATCAGGCCCATTGTGACTATACTACCGCTTTCTCAAAGATATAAGCAGAATTTAAAAACAGATGGGGAAAGCTCATTTCAGGATCACCGCTAATTAATTAGTCCCCAGGTGAGCTAAGCTTAGTGGTAAATTAACTTCTTGTGAAGAGATAATAAACAATGTAAAATATATAAATTGCTAATCACTAACATGTATTAATTAGTGTAGAGGAAAAGGTCTCCTTCACATCTTGAAAAGTTTTGATTGACTACTTAGGCCTGGAATAGTGAGAGTCACCCTTCAGAGTAAGAGCTGTAATGGGAGCAACTAGTGACGAAAAAGTTTGGATAAACTGTAGTATTTTGCTAATCTGATAAAGCGTTGTATTGCTTTAATACCCTTGGCTAGAAGCCAACCCCAAATAGCCAACAATTTCCCAAGATCCATTTGTAAACCAGAACCAGAAATGATATACCCCAAGAAAAGCATCTGGGGTTTAAAAAAAAACAAAACACCTTTCTCCAGTTTGCAGTAGAGGTCGTTCTGGCAGAGATAGAAAGAGACTTCGTTGACATGTTCCCAATGAGATCCTAAAACCATGACAAAAGAATATTTATTAGGTCCCGAATTGACTTGAAAGGCAAGTGGAACACTTAATGTCTTACAGAAACCAAATAGCATCACTAAATTAGATTATAGGCCCCAGACAAAGGCTAATGTTGAAAAAATGTTGGCTACACACCTCTACGATCACATTAGCTTGGATCACAGTCGAAATTTCACTGTTGATTGCAAATCCCAATGAATTAATTAATGTGTATGCGCTATGTGTATCTGAGATCACCTGAAAATTGCATAAGTGTGTAACAAGCTTAAGTCATCCTTAGAGATAGTGCTTATGAGTGTGCACCTCTGGGAAGCTCCTAATTTTTTATACCCCAAAGCCATTTCCTACTTATATAAGCCTTTTAATTTTAAAGTTTCCCTGGCAGCCTTAATTTCCCTTAGGTTAAAGTGGATTGTAGAGATTTGTCCTCTGAAACCTGGTGACATTTGTTGGCTGTACTCTAATATTCTCCCTAGTGCGATGGGAAGTGGGATTGCATTTGTACAATGTGCATCTCCACAACTGCAAACATATTGCCTAGGGTGTCTCTTAGAGAATGCATACACTATTTTATCCTGCATGTTTTTATGTACTAAACATCTCTACAGTGGCCAAGATTATAGCTAGGTACATGATGGTAATTTACTAATCTTGGTGCACTAGTGGAAACCAGTAAGTAACGATAAGGTTCAGAATGAGGGATATAAAATTGTGGGGAAAAAAACACCACACAGTCTGTTTCTCTCATAGTTGTTTATTTACAAATTCTGTATTGTAATATTTAACTTGTAATGTTACTCATGTTTAATTTCTTCTAATTTCTCCAAACAATATAATTGCATATCCACTTAACTTTTGTTTATTGTGTACCTGATAAACTCCACTGGGGCTGATCCAGAAACTGAGAGCAAGAGCATAACTTGTGCCAGTGCAGTGAACACAGAATTATTGTTCAAAAGGTAAAGTTGCCTAACTCAACTTACTGAGCTATGCAGTATGTGAGTTCTATGTGCAAAAGCAAAGCACTTCCCATGCATGTAAAATAAAGTAAACAAATAAAAACCGCTTAGAATATAGACAATTACCCAATTATTACAAACAAAATACCAATAAATGTATATAAAAATATTTACAATACTTATACCACCTGGAGATCTTACAATAATTGTAATCACAATAGATAATAAAAAAAATTGTTGAGATTAAAAATCCTTGAAGCAGAATATCTGCAATATTATTAAGAATTATAAATGAAAAATGGCCTTTAAAATAATTTGTGAATGATAAGATTTGAGCAATATCTTTATGATAATTGCACAAAGGCGAGTGCCACAGAGTAGATACGTTATATCAGAGATGACTCCTATTAGTGAAAATCAACAGGTTTGTATTGCCAAAATCTCAGCAAATAATCATTGAGGCTAGCAGAACTCATCTCAATAGGTCACATATCCCACTATTAGTATATCTGCAGATGCTGGACTGAATAGACTGGAGTTCTCAGTTGCTTATGGTGAGCAATACCCTGTCAGGATAAACAGACTGTGTCCAATAAGAAGGCTCACTTGACTCTGATACTGCAAATAGCAATAAGTCTGTTCTAAATATCAATGCAACACAGTTATAGACTTGGATTACTGTAGCTTCCTCCTGGTAATTGGCAGTTCTCTATAGAACGCCATACTACTTCTAATTGCTGTCTTAAATTGCATTGTATTGTTATAACCAAAGTGTTTGTCATCTTATTACAGCTCCATTATAATGGTGTTAAGGCTTTCTAAGTATTTTCCAGTGACAAAATAGCAAAAATTCAAAGCCCAATAAAAACTATACTGCAATAAAAACTATAATGTGTTTCTCCGTGTAAACCACGATTTCTTCAGAGAGAGTATCAAAGCAATAACAAGGCTGGATTAAAAAAGTTACTTAACTGGATGCCAGGTGAATAATCAGCCCTCTGCCTTTTGTGTGTTAGATAACTTTTTAGAACTGAAACTGTGAAATGATTAAAAATAACATATACAAATGAATAATTGTTAAGACCAAATATGTAGTTTACCAGACAGTGCCTGTGTAGGCTAATGTATACTGACAAAACTATAAGGGAATTATCAACAAGGTTCATGGAACATTGGTCCGGATTCACAGTTAAGTAGATTTCTTCTTAAGTACGCTGTTCTAAGAATTGAGCTACTACGCATGCATAGTAGCTCACTTATGCTACCTGCATACCATTTCGGTACGTAGATTGTGTAAGCGCGGTCTCTAAAGACCGCGCTTACGCAATCTACGTACCAAAATGGTATGTAGATAGCGTAAATGAGCTACTACGCATGTGTAGTAGCTCAATTCTTAAAACAGTATACTAAGAAATCTACTTAACTGTGAATCCGGACCATTGTAGGAACTTGTTTTTAGTGCCAGTCTTCTTGATTTTTCTCTTACACAATATGTAAAATAAAGAAAGATAATTTGCATACCTCACATTGTAACATGGTTTTGCTCAGGGCTATCTATTTTGCGGTTTAAAAAAAACAACCTGATTTTTCCTGTTTTTAGATCCATTTACAATGGTTTTATCACTGTTGGATGCATTTATTGTTTTGTATGGCCTTCAAATATGATTAACATAACTTTATTGAATTAAAAAAATTATATTTGATAGAACAGATTTTGTCACTATACATTCTCTATTAAATTACATACAATTCCACTATACAGAACATCTTCCTTCACCTCAGCTGAGTTTAACCGTATTGCCATTTTTGCCACCAGATATTATATGTTTGTATTTTTGTAGTGTGTGTGTGTATATAGCCCCACAGTTTAGTGTAATATGGCATATATCATATGCATGTATGAAAATAAGAGGAAAGTTACTCCTGGAAAAAAGAAACAAGACAACACTAGTATTATTATTATTATTATTATTATTTGATTAGATAACCATCAGTTGAAAAAAAGGAAACAGAGCAACTATAAAAGTAACAACCTTTAATATAAAAAACAATATAAAACAAAGTGCACTCACAAAACATTGACCACAATAGTAAATATAGTGATTGCCGATTAATAATGAAATGGTCAGCGGTATAGTAATATAATCAGTCCCATGCACTGTATAGCGGGACCACACTACTATTTAAATAAAATGGTTTGCCAAAATCTACATTTACTTTGTAAACATCAATTGCGGCCACTAAAGAAACAAAGCTCCGGATGGCCTCCGCTGATCAGATTGTATCACATGCACTATGCACTTCTAAAAGCTGTGCAACAAGCACCTTGCATTAACTTCAAGTTTGCTGCTGCACATTCTTGCTGGAAAAAAATCTACCAACTGTGTCTCCTTTTACATCGGAGGTTCAGAGGAAACCGCACAAGGTATTCAGTATGGTTCCATCTGACCCTACCTTTTTTCATGTTCCTAATGACTCACTCTTCAGATCTCATACAGTGGTTCATATATGACTGTAATATAGTTTCTATTTCAGAATTACTGCTATTGGTGCTGCTAGAGAGTGCATGGGACTGATTATATTACTATACCTCTAATCATTCCATTATTAATAGGCAAAAACTATATTTACTATTATGGTCATACAGATTTTGTGAGTGCACGGTCTTATGTTTTATATATTTTTAATATTAAAGGTTGTTACTTTTATACAATAAAAATGCAAATCAAATGATGGCTTCTGCTTAAGAACAAGACATATCTAATACCTTGAAACACAGTCCGTTCTGATACAAAATATCTCATAAGTCCAAAAAAAAAGTCAATTTGTAATTCAGTCTCTTTACAAATAACAAATGCCAAATGAACAAAAGGTCTGTTTTTGACTTAGTTATTCATGTGTCAATCAATGTTCTTACAGGAGATAAATGTTGCTGACAATAACTTAAATTTGAACAACAACTGAGTGTGCAGCAATGCAGGTGAAGTCACCACCTCGTGGTGATGTACTGTCCCGTTTCGCTGTTCTCCGCTATTGCTTGAATGGCAAGTGTGTCTGTTGTACCAGTTCCCCTGTGATTGTTGTAAACAATATGGGCGCTCTTTTCATTCCAAATATTTGCTGGCTTCTTTTCTTCTGTATACATGCTGCTTTGATACCTTTCATCTTTGGTTCAAAGACACCCACGGCTGTGGGGTAATGAAAGCGATATTATGGCATTTGAGATAATGTCATAGCACATTGTAAGTAGAATGTATACACTGTTTTATCAACATAAATTTTTTATTGAAAATAACATTAATACATATATTACAAGTATTGTACATGAAAAAGAATTGGGTAGCAATAAATAGTTTACAATGCCAGATAAGCGTTGTAACAAGTCACAAAAACATTTTAAAATAACAAGGGGTAAAAGGGAAGATAAGGAAGGTTGAGGGAAAGAAAGTTTACAGGTGTATTAAAAAAGTAAAAAGGAAAAAGAAACTCCGGAGCTAGAATGAAGCTGTGAGGAGGGAATATGCACTTCCCCCAAAAGGAAATATCAATAGAAAAAAGCACAGCAGAAAAAAGTAACCAAAAAAGGAAAGTAAATAAATAAATATTGTATCACAATATATCAAATGACTGAATTCACTTCGGCAACCAAGCAGTATGAAATACAGTGTTTATTGATACAAATATATCATAAAATATGAAGCAAAATTAACAATATAGCAGCTGCTAGAGTAAAAGAGTTGCACTCAGTTATATATCAAAGGGGACTACTGAGCCCAGACGTCTTTTGTAATCTCAATGGATATATATACCAAAGGTAAAAAAGGTTCAATTTAATGTTTTGAGGACATATAAAAGAGATGATCCGTAGAAATACTGAATTTTCAGATGGTCTGCTCTAACGTACAGATATACAGCGTGCAGAATAATTTGTTTATAGATGGATAATATCCATTTTCAGTAAATGATGTCAAATGTCACCTCCGTAGATCTCCCACTGATATTGAAAGTTAGCGTTGTGGGAAAATAGTCTACTCACGGTACTCAAGTGTATAGCTGTAGCCGTATCCAAGCCAATAGCGGGCCGTGATGTGTAAGTAAACGTCTCCAATCCTCTCGCAATGTCCTGTGCAGCAGTATCCTCCGGTCCTTAGACCGGTGTAAGGTCTCCGGGTGCCGGCACCTCCTGGTCCACACGTGCTCCACTTATATCGCAAAGCCTCACGGTGTAAGGATTATATTCTCTCCGTTGAGATAGAGCAAAAGTGGCAACAAGGAGGAAAAGTGCAATGTTTCGTCCCGCTCTTGGGACTTTTTCAAAGCTAATGTCACTTTAAACACTTTAAAATAACAAGGGGTAAAAGGGAAGATAAGGAAGGGTGAGGGAAAGAAAGTTTACAGGTGTATTAAAAAAGTAGCAACTATCATTTACATAGAGACTGCTAGTTATGGTAGTTCAACAGAAAAAAGACCTGGATTAGGGGACTTAAAACTAAATTGTAGCCCAATCCTAGACTATTAAGGAGAAGCAGGACTATTATAAAGTAAGTTAATTTATGGGAGAGGCGGGGTTTGGAGAGTCAGACTCTTCTGGGGGTTCACAACCCACAGGGGATCCACCAGAGATGGGGGTATTGATATGCGCCACATATTCTGCCCAGGGAAACCACTTAATGAGGAGAGGTAGCCGTGGCTGAATATGGGGTGTCCAGGGTTCCCATGTTATAGTTAAAGTTTATCTTGGCCACTACCTTGGTTACCGAGGGTGGAGACGGAGATCTCCATGCTTGTCGAATTGCAGCCTTTGCCGCCAGTAGTATATGGCCTAAGACATACCATTTACCATTCGAAAGTGTGGAAGGGTAAAGATGAAACAGGGCCATCTCTGGAGTAAGATTAACATCCACTTTACATACTGCGGTAGCTAAGTGAGAGATTTGAGCCCAGAATGGCTAAATATAGGGGCAGGCCCAGAAAATGTGAAAAATATCACCAACCGCTCCACACTGCCTCCAGCAATACCTAGACTGAGAAGGCCAAATCTTGTGCATTCGTTGAGGGGTAAAATAAATTCGATGAATGAGTTTTATCTGTCTCTCGGTGTGATCCATACAATTAGAAAATTTAAAAGGCTGGGAGTGAATCAAATCCCATTGATTTTGAGTAAATTCTATATTTAAGTCTTGTTCCCAAGCCAATCATTTGGGTAAGGACCTCTCGTAGGTAACCCCAATGTAGGCGATCAAAGGCCCTCTCCGCGTCAAAGGACAGGAGAAGGCCCTGATCCCCCGTAGACAACAGGTCCAACACATCCATTACTCTTCTGGTTGCATTAGGAGCTTGCCTATCAGGCATAAAGCACACCTGGTCCAGATGCACAAGCTTTGGAAGAAGTGGAGAAAGGCGGTTCGCCAAAGCTTGGCAAAGATCATAAGGTCTGAATTCAGTAAAGCTATTGGGCGATAATTTTGGCATTTCAATGGATCTTTACCCGGTTTAAGGATGGTGATTATCCTGGATTTAAGCATTTCCAGTGGGAAAGCTCCACCATCATGTACCAGGTTAAACAAATTCATCAGTATTGGGGCCAAGTCATTTACAAATTGAATATAGAATTAGTTAGTGAACCCGTCCGGGCCAGGGGCTTTCCCCATGGTTAGCAACTTAATAACTTGTGTGATCTCCAGTGTCGTCCACGGGGAGTTCAGCAGCAAGATGTCCTCTTCAGAGAGGTGGGGAAGCGTTAGGTCATTTAGAAATGAGCAAATAGAAAAGGGAGTAGGTTGAAAGGTGTCTTGGTCGTCCTGTAAATTATATAATTGAGCATAGTAAGTAGCAAACTGCTCAGCTATGTCTGCTGGAATTAATATATGCTCACCCTGGTCATTAACTATACACTTAATTAAAGCTTTCATTTGTTTGGCTCTCAGTTTATGCACAAGGAGTTTCCCTGTCTGTTTTAATTCAATAAAGTGTTCGTGATTTATTTGCACCACTTTGGCACCCTTTTTCCTTTTCTTTCCACTGCACGGCACATCGATGTAACCCCAGCCCCCATCTGGCGATATAAACCAGAGGCGAAAGATCCAGGAAAGGAAGAGAAGGAGGAGGAACATCTGCATCTCCACAGTGGTCCACAAGCCAGCGATAGTGGAGAAACCTGCAAATATTTGGAAAGAAAAGTGTGCCCGCATTGTTTACAATAATCACAAGGAACCAACACGGCAGACACACTTGCCGTTCAAGCCGGCAATAGCGGAGAACAGCGAAACGGGTCATTACATTGAGGTGGTGAGTTCATCTGCATTGCTACACACTCAGTTCTTTTCAAATTGAAGTCGCTGTCAGCAACATTTATCTCCTGTAAGAACATTGATTGACACATGAATAACTAAGTTAAAAAACGGACCTTTTGTTCATTTGGCATTTGTTTTTTGTAAGGACACTGAATTACAAATTGACTTTTTTGGACTTATGAGATACTTTGTATCAGAGCGGACTGTGTTTCAAGGTATTAGATATGTCTGGTTGTTAAGCGCGGCAAAGCAGAAGCCAATCATTTGATTTGCATTTTTATTGCTTAACATTGTGTGAGTGGGGTATACATTAAGTCTTTGTTACCTGCAGCTATACTAGACAATTATCTATGACTGAGCGCTGGGATAACATACATTTTGTTACTTTTATAGTTGCTCAGTTTCCTTTTTTCAAAAGTGGTGATTATGTAATCAAATAATAACACTAGCGCAGAGTCTTGTTTCTTTTTTCCTGTCTTGTTTTATAAGAGGATAGACAAGACCCTCTTCACACAGCTGCTGCACAAAAGCACCATTGGACAATTTGCTCTTAGAGGCACTATGGTTTACTTTAAGAAAGTTACTCCTGGGCAAAACCATGTTGATTTTAGGATGCATCAAGTTAATTGTATTCTTTGCATGCAGGGATATATCTCTGAATGACTTACTGCACACAGATAGTGACCAGCTTTACTTTTACACTGTTACTTAGAATTGGATTAGAAAAGGCTACCTCTCAATTCTAATACTGTTTCAACAGATAAAATATGACTACCCTGAAATCAAAATGGTTTTGTCCAGGAGTAACTTTCCTCTCTTATTTTCAATATCAGAATCTGGTCCAAGGTTCTTTATACCCCAAAGGCATCATATACTCCCATAGTAAGCCTCAATATGTTCTCCCAAATCACCCTATCTTTCATCTTCAAGTCCTTTGGCTGCACTGCTTTGAACAAGTAATAGTGCTGGTTCAAATTGTGTATGATTGAGTAATTCAGGTTTTGTTACTTGTTTCTGTCCTGTAGTATTGCATATATACATATTGTAAAGTAATTCTAGCATTAGAGTTTCTGGTTGCTGCCTTTTCTTTATTACATATGTGTGCAACCAAGGTTGGAGAGTGGATGAACAGATGTTTCCCTTACAAAAACTTTATTTTGTTTTTTTGGCTCAAACATCAGTAACATGTGACACACTTGTGTAACAATCACACATCTTACTTAAGATTAGAGGTTTAAAAATGTAATTGTGTTAAAAATCAAATCCTAATGTGTTTTGGTATTATGCCAGTAAAACATAACATGAAAGAACCACTGCTAGCACTGGAGATTAACCATGTAATACAACAGCAAAGATTTGTTACAATATTTACACGCCAACACTTTATTGAAACCGGCTTATTTGATCAATCCACGTCTGCTCAATACTTGATCAAAAGACTCTGTTACAGTAATCTTGCTAGTTGTCAGGACACATTTGTTAACACATTAACACAAGCTACAGCAATGAGTACTGTTTGGACAGCTAAAAACCAAAAAAATAAAAAAATCACCAGAGTAAATTACCAGAAATTTCTCAGTTTACCAGTTTACTCTGACACAATTTTTCTGAAATGTACATTCATGTGCCTTGCTTGTCCAAAACAAGATAAAAGAAAACACACAATGCCAACATGTAATATATTTTTCTAAATAATATATATTTTACTCCACAGGAAACTTGTGCAGAAGTTTTGAATAATACAATAAGACAAACATGAAAATGATGAGCTGGCTTTAATGAATTCTGCTAAATTACACATAATTCACCCTTTTTAATGTAGACAGTAGGCTAAAATAGTGTATGTATCATGGGGTATTTGTGTAAAAAAAAACACTAAAACAAAAAATATAAGTTACTAACAAAGAACATTAGATTTGTGCTTAACAAAAACTGTGGCAAATGTGTAAAGAGTTGTAGAAATGGGACAGGAAAATGTTATACTACAAGATGGTTCCAAGCCAGAAAGAAACATGTGCACAGCACTGCTAATCCAGAATGTGATATGAATACTGAGTTGTAAAATACTATTCATGGTACATGTAGCTCTTGAACATAAAATAAGCAATTATGCAAAAAAAAAAAAAAAAAAAAAAAAAAAAAAAAAAAAAAAAAAGAAATTGTGTATTAAAATTGCAAGTGAAACCATGTACTAAGAGAAATATAGAATTGTTTGGAGTTATTATGATAATGTAGGGGAAATAATCCTACAGAGACAACATTTTTGCATTTTGAGGCAACCAGTTGTATCGGGATAACAGAACTTAACAGCAAAGGTTTAGGATTACTGCTGATAACTAGGATGATATTCATATCCAGACTCACAGCAAAGATGGTGATGTTTTAAGGAGGCTTTTGACAAAATAGAGTTCTGACAGAGGATCAGACTGCTTAAAAATCAGACACCAAAAGACACCAGAACACGGTGTAGCAAGAAGAAGTGATTTTAAAATCCTTATGGAAAGAAGAGATAAGTAGATGTGTTTTGTTAAATAAGAACTTTTTGCAGGGCATGACATTTCTGTTAATATATATATATATTTTTAAATGGGCTCTGGTTTCAGTTTTTCTGCTAAGAAGTCGTTAACAAAACTCTCCACAATATCTGGTGTTATTTCCTCCACATCCATGACATACTTTGCTCTGGCAGACATGTCCAGAATGGTTAACAAAGGTGCTGCTTCAGGTAGGTTTGTGAAATCCCGCAGGGAGTCTGTCATGTCATCCTGGGAAAAAAGAAAAAAATATATGAATATTCCTAGTCTATAAATATGAAACATGTCAATGTGACAAAAAACTAAATATATTAATAATATATATAAATAACGTTGGTTGGCAACTTCTGTAGCAATTTTACCTGAGCCAAAAAGGTTTAGTTGTACATGACTGGGACATGGAAACACAATAAAAATAAAATAAAAAAAATCCATCCATGCAATTATATTTCTTTTCACTAGAGGGTACCAGTAGTCCCTCCTCTCCATGCAATTGGGCATTGCCAGGACAGTACACAGAAAGCTGAGAACATGGTGAGAGACAGAGAACAGGAAATTCCAGGATAGAGTACGCAGATATACAGACAACACCTCTACGGGGGTTGTAATGGGCCTTGTGCCAATTCAAATCCCATATTTTAATAAAGAATTGCTTTGTGCACAGTCTGCATTGTAAAGATGTATATTACATTATCTTTAGTCTCTGCATATTAGTTACAGGATTATACTGCTAAATATAGATAAAGCTATCTGTTTTCCAACTACCCATCTTGATGTTAGCAACATGTGGGCTGTTTTGTAAACAATTATCACATAACATGGCTTTATACCAACAGTTATCACAAGCAACATGAAGAATATTTCCTCTCTTTAGACTATGGTGCTCAGCATATATTATGTTAAAAGTGCAGGATTGATTAGATCTGGCTTGCTACCAAGAACAAAGGCAGCATTTTTTCTGGTTAGTTAATGGACCATTCTGTACAAGAGCTTTACTATTTGTTTTATTAACACAAGCTGCATAATACTACAAAGAACTATAACTATATATCCTCTCTATTAGGCAAACTATGCAATATAAAGTCAGTTCCAACTGTTATGTATGTGTGAAAAGACACTGTTTTTCAATAGTGCCTAATTAGAATCCCATCAACATTGTTAATCTACCTGCATGAGTTTCTAGTTTGCTATTTCAGCTTCCAAGTAGATGAACTCAATAACATGTTTGTTGTTTATGTTTATTGTTTGATTACAGTTTTGTATGCCTGCTGTTTTTTTGGTTGCAATATGGTTAGGAAATACTATAACAGGAAAGATGTAATAATGGGTCTGTGTGTAATTGGTATGGCATTATGCAGAATACATGGTACGGATACTTCCTGAGGTCATATATCCAGAAAGACAAAAATGCTTTACAAACGAAGTAAAAAAGGTTAACTACGACGCATGGCTTACATCATAATTCACACCAGAAAGATGAAACGATAGAGGTTGTCACATACTGTATAAAATGTGTTATAACAAATACAGATGGGATACATTCTTCAAAAGGCAAATAATATAGAACATGAAGGCACACACTGACACTGGATGATAAGAAGTAATGGTACTTTGACATACGATTACTTCAAGGAACGAGCAGTGGGCAAGTGGAATAGTCTCCAATTAGAAAGGATAATACAGTAGAGAAATGTAATGTAATGATAGAAATTCAGATATCCAATACCTTAAAAACAATAAGGAAGTCAGGAAAGACATCATGTGCAAAAAAAAAAAAGTGGAGAGGCCAAATGGTCACATTCTAGGTTTCTATGTTCAGTAATTGTAGCATCTCATAATGAAGATTTATGCACAAAATGATGGTTGTCAATTTATAAGTTAATGAAAACAAGTGCATGAAAGCAGGGGGGTAATCTCCTTTAACAGAAACAAAGGAAAGACAGTGTCGCAGCAACACTGCCATCAACCAGTAACAGACTAAACCATTTGTTTTGTAAAATAAAATGCAGAAACATTTCTTAAACACATTTGAAAATATATGATAAGCCACAAGTCACAATCAAGGCCTTCCTGCAATGGTGGTCCTAACTACTACAGTGATATTGGGTCATATATCATGTGTAGACATAGGATAATATGAAGTTGCATGTTTGCATATGCAAATGCATAAAACGCTATTTTTATAGCGTTATTGTATATTTTAGTACTTTTTCATAGACAGTGCTTATTTCAGTAGTTAGGGGAGTACGGCACTCGTTGCTTCACGCAATTCAATTGTTTGTCATTCAATTGCTCGCTGTGTTTGTTAACCTGCGAAAATCTTATTTTTGTTGAAATAATGCCACCAGTGAAAAAAAATACCCAGACTTTAATGGAATCTTGGATAAAAAATGACCCAGGCCAATTTACGACTGATGGCACTGTGATTTTCTGCAAGGTTTGTGACAAGCGAATACCTTCATCAAAAAAATACCAGATCGATCAACATGTGAGTACTGCTTCCCATATAGCTGCAATGTAA
>WWET01000302.1:748509-762000 GCA_011038615.1 Limnodynastes dumerilii
GGAATATGTAGTACGACATTTGCTATACAGCCAAAATGATCATGTGATACCAGCAACTGCTATCAGCTACTAGAAACATAATAACCTGATAACGTGGTCTGAACATGTCAATTTCTGAATTGTTCCATGTACATTTTGGGCATTTCTGAGTCCACATTTAACCTGGGTCATAAATACAGTAGTATGTACTAAAATGTTTAGCCAATAAAGTCTATCATAACCAACATTTTTATGGGATAAAAGAAAAAATAAACTCAAGAAAAATATTTGGACACTGACAACTGCTGAGCCAAACCATCCAACACCTGTGGATACGCGTTATAATGAGTGTAAGTCCCTGTTGCAAACCATCCTATATCGATAGGACTGTTCGCTCCCAGCCAGTTTTGAACTGGCTGGGATATCGATTGCTTATGCCTCAAAGATCGCTGGAGCACGGAACATGGTGCTCCGAAAGGTGAGGAACCCAACTTCCTCCATGCAGCCTAACCCCAAGTCCACCCCCCCCCCCAATCCTAACCTAAGACCCTGGCGGCGGCGCATTCAAAAAAGAATGGGTGAGAATGCGAATCGCATACTCGCTTATTCATTAAAAAAAATTCTGAAACAGCTCTCATAGTGAAATAGGTACAGACGAAAAGCAACTTTCGGCTGTCCATATTTTGCAATGAGAGCATTCGCAGTGGGGACTCGCAACGGGTATAACCACTCCCACTTGCAGGGATGGAATGCAAAAAGCCAGAACCAACTTTATGTTTTTGGAATAAAGTGCACTGAAAATAAATAGCTTAAGTATGACCGCTTGCAAGCTTAACATATCTTCTCTGATTTAAGGGTCATTCCTCTTAAGGCTGCATGGGTCACAACGTATGTTGATCAAGTAGCACTGAATCATATGGAATACGGAGGAGAATGGAAATTATGAATCCTTTCCTTTGACACAGCATAGTGTTTTAAATTGTTATCAAAGACCGTGAATACAGTCATTGGACCATATGCAGACTACCGGACGTATAAGATCGCTTTTGAGAAAGGAGACATCTCCGAAACATGTCAAGCTGATCTGCACGTAGGAGCACCTTCAAGTTACTTCCAGATTTAGGATCGTACAGACAGTTTAGCACTCTTCTTACTGCAGGCCGGAGAGACGTCCCTTCCAGCGTTGTCAGGAAGATTGCAGACTCTGTTTTTAAACACCAAAACGGACCGGGGTAGGAGCGTTCTATTTGGACTCCTTCATTCTATATTTTTTAGCTGGGTCATTTGTTTTATGTTTTTGTTATATGGTTTTAATATGATTTAGTAAAATTCAGTTTTATGGGCATTGGATGATTATTAGTGTGTTTATTGTCACTTCTAATTTTTTATCTCTTCCTACTTTTCATGATTGGATCGTATTGTTGTTACATTTTCTATTGCTGCTGTTCTGAATCTATGACCTAGACCCTATATGCCGCTATTTTATGGACTTTGATGAATTGATTTTTATGGACAATTCTATGGACATTTAATTTGTGTCACAGTTATTTATGTTTATCTAATTATTTATTGTTACATCGTTTATATATTTTTTATATTCCTGGTGGTATTCTGCACATTAGGGACAATAGAACGTTTACCCCCCTCAATTCCATTGCACATTCACAAGCATATTTGCACAAGTTTTTAATCATATTTTTTTATTAATTTTAAAGGTTTTCTTTATTGCAAGGTTATTGTTATTCTTGCCATAGGATTCTTAGGGACTATAGAATATTCACCCCCTCACCCCCCTCTCAATTCCATTGCACATTCACAAGCATATTTGCACCAGTTTTTTATTTTATTTTTATTAATTTTAACGGTTTCCTTTATTATAAGGTTACTGTTATTATTGCCCCATTCACTTGCACTAGCGCTTTTATCCACCTTTATTTTACCGGACGTATAACATGTACGTCCGGAGTTTAGCGTTTTTTTACTACAGCGCATGCGTAATAATTTTTTACGTTATAAATATCTTAAAGACCGCATATACGCAATCTACGTAAGGAAAAGATATGTAGATAACGTAAAAAAATTACTACACATGCTCAGTAGTAAAAAACGCTAAACTCCGGACTTATATGTTATACATCCGGTAGTCTGCATACGGTCCATTATGCCAATATAATCTTTTAGAGGCAATTATGCACCAATATGGTCATTATTACTGTGTAACTATTGAAGCAACTGAACCAGTAGCCCACAGGCAGCCCAAAAGCTTTTGTTTTGCAGCCCCACCTCAGGCAGGTCCACCGATCGTTGAAAAGGCTATCAGCCACTGCAGCAGTTAAACTGGACAGCTGATAGCAAAGCCCTTTTCTACTATCCTGTATAACTGCTGCATTGACCGACAGCAGGAAACATACTGCTTTTGCAGGGATACTGGGGAGACATGATGGGGGAATACTGGGGAGGCTGGAGACATATAAATGAGGAATTACTGGGAGCTGGAGACATATGAATGGGGAATTACTGGGAGCTAGAGACATATAAATGAGGAATTACTGGGAGCTCGAGACATATAAATAAGGAATTATTGGGAGCTGGAGACATATGAATAGGGAATTACTAGGAGCTGGAGACATATAAATGAGGAATTACTGGGAGCTAGAGACATATGAATGGGGAATACTGGGGAGGCTGGAGACTATTTTTCTTGCAGCCCACACAATCTTAGACTTAGATTTTTTGGCCAAATTGGGGTTTTGAGTTTGACATGCCTGAGTTAAATGGTATCTATAATAACAAACTTAAGTTTCGATTTTGCAACTATTAAACCGAAACTTACCAAGTAATGACCTACCCAAATAAAGCTTTTACACAAGTAAGTAATCATTTTAGGGCAGGTCAAAGCTGTGCAAACTAGGGGCAACTAAAAGAGCTCTCCTTTACAAAAAGTCAAGTGTTACATTCCAGCACACTCAACTGAAACATTAAACTGCGAGCACTCTCTTTTGGATTCAGCTAGAGCAATTTTATTACAACAATACATTAGTTTGAAGAATAAAAAACATTTTATTATAAACAAACATAAAATAATCTAACTTTTTGGTGTCAGTGTAGGATCCGCTTAATATTTCCCCATTCTGTTTAGGGCCTTCCAACACAGCTACCAGAGCTAAGAGGAAACCCCCAAATATTCACTTAACATCTATACCTACAAACCAATAACTTTTATTTCAATTTAGACAATTTATATTAATTGTATCCCTTTATAACTATATCCATGGACCGAGTCCATAATAACGAAAAGAGGGCGTTTTCAGATCACTAAGATAGGAATTTTGTATGCCGCTCACATGTGTGCCCCATTTCCCAGACAGATCTGGATACAGAATTCTGCACAGGTTCCATTTCTGACAGTGAGGGTGGTATGGGGTCGAAAGCAAAAGCACTTTCCAAGGTTGAAGGGGGAAAGGTTTTCTGATAGTAGAGTGAGGAGTGCTTTTAAATTAGGGCCCTGTTTCTTTTCCCATTTTAGTTTTTGTCAGAAATGACAGCAAATCTCATGGTTTCTACACAGTTCAAACACTACTTATGACATTTTAGGGGTTGGTGACAAAATCTATACAGCAAGGATTAGTGCAATATTGTTCTCTTTGTAAATATTACAAGCATATCTCTTGTAGTATCTTTTTTATTTTTGTTGTTGTTCAATATAGTAACTATTATTTTTATGTTATTTCAAGAAAAGAAAGTTAATTCATTTCTTTGTGTGTGAATGTGCTATTCAGGCTTACTACATACCATATGTATCTTTCCTACTGTTCTTGCAGCATGCTCTCCAGAACCCATAATTGCGTCTTCACTGTTACTTAGCAAGCAGTTTCTTGGGAAAAGACCCAAAAGAGATTTTCACTGAATATTGGCCATAATAATTTGTTATAATAGATGGAATGGTTTACATTATATCATCTGTGATTTTCCAACATTTTATTCAAGGCTTTCCATATACATTTATATAATATTAAGACTTCACGGTATAAATTCATTACCACAGAAACAATACATTTTATGTTAACAGGAGACAATTAGCATGCAAAAAAATATTATTTAAAACAAAGGAGGAAAATGCCTTACTTCTACTATAAAAAAAACCCCACATAGAATAAAGAGTAATATGTATGTTAACATTTCTGCATTAAACATCTCTGTTCAAATCTTGTCACATATTTGGAATTTCTTCCACATCTATTAGGCCTCCCCAATGTAAACAAAGACAATTTACAGTAGCAGTGGTGAAGCACAATTCGGTCACATATCTGCAATGCAGTTTATCTATCTCACTAGTCATTTTATTTAATGTATTCATTTTTCTATTACAATAATGGTTGTTGTATAATGTCTAATATTGATAGCAATATATCCCCATTAGAAAAGATTTACAAATAAAATGTAATCATTTGATAAAACTTCTCATCTCAATAAGGAACTGAGAAGAGAAGAAACTTGTCCAAAATAAAACATAACTACTACATCACAGGTTTCTCTTCAAGTGCAAAAAGATTTAGGAAAATTCAAGATATCTGCTCATATTTTCTGGTGTTTAAAAACCCAAAATGTTAACAAAGTATAAAGTTATAGTTTAAAGCTGCAAACACTGTACAGTCTCAGTGAATTCCATTGCATGTCAGACAGCACCAGCTGACACCTGGGTGTGACGTTTTAGAGAGGGGTTAAGCAAAAGGTTCAATAAAGGGCTGCAACCAGAAACAGCTTTTTTATGGTATAGCTTTAAGCCATTTATATAAAAGCATAGTAAAAGCCTTTGTTTTAAACCAGTGTATGCAGAAAGTCTTTACAGTCCTCCCTCTTGTAAGAAAAGGAGGAACACTTCAAAAAATGTCCCCAAAAAGAATTGTATATCCCACATAATATAGACATTGTAAAATCTACACATTTTTGGCCAAACACCTCTCATAAATTAGCTATTGTGTTACAGTACAAATTGCAGTATGCTAATCTTAGTAAATTATACTTTCTGAACACTTACATTCCAAGAGACACCAGCTAATGTCAAAAGATAAGTTACCCAATAGCCAAAAGTTAATCTTACTTTACAAAAATGTAAAATTTAAATTTCTAGACATTTTCTACAATCTTGTATGTATCTTAAAAGCTGAAAGTCTTTTTTAAAGGGAACACGCATTTATTTTTTATTGTCACTCATTTTGTATTCTAGAATGATTATATTCTCCCACATAAAATAGACTAGACAGATTGATACTTGTTAGTTATATAGATACACTCCATCATCAAGGAAAATCCATCAGCAAGGAATGGCAATCTGAATATTTTTCAGAATTTAAGTAAACCGTTTTCAAACTCTTCTTGTTCAGATATTTTAGTTTGTGTAAATGTTTTATATTGCATACCACACCAGCATTTGTTCAGTCCCATTAACTATTAGTTTTTTGTAGAACATTTTTAAGGCTATAAACAGTTTAAAAAATAATCTGGAACCAACCTTGTGTAACCCAAAAAGCTGAGCAATTGTGGTAGACAAAAAGGTGCTTAAAAAGATTTAAAAAAAAAAGAATCAATATTAATGACTCGATTACACTGTCTCAGGCATAAGTAACCTTCAGCACTCCAGGTTTTGTGATACTACAAGTCCCATTATGCTGTGCAAGGTACCAGCTAAGACTATGCTGTTGGATCATGCTGGAAGTTATAGTTTCACAACAAGAATCCTGGGCCTACATTTCTGCTGCAGAAATCTGGAACAATAGAGAATGCATAAGCCTATTAAACATAATTATATGTAAATTAAAAGCATTTTAATTGAAATATATAGTTTTACCAGGATAAAAGATATAGCCTTTAAAAAAAAATAGTGTGGCAGAAAAACTGCTCTTGCTCATTCTGAGATAACAAAAAATTAATGTGCATGTTAGAATTGAAATTACACCGAAAGAAAATAAAGGGAAAAAAAACAAACAAACATGTCACACAAACTGCCCTTCCTCAGCTTAATATCCAGATTTTTACCAGGCCTCAGACAAAATCTGAGTGATAATGCCCTGTGTATATATCCACTGGACCACAAAGGCCAAAGTCACAAATAACAGATTTTATGCAACCCTCCAATCCATTCTCACAGTCTCAGCTATTTTAAAGTGGTGTGCAATACAAATGTGCCCAACAAGTCTCAGTAATCAGTCCAAGGGGCAACACTATGGGAAAGAAACAGGTGAGTAAAACGTAGCAAGCTAGAATGCTCTTTAAAAAATGGTTTGTGCCAAGCAGATGTAGCAACAGTGACGGTGGTTTAACTGCTCTTTCTGTGCTGGCACTTGCAATAACTGCATCTATACATGGAGTAAAATGCTGCGCTCAATTGTAAGTAACCTAGCTAAAAATCAGTATCATGGCATGCATATGCAGGGCAGGGCCCCTCACCTTCTTGTGTTTCTCCTGGTAAGGTAGTGCCAGCCAGGGCATGTCCTTCAGAAAGACTTGCCATTTCTTTTGGTCCGGGTCTGAAGAAACGAATACAATCTCCAGGCGGTCCCGGGTCTTACAGTAGAAGTCGCTGAGAGCGGGTAATAGTTGCAGACAAGGAGCGCTCACCCCACAGCCGAACAGCAGCCCGAGCAGAGACACCCGCGAGCCCAGAGACTGCACGTCCACCTCCTCCCGCTCTGCAGTCACCAGCTTCTCTCCGAGCAGCTCCAGCAGCAGCCCAGGGTTGTCCCCCCGCTTCTCTCCTTGCAGCCCGGGCTCTGACATGCTGCTCGGCCTATCCCCCCGGTGTCCTGTGTCTTGGATCCGGCTTCTCAGAGGCGCTCCCCGGCGGCCGGGAGGGGATGAGCCGCGTGCGCCACACGAGCTGCGCCGGAGTCCGGGCTGCACTGAGCCGATTGGCTGTTGTGGCCGGGAGCCGGCTGCACATGGGCACAGAAAAGGAGGGGAGGGGACCAGGGACTCAGTGCGGCAGTGCCACCTGGATGCCATGCTTGTATATACTACTACGCCTGCAGCTAAAGATTGTCCACAACACCACACAGCATCTCTCATTTTCATGTCAATGCATTGCTGTCAAATAAATCTAATGCTAAGGGACAGCCCTCTGCCTCTTAACTGTTTGCTTTGGAAATCTTTTAGAATGTTAAATTATACAAGAACTACTATTATTTATGCAATCATTTTTATGTTTAACTACTTTAACATGGAACAAATGAACATTTAAAAAATGCAGTGACACAAGTGTATAAGTGTTGCAGGGTCTGCCTACAGTGGTGTAATTAAGTTGGGTTTTGTAAGGCGCATGCCCTGTGCCCTCTGATAGCTTTGGAGGTGCCATCAGAGCACATACCAAGTGTTGCCAACTCTGAAACATAAAACAAGCAACTGTGACGTTAAAAACAAGCCAACCTAATCCGAAAAAGCCCATAAACAAGTCCAACACACACACACACATTAAATAAATATATATGTGTGTGTGTTCCCCGCGGTTTTTGATGACAATGGGGTAGATCCAGAACTACGTGTGCCGTACGTTTATTCGCGGTGCGTATTTTGGTGCACGGAAGTTCGCTACACTCCCCTCGGCACACCCCTTGCACGGACGTATTTTGTCAAGATACGCTTCCCAAAACCCTACCTTAACTTTTTCACACGTAACCGCTGTCATACGCACACGTACGTATGGGCTAAACGAATTTACGCAGCTAAGCATGCCCATACTGTACACTTTAAATACCACCCCCCGCCTACTTCACGCATTTCAGACGTATTTTCGAGTAACGTAAAATTGGCACGCCCACACATAAGTATTTACGTGACACATACGTGAATGGCCCATACGGCACAATTACGCTACGTGAATGTGCGTATTTTCTATGGTGCGCATGCGCAGTGCGTTCTAAACAGCGAATTTACATCTCCGCCATGCGTAAATTCGCTTCGAATCGTTGTTCTGGATCAGGCCCAATGTCAGTTACATTAACGAAAAAAAAAGTAAAACAGAAAAGAAAATAATAAAACCCTGCTTCCCTGTTTTTGACCTCCGGTCTGTGTAAGAGCAGCTGCGGCGCGCGATGCGACCCCTCAGTGTTCACTTTCGTAGTGAGTCATGTGACTGGCGCTGTCCGACTGAACACTGAGAAGTCGCATGCCGCACCGCAGCTTCTCTCACACAGTCAGGTAAGCAGGATTATGTGAACCAAATAGGGGTTGAGTTATTATTCAATTCATGGATGAGGTTTTAGAAAATGTTGATGTCTGCTTTCCAAATCAGGAAGAGATCATCGATGTATCGAAAATAAACTAAGGCTCCATCCTTGAACCTATCATCCTGATATAAGAACTTGAGCATTTGAGCCCATCGCGCATCCAACTTGCTGTAAGAAATATTCTCCGTTAAAGAAAAAATTGTTCTTTTCCAAAGTAAATTTCAGTAGTGTCAATAATAACTCCCCAGCAGAGACGGGGAGAGGGTAAGAGCCAGGTACCGAGGAATCTCTGCTCAGACTCTTACAGTGTTACCAGGAAGTGCCGCACTGTCCATCTAATCAGTGGTGATTATCTCCAGACAGCGCTGCACTTCCTGGTAACGCTGTGAGAGTCTGAGCAGAGACTCCCCGGTACCTGGCTCTTACCCTCTCCCTGTCTCTGCTCAGACTCTCACAGCCTTACCAGGAAGTGCAGCGCTGTCTGGAGATAATCACCACTGATTAGATGGACAGTGCGGCACTTCCTGGTAACACTGTAAGAGTCTGAGCAGAGATTCCTCGGTACCTGGCTCTTACCCTCTCCCCGTCTCTGCTGGGGAGTTATTATTGACACTACTGAAATTTACTTTGGAAAAGAACAATTTTTTCTTTAACGGAGAATATTTCTTACAGCAAGTTGGATGCGCGATGGGCTCAAATGCTCAAGTTCTTATATCAGGATGATAGGTTCAAGGATGGAGCCTTAGTTTATTTTCGATACATCGATGATCTCTTCCTGATTTGGAAAGCAGACATCAACATTTTCTAAAACCTCATCCATGAATTGAATAATAACTCAACCCCTATTTGGTTCACATACACTGCGGATAATACACAAACACACTACTTAGATGTGTCAAACTTGAGTAGGGAAGTATTCAAACCTCCATATACAACAAACCCACGGACAGGAACAACATGTTGCATTCGACATCATTCCATCCTCCCACGTTTAAATATGGACTTCCATATTCACAACTGCTGAGAGTCCGCCGGATAACTAGTGACCCGGTACTGTGTAGTGAACAGATGGATATAATGATTAAGAAATTCGTGAATAGAGATTATGATTTGGTACAACTTAATTCTATTAAAGATAAGATATTGAACATTCCCCGGCACCAAACACTGACAGTAAGGGACACCGATGATAGTGGGAATTGTCTACCACTGGTACACACCTATACTGTTAATAGCCAAATCATTAAACGCACGGCCAAAAGACTGTGGCCGATTATTACGTCTGATGGGGATCTTAAATCTTTACAGGACAAACAACTTATGCCGTGCTACAGGAGGGGCAGCAATCTACAAGATGCCTTCGTCAAGACGGACGTTACCATACCTAAAAGAACCCTCATAAAATCAGGGTGTTATAAATGTTATAGCTGTGTCACCTGCCGTTACCTTCATGCCTGTACCAACTTCTCTCATCTCCACTCTGGTAAAAAATACACCATCAATTATCCACTAAAATGTACCAGTACCCATGTGGTTTACATCATCATATTCCCCAGTGGGTTATATTACGTGGGGAAGACACAGAGGCAGTTTAAGGAGTGCATGGCGCTCCACAGATCTTCCATCAGAACCGTGTTGAGTGGCAAACAAGTTGATCAACCTGTGGCAAAACATTTTGCTAACAAAAGACATAATCTCGCAACACTATGGTACAAAATCATTGACTGTGTGTTACACTCTGCGCTGTTTCTTACCTTCCTTGTTCCCCTTCTCCACACTGTCCGCCAGCCGCACGTGTCCCTCAGCTCCCTGCTACCGCCAACATGCTGGTTACAGCATGTAAACAAACCCATGTGGGAGTGACGCTGCAGTCTCTGCCTGGCGCGCGCTCCCATTTCCTCTCACCATAGGCTCTTTGTGCAGTTAGGGACTTCCCCTCTCAGCGCTGTCAGCTGCCAGCCTATCAGAGGCTAGCAGCCTCTATTTAAACTCACCCTGCCCTCTGTCCAGCACCGGTTATAGTATCTGTTTCAATGCTCTGATCTGCTTCTCTCTTGTGTGCCTAGTGCCTTGCTGCCTAGTGAATTGTTTTATGGTTGCCCATTTATCCTGCCTTGTTCCAGCCTCCATTTCCCTCATTGTTCCTTGCCTTGGTTCTCCTTCCTTATTGTACTCACCTACCCTTTATTCCTATTTCCTCCCTGAGTGTCTGTTCATGTTACCTCTTCGGAGGTCCCTCTGTATGTTTGTGCATGTGCCAGCCCTAGTCTGTCTTGTCCCGTGACCTTTCTTCTGTCCGTCGTGCCTGGTTACGTGTTTCTTGTTGTCTGTCGCAGGTCGGTTCCTTCCAGCCTGGTCTGATCCCAACTTTCCTGAACTTACCTTTCTCCTCTTTTGGGTACTTACCTCGGGTTTCTTCTCCTCCTTACACGAGTCCGGTTCAATGGGGCACGACCTGTTGTTGGAGAGCAGCCAAACCCATCCCCACCACCAGGGGCTCTGGGGAAGACCACCTGATAGCAAATCTCCCGTGCCCCGGCAGCCGACTTCGTCACTCCTTCTCTCTCTTGTGGCCACCCCGGTTCTCAACCCAGGTAATCCCAGGGTGCCACGCCATTACCTTGTCTCTCCTGCGGCACTCCGGTTCTCACGCCAGGTAATTCCGGTGTGCCGTAACACTGTGTTCCCATTTCCAACAGGGGCGGTGACAGAAATCTGGCATTGTTGAAACTTGAAGCGGCATGGATATATCGTTTAAAAACCATTGCACCTATGGGACTAAATGAGATCTGTAATTTATCATGTTTTCTATGAATATATATCACAATCTTTGAATGTCATTTTCACATTGTAAAATTAATTTATCAGTAAGCCTTACTCTGCGTGTTTTCTATTGGTTTGATATTTTTCCCCATGGTCAGGCTTATTGGATGTGGCCAATAGTATTATATGCACATTGATGCCCTCATTCTTTTCCCTTATTCGTGCCATACATCCTTTTATTCCTTTGGATCACTCATGTTGGGCTGGATCCAGACTTAAGAAGGAGCTTGAAATTAAGAGAAGAAAGTTACTCCTGGGATAAACCATGTTGATTTCAGGGGGAGTCAAGTTAATTGTATTCTTTGCATGCAGGGATATATCTTTGAATTGCTTACTGCACACAGATACCAGCTTTACTATCACACTGTTATTTAGACTTGAGATAGGAAACATCACCTCTAAACTCTAATACTGTTTGCAACAGATGAAATATGGCTCCACTGCAATCAACATGGTTTAGCCCAGGAGTAACTTTCCTCTCTTAGGGCCTGATCCAGACCGCTAGGACGGCGGGCGTAAGCATAAGATCGGCTGAAAGATCGTGGATCGGGCGTCCATAGCAGCGCCGTAGGGACGCTTGAGGGTACGTCCCCCAGCATCCCTACGTTCAGGTTAGTGTAGGTAGGCGGGGGGATCTAGTTTAATGAGGGTAAGGGGGCGGGCTAGGCGGCCATACGCTCCTGTGCGAGCGTATGGCCCCTTCCTTACACCGGCTGAAGTTAGGGTAGCCTTCAGCCGGCGTAAGGAAGGGCCCATATGCCTGCACAAGGGGAGTGTCGGGGAAAGTGAACGCCGATACGCTGTGCTTTAGTAAGCACAGCGCATCGGCGTAGGTCTGGATCAGGCCCTTAGGGCCTGATTCAGAGATCCGGAACTAACGATAGTTCCGTGCGTATATTTAGGGTCGGATCGATTTTGCATCAACTGCGCATGCGTAGTAATAGTGCAACGTTGAAGTTAAGGGAGTTAAGGTCGGAAATGCCTTAAGGTCGGACTTGTGAATCGGGCGGAGAATAATGCGACCCTAAGTGCGGCGGAAATATACGGACTTTGTAAAGAGACCCTGATGAAAATCACAGCATCGTGATTGAAACGTTGGTGATGGTGTAATACCCTGCTATGGGGATTCCTATTGTAGATTGGTTGGGCGCCATCTAGTGGTAAATAAGTCACACGATGCTGTTGGTTGCTAAGAGACCAACAGCTGTTGAGGACGCGAGGCAGTTGAAGGCACGAGGGGAGTCTGGAAATTTCGGGGATCAGCGCGAGGCTGGAGAGAGAGGGTTGAGTTGAGCGGGAGAGAGTCTGAGGTAGAAAAAGGCTGAGGAGAGTGGAGTAAGAGGTTTAGGGTTGGAGAGCAGTTCTAACGTAATGATAGTGACAAGAAAGGAATAAATAATTTACACAAAGTGAAGGGAAATAGGGATTGGAGAAGGTGATTAACTTACCTGAAGGCTTGGATTATTTCTGAGGAAATCCTAAAAATCAGGAGCCGGTGATTGCGATAAGCGGAGGTGTCGGTTGATGGGAGAATCCCACCAGTGAACCCACCGAGTGATTGAGGATTCCCTAAACGGAGAACTGAATAAGGAGGCCTGGTGAACTAATTGTGAATTGGTGAGAGGAGTGAAGGTGACAGCTGAGAGAAAGGAGGAGTGTAAAGTCTGGCTGAACGGGGATTGAAGCGAACGCAGGTTTCTGGCGGTGTTGATTGGAAATAACGGGAGGTGCAAGGAAGCAATCGCAAGTATAGTTTTAAAGCAAGGTATTTCTATCTGCAAGAAGCTGGAGTGAGCATAGCTGAACGACGGTGCTGTGGGAAAGTTTGCCAGTGTCTGAGGGAACAGCGGCTGGATGGTGGGGTGCCGGAGTGATCGTCGGAGTCTGCAGGTGTTCGGGGAGTCGGAGAGTGGAGGGAGGAGTACGGAGAAACAGTGGCTGGAAAGTATCATGGGATGGTGATTGCTGGAGCCGACAGGTGAAAGGTGGATCTAAGGGAGGGGTGCGGTGGCAGAAGCTATGATTAAAAAAAGAAACAAAAAAAAAACCTTACCTTTCTGGCGGCGGCACCCGGCTTCCTCCTTCTCTTCAAGTCTGCTGTGGGCGTGACATCAACGTGCCGGCATTCAGGGTGAGGAGCACGATGAGAGGAAGTCAGGGGGAGCCGGAAGAAATAAAAGAATACCAGAAGATACCAGACAGAGCAGAATATCATGTGTGCATGATGACTGGGGCACAGTGTGTGTATGATGAAGGGGTGTGTGTGTGTACATGATAAAGGGGGCACAGTGTGTGTGTGTGTTTGTGTGTGTGATGAAGGGGGCACAATGTGTGTGTATATGATGAAGGGGGTACAGTGTATGTGTATGTATGATGAAGGGGGCACAGTGTGTATGTGTATGATGAAGGGGGCACAGTGTGTGTATATGATGAAGGGGGCACAGTGTGTGTGTATATGATGAAGGGG
>WWET01000302.1:763254-774119 GCA_011038615.1 Limnodynastes dumerilii
TATAGATAGAAGTAATGCTGATACTGATATATAATTATACTGATATAAATAATGTTAATACTGTGTGTGTATGTATCTGTGTGGGTGTATGTATGTGTGTGTAGATAGATAGATAGATAGGTAGATAGATAGATAGATAGATAGATAGATAGATAGATAGATAGATGTAATATATAAAATTGAGGGCATATCAGTAACAATTTTGTGTCCTCCACCAGAAAGAAAGAAGAGAAAGAAAGAAAAGTGAGAAGCAGCAAGGCGGTACGTGAACCTTAGCTGATCTATCTATACAAATATGTGTAGGAGAAAGAGAGAGAGATATGTACTATTACCCATGCATAAAGAGGCTGATCACCAAACTATTTGAAAATGTACTTACATACTTACATTGTTTAAATAATAAATTGTTCTGTTATAATTAATTAATAAAACAATATTATAAAAAACAAACAAACATGCACATGTATTTTCAAAGTGCATGGGTGGTGGATAGATAGATTGATGCAACTGCATCTATTGTTAATGTTTGTTTCAGATGTCAGCAAAAGATCCCCTTTGCCTTACAGCACCTGCTCCATATTACTTTATGAATTAATTTGATCTCAAATCGATTAAAAACAGCATACTGAACAAAACGGATAATGTGACGCAAAAGTAAGATAGAAATAGGAAGTCTTGGATATTCTGCCATCAGCTCCTTACATGCCCAACCTTTTAAAATATGGGATATAAGGAACCCTTTGGTAAAATTATTTCTCCCACACAATTTTGTAAAGTAAGAAACACCCAAGCATGATGACCTGCTTGAACCTGTAACCACAGCCACTGCAAAAGCAAAGCTCTATCTGTCTTACCTGTCCTAGACTTTTACGACTTGTATGTGACCGTCTGCTTCCATGTCCGATGATAGGCCTGCAAAGAGCCTTTCGCCAAAGCTTCTAGGGTGGCTGAACACTCTGCCAAAGATGACAAATGCATGACGAGTCTGTTGTCTGAGCCAACAACGTCACCTCTGTAAACCTGGGCCAATTATAACGGGATAAAGCATTGGCCACTAAATTGGACACCCTTGGTATGTTTTGCTTTAAACTGAATATTGAATGTAAGGCAGTGTAAAACCAAGTACCTTAGCAAACAAATAGATAGTGAAGAAGCAGCTCTCTGATTATTGGTAGCTATTTTTTTTATCGTGCTGCCCACAATTTGACAGCTACAATAATGGGTAAGAGCTCCAGCTCTATCAAATTACCAGTGAGTTCCATCTGCACTCCAGAAACAGGCCATGGGAGCACCATGTAACCTAAAGATAAGCACTATAACCTTTTGAATTAACGGCATCAGTGAAAAGTTTGAAATCACAATTTAAAGTATCCAATTCACTCCAAGGGGTATGTTTACAAAAGGCAAATTTTGGCCCAAATTTCATTTTGTGGCAATTCGCCGTGATTTTCAGGCGAATTGCCTGCAAATTTTTTAAACTCCTGCGAGATGCAGCGCTTTTGCAAGGGTTAAATCGCGGTGCTTTTCTATAAAGAAGCACTGCGATTTGTCCTTTTAAAAATCGCGGCAACTCGCGGGAGTTTAAAGAAAAAACAAAAACCTATTGCAGCATGGTTGAAAGCTTTAGCCATGCTGTGCTGATAGAACTACAAAGCTAAGCATTGCTTAGCCATGTAGTAATATCAGCGGGAGCATGACAAGGCTTCTAACCATGCTGCACTGTGTGTGTTGTGCGTGTAACAGCAAAAAAAACCAGTCTGCACAAAACATACATTAACCCATTAATAAAAGTGTGAATGTAAAAAAACATTTTCCCTCACTAATAATGGGCCTGATCCAGAACAACGCTGCGAAGCGAATTTACGCGTGGCGGAGACGTAAAATCGCTGTATAGAACGCACGGCGCATGCGCACCATAGAAAATACGCACATTCACGTAGTGTAGTTGTGAATGTATGGGCCATGTGTCACGGAAATACTTACGTGTGGGCGTGCCAAATTTACGTTACTCGAAAATATGTCTGAAATACGTGAAGTAGGCGGGGGGTGGTATTTAAAGTGTACAGTATGGACGTGCTTAGCTGCGTAAATTCGTTCAGCCCATACGTACGCGTGCGTATGACAGCGGTTACGTTGGAAAAAGTTAAGGTAGGGTTTGGGAAGCGTATCTTGACAAAATACGTCCGTGCAAAGGGTTTGTGCCGAGGGGAGTGTAGCGAACTTACGTGCACGAAAATACGCTCCGTGAATAAACGTACGGCACACGTAGTTCTGGATCTACCCCAATGTCCCCTAATGTTTGCACTTACCTCCATTGGCCATCTGTGTATGAATGCAGTGTGTGATAATAAAAGAATAAAAGTTTTTGTCACTCACTGTTTGCTGTCAGCTTTCTTGGGAAGACTTGCTTGCTGTGTAGAATCTTTTTTCAGTTGATTGGAGACTTCTGGTTGATTGTAGTCACTTCCCCGTTGTTCTGGTCCAGTCCTCTGGCTCTTCGGTGCTTGACACGGCAGGGACAGGCTCCTTCTCTTCTCCTGTGCTGCTCCTAATGACCATACGGTCGCTAGGGGGCAGCCTTTTATATAAGCGATGACACCAGTTACACTTAGACCGTCTGAGTGTAACTGACGTCATCGCTTATATAAAAGTCTTCTGACTAGTCTGTTCCCGCTTTCTGCTCGATCTGTACTTTTGTCCCCCTTTACATATTTTCTCTCTTCTACGAGTTTGGTTCCAGGGATTGCGACCTGTTGTTGGGGCGCAGCCAATTCCAGCCCCACCATCAGGGGGCAATGGTGAACACAACCTTATAACAAAGACTCCGCACCCAGGTAACCGTTCTTGTTACTTCACCTTTCCTTCTAACAGGCAGATTTTTTAATGGGGCAGAATGCTTTGGGGAGGAGGCCTAGCTCCCTGATTTGGCTTGAAACCAAGCATCCAGTATGTGTGTCAATCTCGTGCTAAATGGGTAACTTCACACTGTCCACATATGGTACATTGGGAGTTATTAAATTTCCTTTTTTCTCAGGGAGAGAATACACATTATCAGCCCTGATTTATGAAAGGAAGATGACTCTGCCACAGGCCTTGCATTTTAAATCCACATCCAAATTCCTGTGTCTAAAATATTTTTTTAACTTTCTTGATTTTTTTCTAATGCCAGCTTGAATATTAGCATACATATCATGGATGCAGGTAATGCAGAATAGCCATATTCTTTCCTTGGTGAGACTCCATATAGTAAGCCACAAAGGGCCAAAAACCACCTAACCAATCAGAATAAGATTTGTAGGAATCTTCCTTGATGCCACCCTATGCTTTTGCCTCCGCCAAACCAAGTTTCCTTAGTAGCCACAAAAAAGCTTTATCCTCTGAAATTTTTTACATCCCAAGTGATGGTTGTATTATCACAAAGAATTGGAGGTGGCCAAAACGCCAACACATACTTTTTGGAACTTTTATGTCTTTCATCACTTTCTTATCAGAAATGTTTTCTTAAATTTACCATTTAGTAGCTTCATAATTTTGACTGTTCAAATATGAGACACTGATGAAGTGATGCTCGATCTGACGCTACCTCCCAATGAAACCTTATCAGAATGTATTTGTAATTATGATTTCTATGGCGCCTCAAAATCATGATGCCTGAGAATATACCCATTATTATGTCCCTCATAAATGCCACACTTGCATCAACATGCTATTTGTGTCTCATACACTTATATTTCCAATTTTAGCTCCAGATATTATGCCCCTTTCTTGGACAGATTATGCTGTTATCTCCTTTCTAAGGGATTTATTTAACCCCCCTCCCCTACAGAAAGAAATTCTATATTATTATATCTTGAATCAAAGTTAGATCTTCTAAATGCCATTACAGATTACTTCGCCTTTATATTATCCCCTGTTAAAATTAAAATAGTGAAAATAATCTATAAAATAAAGATCACTTAGAGGTGACAATAATAAAGTCTTTGTGTGCGAACCTAACAAAAGAATACTTGCGGCGGGAAACTATGCACGCTGCTATACAACCATGTGTGTGAACTCTTGTGTGTGCTGATGCAAGTTTTTGCATGCGCACGCTACCATGTGAGAACCATGTGCATGTTAACACATTTCCAAAACTCTATACATACTGTTATATATAAGTTCCCTTCCATAAATCTATAAGAATGCAATGTGTGTATTTAAATAAAATGTGTTCCATGTTTCTAAAATTGTGTTTTATTCACAAGAGTTCCAAATCAGCTATTATAGAACTGCTAAGCTTAGGAAGATTGTATTATTGTCATGTTTAGGCTTATAGTGTAGCATTTTATGTTGTGTTAGCAATGATATGATTTATTATGCGATCGCATCTAATGTATGCAAGTTATAGGTATAGATAGATTAAAGATATAGGGTATGCAGAGCTCCTGCCGCATTGCCTTTGCGGCCGGAGTTTTCAGAAAAGTGCTACTGCACATGCGCAGTAATTTTGTAACGTAATCTACGTTACTTCTTACAATGTAGATTGCGTATACGCAGTCTTAAAGTATGCATCCGGAGCTCTGCATACGGCCCTTAATGTTTCTTTGTGTAAGACAGTATGGTTAAGACCTTTGCATTTAGTTAAGTAAACCCTATGTAATATGTTAATGATGCTACCAAGAAAATAAAAGACCCTCCAAGGACCAATCACCATAGGATCCATAAGATAACCTGAGGAATCCACCAACCAGATGCCAGAAGATCGGATTGCAATAACATCAACAACCTTTTGATAAAGTTTGTTATAAAAGAGCTATGCCTATTTCTAAAGAGTAGAAGGTTCTGTGGAGAAACTCATGCCAGTGCTGCTATTCTTTCTGTATATGGAAGCAGTACTGTTTAGATTAACGCTCATTGGGGCAGATCCAGAACAACGTTTCCTTGTGTATTTACACCTGGCGGAGACCTAAAAATGCAAAAAAGCAAACAGTGTGAAATTTGAATTTCATCCACGACTTCTCCTACATATGATTTGTCTGATATGTCGCAAGTTTTTCACATATTTTTCCATTCACTTTATAATATAAAAGACTCCTTTGAGATTAAAGACACACATTCAGAATCTTTACCAATACCTTAACTCCTTAGACTAACCATTGTTGTCTGATGCCAACACAGTTCTTCTTCATGCTGTTGTTATCCCCAAACCCAGGAAAAACCCATCTTCCCTGTCTAGCTATAGACCCATTTCATTGTTAAATGTGGCTCTCTGTATTTATTGCCAACATTTTACTTTATAGCTTAAATGTCATTCTCCCTTTTTTGATACATCCAAATAAGACTAACTTTATCCCTAACCATCAAGCCTTGGATAATACTAGGCAGGCTATCGACTTGGTGCACTCCATACATAAAATGGAATGTTTGATGGTAGCATTAGATGCAGAAAAAGTCACGGTCTTTTATGTCAGGAGTGCTTGATGCGATAGACTTCAACAGACAGTTCCTGCAGGGTCTTAAAGCTCTTTACCAATCCCCCTCTGCTACAGTAACTGTTAATGAAGTCACAACTAGGTCTTTCCCTGGAAATGGAATGCGAAAAGGTTGCCCCCTTTCCCCTCTTATTTTCACTCTTCTTAATAAACCCTTGGCAATTCACTTCACTCAAATTCGTGTATTCAGGGCAACACAATCTAAAATGGCTTTTTACGCAGACGACATACTCTTAACTATTTTCCATCCTACTTCTTTAAACCAGTTTAAAGTATATGGACAACATTCGGAATATAAAATGAATCCTCCAAAAATTGAAGTTTTGGATTTTTATCTTTCAGAAGCAGATCGTAATCAATTATCTAATTTGTTCTCCTTTCAGTGGCATCTTAAGCAAATAACCCTAAATTAATCCTAGTCTGTGTGTGTGTGTATGTATGTGTTATACCACTTTCATATCACCACCCTTGAAAAACCTGGGTTTTTCAACCCGGTTATTCCTGGGCGAAATGTCGGGACAACACAAAAGTTTTGTTATAAGTCCACAAAAACCTGGGAAATTCCTGGGCCTGACCATTTCTCATCTCCCATAAATTTCCCTGGATTTTGTGGATTTTAAAGGCAGCTTCAACACAGGGCATGCTGATGCATGTAGTGCTACAAACTCCAGCATTCCCAAGGATGCCAGGGCATGCTGGTGCTTGGAGAACCAGCATGCCATCACCAACCTTACCTTGCTCTATTATTCCTCTTTGTAATAACCCCCTTCTATAATTACTCCCTTTTGGGCATAACTCCTCTGTGTGGCATCCAAGGGTATGGAATCTCCTAAAGACCTTACTGATTATTCTGAATTCCCTCTTTTTCACATCTTAAACAAAACTGTGACCTCCCCAACTCCATATTCTACCAATACCTTCAGATTCGTCATTTTCATGCTTCACTGAAAACTGCAACCACTGTTATACCTCATGTTCTAAATGTAACTTTGCTATAAGTCTTATTTCTAATATCTATTCTGAACTGACATCAGTTTTATTAGAAAATGTCGAGTCACATGAGGGTGCATTAATGTAGGATTTGGGGAAAACGTTGGACTTGAAGGATTGGGAAGACAGTAGAGAAAATGTGACATCCTCATCTTTGTGTTTGGATTAAGGAGAATAGATATTATTTAGATGGTATTTGGTTCCAACTAGAACTTCTACTGTTTCTTCAACCATCTCAGATACCTGCTGGACAGGATGTACTGCGAGGGGTACCTATCTGCATATTTGATTGTTGTGTCCTAAAATTAGATTGCTTTGGACCACTGTTTGCGATTTTATATCTCAATTGCTCTCAATGCATATTTCTTTATCTCCTAAACATATTTACTCCCACTTGGAATTCCTGGAGCTTCGTGGCATCAGAATAAACTAATACAGTTAATGGTATCAGCCTCTATGTGTCTCATAGCTGCCAATTGGCATCAAACAGATGCTCCTTCCTTACATATGGTTCTTCAAAAAAAGTGGTACATATACAAAATTAAGTATATGTCTTGTATGATTCATAATTCTGCTAAATCTTTTTGCAAGATCTGGGATCCTTGGACATCTCACTTTAATGTCCCTCTGCCAATATTTTTTATAATAATATCATTCTATTTATCTGACTCATACTCTTTTTATTCTTTTCCTCCTTTCTTATATTCTTCTCTCTATTAGGGGGCTGCCTTATCTGTTTTCTTATCTATTTTTCCTCCTTTCATTTTCGTCCTTTTATTTTTCTTTAATATATCTTTATTTTTTTTGGCATAACGGCCTCTTCTGTCATGCAAATAACTGTTCTCTATTGTAATATTAAACAAAAGTGGACACTTTGCATTTTTCATAGCATAGAAATTTCTTGTTATTGTATTTTAAGACTATATTTGGATCTTTGACAGGCGGCTATTGCTAGTATGTGTATGTTTTGTATTGTTCAGCATTCTTGCCTGACTGTTGCTATTAATTGTCCATTGTTTTTTAAATAAATCATTTAAAAAAAAGAGAAAATGTTGCCAGCACAAAAAAAATAAAACTATGAATAATTTTAAACTATTGCTCCTCTAGAAATCTTTGCTTACAGAATTTAATTACTATTTCCTGGAACTTATTTACCAGCTTTAACCAGAATTGGTGTCACTATTGCTAATGCGCGTACTTTTGGGCTGATTCATACACAAGTCACCCAACATTATAAATTACAACAATATTCTTAAATGCACTAAAATGTTTTTAAATTTAAAATTGTATGATTTTCTCGTCGTTTCCTTAAAATATTTGCAGACTACACACTCATTACTAGACATCTTACCAAATGCTACCAACTAGACTACTGTAGCCATGGACCAATTAAGTACATAAATAATGACATATTTTAGAAAGAAAGACAGAAACATAGATAGAGACAGGGTAACGGGGTGAAAAAAGAGGGTACATAAAGGAGCAAACAGAGAGGGGGTCTGAAGTGCAAGCAAAATCAGATGCTCAGATGGGGTGTGGGACAGAGGCTCAATCTGAAATGGGAGGGAGACAGGTACATAATACACAAAGGGGTGAAAAGGTACATACCAAAATATGGGAAACATGCTCACATACAAACACAAAAAACAGATTACATATATATAATTAATGAAGTAATTTATGCAAATTATAAAACATAGTAACACAAAATAGAGGCTGGGGGAAGACATAACCAAAGAAGTGTAGACAAAAAACCACAAGTCTAAAGACTAGAGAAGTGTAAGCAATTGTTCAGAAATACAAAATAAATAGTTGGTGACGTCATAGACATATGGGACCGTAGCCACACTTAAGAAAGTTTTAAGAAGGTGTGTATAAACATGTCTCTGCACCTATCTTAAAGCTCCCTCCCCCGTCACCTCCTCATTTAAGAGTGCCCAATGGCTTCCCTAATGTTCCGTCTGTATTCACCCCGCCCTCCCCAGCTACTTTCCCTCCCTCCCCCATCCGCTCTTCTTAATTCCTCCTAGAGGCTGCTGTCATTAAAGACCGCAAGTATTCAATCTATGTACCTAAACGGGACATAGATTGCGTAAATGACCTACTATGCACGCGGAATAGACCACACTAAAGAAGCAGCTGCTTCTTAAGTGTGAATATGATCCATAATCTTCAGTAAGTCCAATGTTTAAATACAGTCTGATCATATATATAACCCTAATAGGGCCACGTGGCACGACAATCAGCTTCCCAATCAAATAAGTGATCTTGTATATTGCAGACAATTAAAAGATATTGTGTGTCACTATGATCAGGTGCATTGCAGACAGAAAGAAAAAAGTCCCATGCTGGGATGAACCGCCTTGCTCTATAGACTCTGTTTGTTCTGATTCAGATCCACCAGCTGATTGCCTGCTATAACCACTTTTTATCTTCACATTGCACCGCTCAGGATCTTGGCATACGTCTATTACAGACTCCGCTCACTCCGGGGAGGTATCGAAACTTGCAAGTTCAGTTTATTAAAACTCTGGTGCAATATCAACCATCAGACTGAATTTGGATGTGTCTTACTTGCCATTTATTTCTCCTCTACCGCTGCACAGCACGATTTGTGATATACACTCCAGCATCTTCCAGCTTAATTGTAAGTGAAGCATTCATTTATATGTCCTGTGAGCTGCTCCTCTATCATTGGTGAGGTTAAATAACATTCTACCTCTACGGAGTTTAATATACGGTCCTTGTTCATATACTTTCTTTCATACCTTTAAATTATACTGATTATTGACTTTTGCAAAGTGTTTACCTGTCACAGTGATAATAGCAACATCTACCGCTCGGGCCCCTCTTATGGTTCTTTAAGGAGGATCTCTGCCTACTTTGGTTTCCTTGCTTATGGCGCTTAGGTTTATTTATATTGATTGGTGGTTATTAATTATATGTCCCTGATTGTCTATTTCTTTTTATTTATTCATCTATTTATATTCTGCTGTTTTTTTATTTTATATATAATTATACTGATTATTGACTTTTGCAAAGTGTTTACCTGTCACAGTGATAATAGCAACATCTACCGCTCGGGCCCCTCTTATGGTTCTTTAAGGAGGATCCCTTTCTACTTTGGTTTCCTTGCTTATGGTGCTTAGGTTTATTTATATTGATTGGTGGTTATTAATTATAGTGCTAGGCTCTCTCCAGTGCAGCTATTTCTTATTTATGGATGAGACCATGTATAATAGCACATTTTAATCTATAATGTCGTTAAAGCATAAAATGTTATTATGTCACACGATGTATTGTTTTGTCAGCATTATGAGCACGGTTCACTTACCTCCCACCCAATTCAGTTTTCTTGTGAGTACCTGTACTAGGCTCATTTTAGAAGTTTTTGTCTAAAATGGTAAAAGAACTAAAATAATTAGATGACCCTGCTATGCAATATAGTAAAACAGATGTGCCACACAAGCAACAAATAAAGAAAAGTAAATGACCCCACTCAAAAGTATGGATCCCTGGAGTGGCATTTATGTGAGATTGCTTCTTAAAGTATCTAGGAATAAGCGTAAAAGATAGTATATGGGCCTAAGCCTGCATTAAACATCTCCAGCACACAGATGTATACAGCCAAATAATCTGTATAATGATTTTTGTACAGTTTATTTTGTCACCATATGCTCATGATGATATTCTTCATTGGCACTTAGTTTGACTCAATATATAATAACTGCCATACAGGACTAAACTTCATGTACATGACACAAGAAATTGTTCTGTTTTATTGTATTATCACCAGATGTTCCTGAACTTTCTATATTGTCACCAGATGTGTCTCAGTTTTGTAATTTGAATTTCTGAACTGAACCCAAGACACACGCTTTTTATTGTCTCTGGAAAACCAGGAAAGGCTCTATCTGCCCATTAAACATTGTAATTGTTTTTCATTTGTTTACCATTATATTTTATAATATAGGGGGCTGAAGAGCATATCAAATATCCTCTTCCTTAGTCTGTAAAAGGAAAGACAGAGGGGCTGATCTAGAATCCGCCCCTCTGCAAAACCATGTTGTAATATATAGGAGACAAATTTAAACGTAAGTTGAGAGAAGATGTTTTGTAGCAAAACCATGGTTGCCGATTTTTGGCAGCTTCCCTCCGGGAGATCCCGGAGATAAGCTAGCGACGCATGCAGGGGGCGGGGCTTAATGACGCAAATTATGCAAATCGCGTCGTTAGGCTCCGCCCCCTGGCTCATACTGACCCGTTTTTACCTGAAATAGGGGTCGGGACAGGGCTTGATGCCACAAATTGCGTCATCAAGTCCCTTCCTTAGATAGATAGATAGATAGATAGATAGATAGATAGATAGATATGAGATAGATAGATAGATAGATAGATATTAGA
>WWET01000303.1:6775-22174 GCA_011038615.1 Limnodynastes dumerilii
CACTTATAACTAAAAAAAAAGACATTAAATACTGATTATGTGCATTTTATGTCCTCCATTAAGAGTCTGACTGAGTTAGGAGTCAGGTATGGCTCCGCCCCCTTACTGGGCTGCCTGGGGGTTAATTGGTGACCCCCAAATCTGTCTCCGCAAACGGATCGTCCATTTTCTTCCAACGCTAATAATCAAGGCAATTCTGTCTATCGAGTCACTCAGAAGGGAGTTTCTACATTACTCTTTTGGTAAGCATTTTCACAGACTACTTCACCGTTACAACAACCACTTGTACCAGAGAAGCTCCTAAATTTGTTGCCAGAGGTGACAGTGTTTGAAGTTGGGAAGTTTTTGAAGTATTCTGTGCCAGGAATTAGGCAGATCAGGTGTGTTCCTGGTTGTATAGGAATTAGACACCTTAAGGGGCCTATTTTTGAACCAAAAGCAACATTTTCCATTTTCATTTGCCATTCAAGGATATTTCAATGGATATAGAGTGCCAAATTACGAGGATGGTCTCTGTTTTGTGCCAGGTTTTGCAGTCTTGGGGCTAGATTTACTAAGCTGCGGGGAAAGTGGAGATGTTGCCCACAGCAACCAATCAGATTTTAGCTGACATTCTCTTTTATGTAAAAAGAAAGTGAGAGCTAGAATGTAATTGGTTGCTATAGGCAACATCTCCACTTTTCCAAACCCGCAGCTTAGTAAATCTAGGCCTTGGACTATATTTTGGAACAGGGTGACAAGTAGGAGCCATTGTTTATAAACAGCCCCTACTGAAACTTTTAGTCTATCATTAACATGATTTCATTTTCCTGATTATCTTTCACAGGCCAAAGATGCTGGTGGCTCGATGACCATCCACACATTTGGAGCCTATTTTGGGCTGATTGTATCCCGGGTGCTTTATAGGCCGCACCTTGACAAGAGTCGCCACAGAGAGGGTTCTGTGTATCATTCAGATCTCTTTGCGATGATAGGTACAGTATGAACTAATGACTATAGGCGAACACCTTTATAAAAAGAGGTTCACTGATTTGGGGCAAGTCCTGTGTAGTAACTGCTACCCACTGTACTATCATCATTATGGTTTTATTTCTTGTACCATGACCACTATATGATTGCATGTGGTCTTGGAAGAGGATTCGACCCCAGACCATACTAGAGGAACATAGTAAAGATAGGTTTCCTGCTTTAGACAAATGCCACCCAATAATGATTTCAGTGTTGGCCGTTACATCTAAAAACCCGATGGTTAGGTGACTGTGATGATGACAGATTGGATTCAAAGGACCCTCGGGGATCGGGAGATCTGTGGAGATTCTATGTTCTTGTCAAAGCCCATCCCTAGTCAACGTGTCATTTACACGAATGAGAAAGCTTTACATTTTAGTGGAGTTTGAATCAATCAATCATTTTTTTCTAATCAAGTATTTGACATTTATTCAATCCAGGGACAATCTACCTGTGGATGTTTTGGCCGAGCTTCAATTCTGCCGTCACTGCTCACGGTGATGACCAACACCGGACAGTGTTGAACACCTACTACTCCCTGGCTGCCTGCACCCTCGCCACATTTGGCTTGTCCTCCATGCTGAATGCTGAAGGAAAGCTTGATATGGTAAGTAAGGGCCTAAACTAGACCTATGTTCATGAAACGCCCTTGTGCCTAGTGTATTTAAGCCAGCGTACCTACGAAGCACTCCCCTAGGCTCTCCCCTCGGTTGTTCGTATTTAATCTTACGCTGACCAAACCCTACCCTAACTTTTATGAGCGTAACCGCGGGCGTCCCTAAGCTCATTGTGTATTTACAACGCTTAGCACGACCATACTGTACTATTTAAATGCCTCACCCTGCCCTCGAAGCGTAATTACAGTGTTCGTATGGTCCACTCAAGGCCCATATGCTCAGGGTTTCGTTGTGTAACATCGGCCTGCGCATGCACAGTAAGTAAAAGAGGACGCTTTTACGCTTATGAAATGCGTAAAAACACTTCCGGGTGTAGGTCTGGATCAGGCCTTAAGAGATTATCAGGACGGGATGCCAGAAAACTGTAGGTCAACCATTGAGACATTGAGGTATTTATTCCTCCAATGAATTTGAAAATCCGTTAGAACAGTCTCCATCATCCAGGGCACAGTCATAATCTCATAGAATATTGTCCATCATTCATGGCACACTCATAATCTCATAAAGTGTTGTCCATCATCCATGGCATATTTATAATCTCTCAGAACATTCTCTATCCTCCTTGGCACATTCATAATATCATAGCGTGTCTTTATCATTAATGGCACACTCATCATTTCAGAGAGTGTTGTCCACCGTACCTGGTACACTCATAATCTCATAAATTATTGTCCAACATTTACGGGACACTCATAATGTCATTGTACCTGGCACACTCATAGAGTGGTATCCATTACCCAAGGCATACTTATAAATCGATCTTGATCATCCACGGCACCCTCATTATCATAGTGTTGTCTACATCACTGTTGGCACACTTATAACAACATAGAATGGTCTCCATCATCCATGACATTGAATGGTCCCCATCATCCATGGCATAGAATGGTCTCCATCATCCATGATATAGAATGATCTCAATCATCCATGATATAGAATGCTCCCCATCATCTATGGCATAGAATTTTCCACATCATCCATGACATAGAATGACCTCCATAATCCATGGTTTAGAATAATCTCCATCTTCCATGACATAGAATGGTCCCCATGATCCATGGCATAGAATGGTTTCCATCATCCATGGCATAGTATGATTTCTATCATCTATGGCATAGAATGGTCTCCATGATCTATGACATAGAATGGTCCCCATTATCCATGACATAAAATGATCTCCATCATCCATTGCTTAGAATGGTTTCCATCATCCATGGCATAGAATGATCTCCATCTTCCATGACATATAATGGTCCCCATTATCCATGACATAGAATAGTCTCCATCATCTATGGCATAGTATGATCTCTAACATCCATGGCATAGAATGGTCTCCATCATCCATGACATAGAATGGTCCCCATCATACATGACACACTCATAATCTCATAGAACAATCTCTGTTGTCTGTGGCATGGCGCAGTGTGCCCCCAATGCAGAATAGATATTATCTTCTGTCCACAGGTCCACATCCAGAATGCAGCCCTGGCAGGTGGAGTTGCTGTAGGAACCTCTGCAGAAATGATGTTGACCCCCTTTGGTGCAATGATCGCCGGGACCTTTGCTGGCATCGTCTCCACTCTTGGATACAAATATTTAACAGTGAGTTTTTCTAGACATGTTTATTGCACACATGATGTGGGTTTTTTGTTTAATATACATGTCAACATATCCCGGCCACTAGAGGGCACCAAAACACATTGGACTGTAGTCAAAATGATAGTTCCACAGTGATTCGCTAATAAACTATATCTGAACAATTTTATGTATGTATGTATAACACGATAGGCCAAATAGGCTTGTGTATAGGGCAATGCCAACCTCCCTTTACCCTTCTACCTTCCTTATGTCTGTAGATACAGACCTTACACTTATCCTTTTTGTAAGTTTGCTGATTATCATTGATATATTTACCCACAGCCCGTGTTGGACTCCAAGCTGAAGATCCAGGACACGTGCGGGGTACACAATTTACACGGGATGCCTGGCATCCTGGGTGCCCTTATAGGAGTCATAGTGGCACTCATGGCAACAGCTGACATATATGGGGAAGGGTGAGTGTTTATTGACTTTACCAGATGGTCGGTGACTGAAGATTTCGGTTTTCATTGACCGTCTCTCTTTTTCTCTATTAGAATGAGTGATGTCTTCCCGGGCATTGCCGACACGACACAGACGGCTAAATCTCAGGCCCTTCATCAGTTCCTGGCCCTGTTGGTGGCTCTGGGCTTTGCCCTGGTGGGAGGCACTATTGTAGGTGGGTATCATTGGAGTCTCCTTCTCTCTACTTTGTGTTGAGGGCAACAGGGCGGCATCTGTCCCCCAGGCTGTTGCCTCCGGAGCTCCTTGGGGGTATACACTACATGTAGTGTGGGGCTGTTTGCTCCATGCATAGGACTGCCAGCTGAAATACGGGCAAAAAAAAAAAAAGATGCTCCCAAGCTGCTCTGACTGTGGATTACACACAGCAGCATTCTATACCTGACTCCCAGCCAGCAGCCAGCCAACCAGTGAGTGGTGATATTTGGAGGATGGCTGTAGCTATCCACCAATCAGAGTTCTGTCAGCCATTCACTGTATGAAAGCATGTGGAGAGATGGCATGGGACCACAGGAGGGGAAAGTTATGATTTAGTTAAGTTTTATGAGTTACATTTTTTATTGAAGATCTGAATTTTTTTATTTTGTGTGTAAACATTTGGGGCCACTTGCTTGTTTTCCCCCCTCAGACCAAAAGTTGCCATCCTACCCCTGCCCCTGTTTTTTTAGACATATAGCAGGATAGGCTATGTCTGAAGCAGAGCACTGCCTTAAATAATAATGATAAACATATAGGCCTGTATTCACACCTGAGAAGCTTCTGCTTCTTATGTGCGTATTTCTATGGAATGACCTATTACGCATGTGCAGTAGGTCATTTACGCAATCTATGTACCAGTTAGGTAAGAAGAATTCCTCCGTGTAATCTTTAAAGACCGCACGGAGTAGTTTATTTAGAAAGAGGAGTGCTAATGCCGCCGCGGGGAGTGGTTAGGTAGAAGTGGGAGGGATTTAGATTAGCCGGAGAGGGCAGGGAGAGGCAATGCGCCTGATTCAGACCTACGCATGAGAGCGGAGCGTATTACCGCTCCAGCGTAAAAACTTTCACTGCCACGACACTCTCCTTACCTTCCTTTCATTACGCTCGCTGAACCCTACCCTAACTTTTCCATGTGTTCGTACGTATTTTCGTAGCGACGCACTGTTCGTAGCGGCCTAAGCACGCCCATACTGTACAATTTAAATGGCTCCCCCCGCCTACATTCCTTAACTCCAGCGTCCTACTAACTTCGTACTATAAGCACGTCCTGTTGTCGGAAAATACGCAAACAATACGGACGCCCGAATCGCTGCTACGAAAAGGTCTTTGGTACGACTAGAATTTGTCACTATGCACATGCGCAGTGCGTTTTTTATGACGATTTTACACTTACAATCAGCGTTAGATCGCTAAAAATGGGGGGGGCGAGGCGGGGGAGGGGACTGGAGAAGTAGGTGCAGATACATAGGTATACGAAAGTGTGAATCTAGCCCATAGTGTGGAAAGATGCAATGATGTGATTGCAATTTCATTTGTCACCACTAGATGGCAGAATAACCTCATATATTTTTAAGCATTACTGATCACATCGATTAATTATGTCATGCTTTCATCTAATGGAAAAAAACATATGTATAAGTAATAATGAGTTCAGTAACAAAAGTATTCCTCAGTAGTCACATTTTTTTTAAATGCTCACTTTAAAATAGAAAAAAGCAATATCATTAAAAATCAAACCTTTAATATAAAAAATTAATAAATACATTTCTAGCACTTCTACTTGTAAGCTGATGGTTTCAGTTGATATGCATCCATTAAAATAAAAAACATTTGGCCTCATCTCTCTGTTATCATCTTCTCCAGGATTTATTATGAAGATCCCTCTGTTTGGCTCTCCCTCTGATGCAGAATGCTTTGACGATGCCCTGTATTGGGAGGTTAGTAGTTCCATGAATGTTTCACATGACAGCACAGCAAGGACAAATGTGCCCTACCTTGCTCTGTACTCAAAGGCCTATGCATCTGTTGCAGTGTGCCTTTAACCACTTTTTCTGACTGCAATGCACCTCTTTACCAGCAGATGGCAGAACAGCACCAAAAAATATGCAGAATTTGATATGAGATCCAAAATTCCTAAAGTGCAGAGTCCTGTGTATTCCAGCAAATGCTCACAGGAGAATCCTCCTAGAGCCCCCTGCATTCAAAACCATTTTTTATTAAATAATCCCCCTTGTACCATTTAAATTTCTTTTAATGACCTCTATTGACTGCTATGCAGCTCTCTACCAGCAGATGGCAGCAAAATGTCACTTATTGGTGCTGACCATGCAAGTCTTGCATAAAATACTGATCTCTTATATTTACCTCTACTAAAAGTCACTAAGACTCTTTTCCCATAATGTAATCTTTATTATGAATAAAAACTCTGTGACCTATATTCTATGTGCTCTTTGACCCTTGCCACGCCCTATTTGCACTCACCACACAACCAAACTGTGTATGGCGCTGCGGATACCGTATAGCGCCTTATAAATAAACAATAATAATAATAATAGCCAAACGCCAAGTAATTTGAGGTGTCTTCTACATATCATGCTGTCTTTTCATTTATTTTTACAGAAACAAAAGGAAAGAAATGCCCCAACAACATTCTCTAACCTGCCATTCTATTTGTAACATACAATGCAGAAATATTGGTTACACATATTTGCAAATATATGATACGCCACCAGCCACAATCAAGGTTTTGTGTGTGTTCGTCCAAACTCAAAAAAGTGAAAGTCTCCATATTGGGTCATATATCATGTGATATCATATCATATATATCATCTGTTTTTGCACTAAGAAATAACACACCTGATGCCTCTAAGATAGCATCTGTGGACCAACACCCCCTCTCAGCTGCTGATTCCCTGCCTTCCATGCACCTGTTTAAATAAAGTTACACATTTATTATGAAATATGTTTGGAAGCATGTATGGGACCAGCTTGGGAGGGGCTGGGGGCATATCATATCATTGAAAACACACCACAGTGTGAATACAAACGAATACTATGCCCACCATATAACGCTTTTCTTTTTTTGGTGTTTGCAAATATGTGTTTAACTAATGTTTCTGCATTTCATTTACAGATAGAATGGCAGGTTAGCTAATGGTTAATAAGCGATGTGCTGTTTCTTTTTTCCTTTGCATTCTGTGCAGATGACCCTTCATGCACATGTTTATTACCCTATAAGTTGATTTGAGCAACCACCGTTTTGTGTAAAGCTTCGTTCGTATTTACGCTGATGGTACGTACGTTACGTAACATCATGCGCAGTAAATACTAATGGGCGAGTTTACGTAATCGGCTAGTGTACTTAGCTCAGGATCTGGCCCAATGTTTGGAACAATATCCTGTTAGTGTGTATGATGCAAGAATCTTCCTTTCTCTAGACAAAGTACATATTTTATTGTTTTATAGTTTGACTTGATCTTTTAAACCTCCCAATTTTACCGATCAAACAATGAAACGATGTCAGAAGAACATTTGGTAAAAAAATAATAATATTAATAATAAATCATTGAGTTGCCGGTAAATTGTGTGAAGTTACTTAAGTAGTTTCATGGTGTGAAATTTATGTAGTGTGTACCCAGCTTAACTCTTAGGGATTTATTAAGCTGCGGGTTTGGAAAAGTGGAGATGTTGCCCATAGCAACCAATCAGCTGACATTTTCTAGTATTTCATAGGAAATTGGGAGCTACCATATGAATGGTTGCTATGGCAACATCTCCACTTTCCCAAACCCGCCGCTTAGTAAATCTGGCCCTTAGAGATGCAGGCCAAGTGCCGCCAATCAGCAGAAGTCCCTGACCTTTTAATTCAACTGTGTCTTTTGCATCTGATTGGTTAAAAATTCTGGTGCAGGACCTAGTTTTACCAAAAGGCTCAAACTCTGGGTCTGATCACCATGATTAAGACCCTGACAGAAGAGGCCTTTCCAAAGCCATGTTAACCTTTTCACACTTAACCGTAACGCAACCAGTTCCTGGTTAATACTGCTTTGATTCCTTGTACAGGTACCTGAGGAAGAACAACACGTCCAAGTCTACACAGAGGTCCCTGATCAACAGAGCCAAGCGTAATGTAACCCATACCCCCATATTTCATGACGTGTGGTCTGTAACAGCCCAGAGACTTCTCCACAGTGGTCCTTGGAACAAGCAGTCAACATGGAGATTCAAAATTCAAGTGGGGACAAACTTGACTTTAGGTGTCCATCGTATCTGGGAACCCACCAAGGGAGAGAGAATGCACAGCCTACCTGAGACCTTCTACCAGCTTTCATGGATGGAGTCAGCCTGGTGCATTTTATAGATTTTATATACTGTATTTTATTAACAAACTCAGCTCTTATCACTTAAATTGTCTTTCTTTTTTTCTGTTTTTCTTTTCTATAATAACCATTTTATAGGTTTTTTACAAAGTTTCATGGTGCAAGAAACTAATAACTTCAGATGTGAACCTTTAAAGATATGCAGCACTTCATTTTATAGGGATCCTATTATTGCATAAATGTATCTACCCACGAAATGGTATATAGGATATTAATGGAGGCACGTACCAAAAACACAGGCGTTGTTTTTTTTTGTTTTTTTAAATACTGTTTTTATTCATTGAAATGTGATATTGTTTGTTAGTGTTACGGTCTGCGTTAATGAACTGCTCACTTGCCAGGCCCGCTTCGTCGGCAGCTGCGGTTGGTGAAATTCAAAAGGGCACTTTGTAAATGGTCAGTAGGACAGACTACTCCCTTTAAGGTGAGCCAGAACTGTCCTCTAGCTGGTGCTCATCACTGGTGGACAACCAGTACATCTTATATGAAGAATTCCACATCTCCCCACACTCCACCTCTTGTGGCTCCTGCCAATCACAACGGAGATAACATTTGTGGGTGCCCCTCATCTAATTGATTCATTGGGCCTGATCTAGACCTTTTTTACAACGGTCGTAACTGTAAAAACGGCTACGCGGGTGGCAGATGTTACGCTCAGAAATTCTGTGCGTATGGGCCTTGAGCGTACCGGCTTTGTCACACCGCTCGAGGGGGCGTGCCTGCCATACGATACCCGTAAATACGCACCGAGGACAGGGGTGAGTCATTTAAATCGTACAGTATGGGCGTGCTAAGTGTCGTAACTACGCAATGAGCTTACGGACGCCCGTGGTTGCGATCAAAAAAGTTAGGGGAGGGTTTGCTGGGTGTAGGTCTGGATTGGGCCCATTGTCCAGAGTTTAGCTGAAAAGTAGATTTTTCCCAACCCATGTTGGCCCCTCATCAGGTACATAAAAGTATATGATAACGCTACACTGCATTGAGTCATGGCTCCTATTCAGATACTTAATTTGTGCATTAAATAGCATAAGACAACCAAATGTCATTGCTTTTAGATGACACAACTGAAACTGGAAGGATCGACAAGTCAATGTACAATTAGGCCCTATTCCTTACAGTGCAGACTATTACAGTACAGACTACATCTAAAAAAATAATAATTTTAAGTTTGACCTTATTTAGCAAAAAAGGTCAATATTCATATACATTTTTGGAAAACTCCATCTTTGAATAGATGCATTTGTATACTGATTCAGTCCACAAAATTGGCACCCCTATGAATTTTTTTGTGGGATATCACATTTTTTATATATCCACAATAGAACCCCATCAAATGCTGTAGGAGTATCATAAGATAAAACACTAGTGATCGTTATAATGACAGCCGCGATTGGCTGTACCGATGGCATTTTGAACTGCAACCATGTTCTTGGAAATGTTGCTTTCAATGACATATTAATAAGGAAAACTGTGAGACTTGGTATATTAAACTGTGTACAAATTCAATTTTTACGTATTATTTTTTAAGAAGTCACTATGTATATCTGAATTGCATGCACTTTCTTTAAAAAAATAAAAATAAAACATTCATTAAAATTTGCCTCTCTGTGTTATCAAAAATCACCCCACCCCTGTTGTTAATGCCTATACATGTCCTTTACTAATGTTCACAGCTGTGCAGAGTATTTCATCGGATGAGTGAATAAAATATGATTGTGATCATTTGAAATTGATGTCATGATTTTGGAATTTAGCTATCTTTTGGTATTTTCTTTAGCTGGGCAGATAAAACGTTAGATCATTTCACATCTATATTTTCTGTCTATGAGTGTCAAATGGACTTAGAATTATAGTAGGATACGTAAAACCACTTTTATCCACTAGATGGCACTCTAAGAAAGGGTTGTGTTTTTGTTTTGTATATGTTTTTTTTTTTTACCATTCCTTAACCTATGTATGGCTACAGACTGGGATTATGCAACCTGTTGGTGGCTGAGAATACAGGCAGACTGTACATGCCTCCTCTCCTCATCTTTAAGTTGGTATTTACCACACAAACAAATATTTTTCCAATACATGTACTTAAAAAAAGGTTTATCTGCCTTATGGAAGAAGTCAAGTGCTTGCAAGGGGTGATTTATATTTTATATCTACAGCTCTAGAGTCCAGGTTTTGCATCCCTGGAGATTAAGTGAGCTTGAAAATACAGAAAGTATTCTGATAAAATAACCTGGCAGCATCTCGGCCATTGTATGATCATTAATTGCATGGTGCAAAAACACAACCAAAATGCCTATGGACTGTTTTTCAGCCATAAGGCATCAGAAATCAAAATAGCAATGTCTTTGTTATTCATCTTCTTCTTCTTCTTCTTCTTCTTCTTCTTCTTCTTCCCCTTCTTCCTCTTCTTCCCCTTCTTCCTCCTCTTCTTCTTTCTCTTGTTCTTCTTTTTCCTCTTCTTCTTCCTCTTCTTCTTCTTCTTCTTCTTCTACTTCCTCTACTTCTATTTCCTCTTCCTCTTCGTTTTCTTTCTCTTCTTCTTCTTCCTATTCTTCTTCCTCTTCCTCTTCTTCTTAATCTTCCTCTTCTTCTTCCTCTCCTTTCTCTTCTTCTTCTTCTTCCTTTTCTTCTTCCTTTTCTTCTATTTCCTCTTCTTCTTCATCCTCTTCTTCTTCTTCCTCTTCTTTTTCCTCTTCTTCCTCTTCTTCTTCTTCCTCTTCTTCTCCTTCTTCTTCCTATTCTTCTTCTTCCTCCTCCTCTCTTTCTTCTTCCCTTTTTTTCTTCTCCTCCTCCTCTACAAGAGAGATCACAATCTGAAGTAAAATGTCTTAAATAAACATTGGGATTTCAGGGAAATGTATTGTATATAAACGTAAGGTGTAATGTATCTTATAGCATCTACTATATTTGCAACTTTTGTAACAGCCAACAAAAAGAGGTGGAGCCTACTTCTATCCGGTACAAAAATGTTGCATGTATCTGCTTCTAACTTTTAGAAATTATTATCCATGCTTATTTATATAGCGCCACAAACTATCCGCTGCACCTTACAGAGAACATTTGACATTCACATAAGTATATTACATAACATATATATTTATATATTCACAAACCTACAGGGGCTACTGGAGTGTGGGAGAAAACCGGAGCACCCAGAGAGAGCCCACGCAGACCCGGGGAGAACATACAAACTCCACACAGATAAGGCCTAGTCTGGAAATCGAACTCATGACCTGAGCGCTGTGAGGCACAAGTGCTACTCACCGAGTCAGTGTAGCTATCCCAAATACAGATAATAAGTTAAATTATCGCCATTTATTCGCTGATCTGTACAGACCAAACTGATATTAATTTGAAAAATTTTACTTAACCATTATTTATAGGTCCATTTCCATTAAAGGTCCCCAGCCGCCTTGTGACGCCATTACACAGTGACAGGAACAAGATTGCAGATGACATTTTCTTCTTTTGTATCCTATTAAATCACTTAACATCCACTGTCATTTAGACTTTTTTTTTTTATTATTATTATTTTGTGCAAGAAAACGAGAGGTCTAATTAAATCTTCACACCTCCAACAGGGGTGCAAAATGATTTAATGAGTTTTTTTTTTTTTTAGCACATTCTCTGCATTTTAATGTTTAAGAAGAGCTCATGTGACAAATTTATTCTCAGATCTGCTCGTCCCGTCCTGGTTTTATCCTTAATCGCTCAGCTGACAGAAGGAGAGTGAATTAAGAGGATGAGGGTCTCATCGCCCCTAGGAACTGACTCCCTACACAGATAACCAGATACGGACTGACAGCTCTGAATAATATCAGCATATTAAGACTCTTTTGCTCGACACTGATAAGTGTTCTGCCTGCTATGAAGTCATCTCGGAAGTTACAAAACGATCATCCGCAGATTAAATCTCCCTCCTGCCTTTCCAATGTATTTTATCCTTGCAAAATGCTGTGGGAATGGATGGTGCATACATTCCCACATATCAGATGGGATTTGCTGTGTGCCTCCTGATTAATTCCCAATTACATATATGACAGAAGGGGAGGGGGTTAAAATGCACAGTCTAGGAGATAATACACAAACCAGTGAAGTAGCTAATCAATTATATCTTTTCGTATTTTACATTTAATTTTATAAAAGTTTATTTTTGTAATACTACACATGTGTTATGAATATATTTACACCGCCTCCTAATTTCACTTGAATTACTGGATCTAGAGATACGATTATCACCTCGTTTTTGCCAGTTCTGTACAGATTGCGGCAGCATTGTCGGTATTATGCAGGCACCTGTGCTACTCGTTCTAATCACACTCAAACCTATTCAGACTTAAGAGGAATGACATGTCCGGCTTCCGGCTTGCAAATTGCAAGTTGGCGGGATTTGGTATTACAAAGTGCAGTTATGATGTCATCATTTGTATGTCAGGATGTTCTTACATCATCACCTCAGCTTATTTATCAAAATATTTCATTTATTATTAAATTAATATTATATTATTTATCATTAAATTTATTGATATAAAGCACAAAAGTGTAAAACCGCAACACGGTATGCAATGTCCCGGGGGACTTCCCTTAGTGGACCCCCGCGGGCGAGAATCTCTCCACCGCCCTGCGCTGAACCAGATAGGGTGGGCCTGGTGGTTGCTTGGAATTCTGAACATTCCAGTTGTTGGGTCGTTGTAATTTTGTAATATTCTGTGAAATAGGCACATGCCACATACAACACTGTAATCGAGGCGATTAGCCAACAATTGGTTGATTACCACGATTACCGTCTAGTACGTAATCAGCTTCAACTTGTAATAACTATGCAGTCTGGTCACCTGCATAACAGATCCGTGCATTTATATTATCATGTAATCAAAGAATTTACACTAGGGGTTCTGTATCAGGGCTCGAAGTGACAGGTTATACGGGGGTAGGCTATACCGTCCAGAGGCAAAACTAGCGAGTTGTGCAAACAATATGCTTAGACCATGATGATATCCCAGGTAACCTAGAGGGGTGCTTCGGTGGTACGGTGATGACAGCTGTGGGTCCTTGTATTAGCATGGGTGCACCTGTTGCACCAGTGGTAGTCCTGCCTCTGATACAGTCACTTCTCCCATTGATTTAATTGAAAAGCTATAAATCCCCATTCACTTCTGTTATTTCTAAATGTCCATTTCAAATGTCCACTTCGACCACTGTTCTGTGTCTGTGTATATATATATTTACCAAGAAAAGCGCCACTCCGAGCTATTTAGTTTTATTAAACTTTCAGGGACAATGGGGTAGATCCAGAACTACGTTTGCCGTACGTTTATTTGCGTAGCGTATTTTTGTTACACTCCCCTCGTTCCACCCCTTGAACGTACGTTTTTGTCAAGATACGCTTTCCAAACCCTACCTTAACTTTTTCCAACGTAACCGCAGTCATACGCACACGTATGTATGGGCTAGACGAATTTACGCAGCTAAGCACGCCCATACTGTACACTTTAAATACAACCCCCCGCCTACTTCACGTATTTCAGCCGTATTTTGGACGCACGTAAAATTGGCACGCCCACACGTAAGTATTTACGTGACACATACGTGAATGGCCCATACGTTCACAATTATGCTGCGCTATTGAGCGTATTTTCTATGGTGCGCATGTGCAGTACTTACAAATAAGCGATTTTACATCTCCGCCACGCGTAAATTCGCTCCGAAGCGTTGTTCTGGATCAGGCCCAATGTGTTTCCTTATGATAGTTTAATAAAACGGAAACATCGGACTGGACTAAGGTTCTACATGTGGTAATTTAATGCAAGCTCGGAGTGTCGCTCTCCTTGGTGACTATGGCCCATATTCAGACTTGCGTTTTCTGTGCCCGTCCTTCCGTAAATAAGCGTTTGTAGTTACTGGGCATGCGTAGTCATTTTTGTACATTATTTATGTAGCGTTTCGCTACATTGATTGCGTACACGCGGTCTTTAAGACCGCGTGTACGCAATCTACGTAGCGAAACGCTATGTAAACAGCGTACAAAAATTACTACACATGTCCAGTAACTACAAACGCTTATATACGGACGGACGGGCACAGAAAACGCAAGTCTGAATACGGGCCTATATGTCAACAGTGAAATATTGTGGAGAAGGCGTCTAAGTACTTATTGAACCTATATGGTTGATACACCAGGAATGCTGAATAATTGGACTGTAAATATATATATATTTGTTGAATAAATAAAAAAGCTTGATAGAATAGCATAAATCTGGGATTCGTTGCATATCTGGTCAAATTTGGCTTTACACAACTATTATTTTAAATACAATAGGTTCAAAGGAATTTAAAATGTGGACATTAGAACATTTTGGTGGTTATTCATTTCCTGTTTGTGTTTATACTTTGTTCATGGGGAAAAAATACCGTTAGCCTTAGAATATAAGAGGAACCCCATTTTGGTCTATCCCGATAAGACTTTCAATTGCTAAACCGAGCCATATGATACAGAAAAACAGATTGTACTTTAAATTGCAGGGGCAAAATTCCAGCATTTAAGGGGAACTGCTTTTACCCACGTCCAGATAATAGATCATTTTCTCCCTACCGTGACTTTGGGATTAATAAAGTAATCCTATCAAAGGACATCTGCTGGTATTGTTGGCCTTAAGAAAAAATAAACAGTGTTCTGGCCACCTCCTCCTTGGTACTATTGTACGAGGATGGAGGAACGACAGAAGAGAAAGGTTCTGTCCTGCTGTGGTCTGCTAGAAAGACGGATAAAGACAATTAAAACAAACTTTCCTCGTCAGTGGACAGAAAAGGTCATTCATGTTGTCTTGTGTAAGTTCTGTGTCCTCTTTATTGAGTTCCTTTCTTTATTCAGTTGTGTGTGGGTTTTTAAAAGGTGTCCCTATGCCTCAATACAAGCCTAGAGGTCACAGGATTGATTGTAAGGTCACCTCGCTGAATGGTCATATTGGCATTATCCTGTGTCTTCCAAGGATGTTCCCATTGAATGACCCGAAAAAAAAAAAATGGAAACGCCTCCTCTGTAGTCTCTTTAGGACAGTATGAAGAGACATAAAGACAGTGATTAGCAAGCCTTTAAAACCTACATACATGGTCAGCAGATAATAGGGTTAGGTAAATAGATGGAGTTTATTAGGGGCATGATTATTTGTAATCATTGTTTTACTCACTCTTCAGTAGAGTTAAATGTGGAGGGAGAGAGAGAGGGAGAGAGAGAGAGAGAGAGAAAGATTTTTTAT
>WWET01000303.1:57941-70717 GCA_011038615.1 Limnodynastes dumerilii
AGCCGGCGTAAGGAAGGGGCCATACGCTCGCACAGGAGCGTATGGCCGCTTAGCCCGTCCTCCCACCCTCATTTAACTAGCTCCCCCCACCCACCTACACTAATCTGAACGTAGGGACGCTGGGGGACGTCCCCTCCAGCTCCAGCGTCCCTACGGTGCTGCTACGGATGCCCGATCCACAATCGGGCGTTGCTAAAGCGACGCCGGGCAACATCTGCTCGGCGCATGCGCAGATCGGCTTTTCAGCCGATCTTACGCTTACGCCCGCCGTCCTAGCGATGGCGGGCGTAGGTCTGGATCAGGCCCATAGTAGCTACATAGAACATAAATAGTGTACATATAAATGCTAGTCCGGAAAAATCTCATCTCAGTACATTGTCCAATGTCTGCATAAATGCATCTATTGTCCTGCACATTACCACAAACATAGCATGTCCGTATGTTATTCCATTCCTCCTAGTAATATTGTGATAGAGACAGTTTGATACTCATATGATATTGAGTAAGCAGTGACAAATTGACCCTATACTTGAAAATAAAAAGAAACGGAAAAAGAAAACATAAACCACCTCACGGTGGTGCTTCACTCCGGAGAGCCGCTATATTACCCTCGTGACTGCAGATCAACGGAGGCGGCATGCACATCAAGATCTCGTGGGGCAGGATTCTAAGCGGGAGAGAAAGATCTGGACAGCATCTGAGACCACCTGATGCGCGCTTTCTCAAAGGTATGGTACTGTCTCTATCACAATATTACTAGGAGGTATGGAATAACATATGGACATGCTGTGTTTGTGGTAATGTGCAGGACACATAATAGATACATTTATGCAGATATTGGACAATGTACTGAGATGAGATTTTTCCGGACTAGCATTTATATGTACACTGTTTATGTTCTATGTAGCTACTATGTTCTTATTTAATTTCGCTGCAATTTATAGTAATAAAATATTATTGTAAATTTGTAATCTTTTGGAATTGGAGCACCTTTGTGCATACGGCTCTTTTTTTTTTCCTTACTTAGTCAATAGGCATATACTGTATCCTTTTCTGTCATACAACAACAAGGGTTTATTATTATTATTGCCACAACGTTTGTCTCATTTCCCAGACCCCCGCTGTGACGTTCCTACTGTACGGTTGCTATGTGACGCTCTCAGTGTGCCGTCGCTATGCGGAGGGTGTGGAAATCCTCTCTAGGCCCATCTGGAGCAGAGCCGTAGGGCTTGTCCCAGCAGACTAGGCCGAACTTGGCCTCTTGGATGGAAACAGGGGCCTGGGAACCTCTCTCCGCCGGCCTCGCTCTGGTTCACAGGCACCTGACAAAATGGCATTTTACTCGACTCTCTGTTCTAGTCGGGGCTTTCAGATGGGCCGCCATCCTCCCTGCATACTGATCTGTCTCCCATTCTGAGCTTGACAAGTGCACACATCAATAAATTACCCCCAACCTGCGACTCTGAAACAATCTGTCCACTAAACTCCATTCATCCCCAGACAGCGCCCATTATGTGGGCGATTAAAGCCTCTGGAAGGGCTTGTAAAGGATACTGTTTCTCCGTCAAACTGTAAATAAGACGCTAAAAGAAAAAAAAGAAAGAAAGAAAGAGAGTCTGCCTCATGGATGCCCCAGCCACAGAAAGCGAGTGAATTGCTTATGGCCGCTGTGTATAAACTTGATAAAAATGAAGAAAGGGCGTTTCAGGGCCTAGACACCAGGAAACAAGCCTGCATCTGTTTTTTTGTTTTGTCTTGGTTTTTTTTTCCCCTGGGGGTTAAATTAGTATTCGATTGAGTGGTGCGACAACAATTTGGAGGAACGTCATTCTTTTGCAGACGGGATTGTTCAGACTCAGTGTCAGAGGAAACGGCGCGCTACAGACTCCATTTTTCCCGCCTCGGCATTGCTTTACATTAGTGCATGTGTAAGGGGCAGGCGGCGGTCATTCTCTGTGAGTATGTTAATTATTACAAGTTCAAACACAGCCTATGGCCGTCGGCGCCAGATAACAAAAACAAAAACAAAAAAAGATTATTTCCTGGTAAGGTTGCAACATTTAGGAATAGATTGTGATTCAGATGCTTATGTTTAACTAGATTTAACAATCACAATGCATTTATAAGCAGGTAATTAGCCCAGTTTGCTGAGGAATAACTGGTGTTTAACTGGCATTTCACTATAATGGTGTCAAATATATTGTCTTATGGGGCACGCATAGTAAAATGTCCCCAGTCTGACACGTGCTGTTTCTAGTGGATGCTTGTGCATTATTAAAATATATTTGGCACATTTGCAAATAGGATAGCAAAGAATATTCATAAACCAATTGGGTGCAATTTGTGGGGCAGGCATAACAAATTTTCACCATGGGCCTGATGCAGATTTGAATGTATGTCCGATGATATAACATAGCTCCACCTTCTTTTGCAATGCGTACACAAATACATGCGATCCAGAACCATTTGTAATGCGTAATAAATTCATTATTTTGTAGTACATTCACATTGCAAAAGAAGTGCTCACGCAATTCATAACCTCCAATATCAGCATATATTTGATTGTACTACCCTAGTTTTGTGGGCACTGTGTTGCTGGTGCGAAATGGCCCTTTTAGAAGCAGACACAGCCAAAAGCTAATTTTCAGCTGTCTTTAATTCGAAAAGGCAGCAATTTTCGTAAAAAAAAATTTGGAAACCCACGCAGACCCATCACACCGACCGGTCAGAGATGTGAGTTACACTCTTCAGGGACTTTTAGGGTTAGGGTCTGGGGAAGGGAGGGTTAGGGTAAGGAAAGGGGAGGGTTAGGGTTAGGCTGTGAAATGGGGAGTCTTAGGGTTAGGCTGCGGGAAGGGGAGTCTTAGGGTTAGGCTGTGGGAAAGGGAATTTTAGGGTTAGGCTGTGGGGAAGGGAGTTTTAGAGTTAGGCTGTGGGGAAGGTAGTCTTAAGGTTAGGCTGTGGGGAGTGGAGTCCTACGGTTAGGCTGCGGGGAAGGGAATCTTAGGGTCAGGTTGCAGGGAAGGGAGGGTTAGGGTAATGGAAGGGGAGGGTTAAGGTAGTGGAATGGGAGGGTTAGGGTTAGGTAGTGGAAATGTAGGGTTTGGGTCAGGATAAGGATAAGGGTTACGGTAGAAAAATACTTACCAATCGGCGCATAGGCTTTCGCTTCCAGGAGCATCGATTGCTTCTCCTCCTCGAGGCAGATGCAATTATTTTCTGAACCTATGCTCCATTCAGTGGTATGAAATGGCCCTTTCGGAAAAGGGCCGTTCGCACCAACAACCCACACAACCTTTTTTGCAGTGTGTATATGGCATACATCCCAACAAAACGGAAACAGGACAAATAAGCCCCACCCTGGTCCTGCCTAAAGTTTGACCCTGGTCCTCCTGCCCATACTCCACTCATTACTGCCCAAACTCTGCCCATTTCATTAAAACCTCACCCCTTTTGGCACGGCAGAAGGGCAAAATTAACATAGTTAAAAAAAAAACGAAAAAGGAACAAAATAAATACCCTTATCGGAACAATGTGCAAGGTGGGCGCGACAGTGGGACAGTCACCTGTAATCGGGACAGTGCCGCTGGAATCAGGACAGCTGAGAGGTATGGCAAACGGTCACATAGCTGCATTGAGCTTGGCGGGTTTGTGCCTGCATGCTACCTGCCATACTGACATTGGCATCCAAAGGTACTTCCTCCTGCGGAACATTGCACGCATCCGTCACTTCCTCACCAATCAGCTACCAAAACCCTTATCTACTCTCTAGTCATATCATGTCTCGACTACTGTAACCTCCTCCTCGTTGGTCTCCCACTCACCCGTCTTGCCCCCCTTCAATCCACACTCAATGCTGCTTCCAGGCTCATCTTCCTCTCACGCTGCTCTACCTCGGCCTCTTCTTTAGGTTAAACCCTCCACTGGCTTCCAGTCCACTTCAGACCTCTCTTTAAACTCCTGACCCTCACCTTTAAGGCCATTTCCTCATCCACTGCTCCCTACCTCTCTTCTCTCATCAACATGCACACCCCTTCCCACCCTCTCTGTTCTGCTAACCACCGCTGTCTGACCTCCCTACTGATCACCACATCTCACACTCGTGTCCAAGACTTCTCCCGTGCTGCACCTCAGCACTGGAATGACCTCCCTTATTCAGTCAGACTCTCCCCCACATTGCAGATCTTCAAGCGCTCACTCAAAACGCACCTGTTTAGGATAGCCTACCCCTCCTCCACTTAACATCCTCACTGCAGCCTACATCTATCCCTTCTTCTCCTTCCTTCCTTCCTTCCTCCTCTCCTCCACTCACACCAGCAGTCAACTTTCTTCCACTTCCTTATGTCTTCTGTAAGTCATTCCTCCCACTTAGTGTGTTAGCTCATGTGAGCAGAGCCCTTCATCCTAGTGTTGTTTCCCCCTCTAATACCCTTTTACCCCGTCCCCACCCGATAGCTCCCTCTTAACCTCTCACTGGGCTCTACCCCCTCCTTCCTGATCTGCCAAACTTGACACCTCGCATTTCGCCTTGCTGTCTGAGCTTGCTTCACTTTATTGTATTTTTGTGATATTTTTATATTTATATTGTATTTTATTATGTACTGTGCTGTCTTGTATGTCTGTACTGTATATTAATATGTACTATGCTGCCCATCCCTGCCCTGTATGTCTGTACTGTATATTATTATGTACTATGCTGTCCATCCCTGTCCTGTATATTATTATGTACTATGCTGTCCATCCCTGTCCTGTATGTCTGTACTGTATATTATTATGTACTATGCTGCCCATCCCTGTTCTGTATATCTGTCCTGTATGTTGTTGTATTTTGTACGGCGCTGCGGACACCTTTTGGCACCTTATAAATAAACCATAATCATAATAATAATACTGTTGCATGCACCTTTGGATTGCACACAGCCCGCATTAATGTGCGTACGACTCTTGATCAGACGCAGATACTCTCAGAAAACGGCATGCGTGATCACGGCCGAGTCTCCCATCAGTCCATTGCCAGCGGAGAGAAAGAAATGAAGCGTTAATGTCCCAAATCAAGGTTTTTTTTTTAAATGTATTATTTTCCTATGATAAATCACAGAGTGAGCAGTGCTACGGTAACAACCGCGTACGAGGAGTTATATTTTCTCAAATGACACAACAAAGATGACCTAGGATGCTGGCAAGACATCAGAAGTTCAGCTGTTAAAATAAGCCACTTGCTTCAAGGCGAGGGAATTCTGACCCCCATCAACATGAGTTTCAGTCTCTAATCTGATCACATGTCAGTGATTTGCAGTTTCAGCCTCTCGGTACCAAGCTCCTGTCGGCCGCAGCCATCCAGAAGAGGGAGGCGGGTGGGAGGGGGGGGTGGAAGAATCTCTGTAAAGGAGATTTAACGTGACTGGTTTGAAAATCTTGTGCATGCAAAAGATCTAGAAGCAGTAAGATCTCACTACCACCCGGGTTCTGTTATGTACATGTCCATATCGATGCCACGGTACTACGACAACCATCCATCGTGTACAGGTGTCAAAACTCAGGCTGCATAACGGACCCACAGCCTTTAAGGGTAATAGTTTCCCCTCAGAGGGGGTAGAGGCTAACACAGTAGATTTAAATTTAAAACATAATGGGCTGGAATCAGATTTAAGTGCATACTGTGCTCGCAAGTCCTATGCAGCAGATGCAAAATTACGCCAGTGCAATCCTGTACTCCATACGTGTGATGGTAGTTTGCTCCTCCAACACTAACACCAATTGTTAGGCCTTATGCGGGAATTGAACTTAAGACCTCAGCGCTGTGAGGCACAGGTGCTCACCATGCTGCCCCAACCCAAATCATAACCCTAATGCTAACCCTAATCACAGCCTAGCTCTAACCGCAGCCTAACCCAAACCCGAACCGCAGCCAAGCTCTAACCGCAGCCTAACCCAAAAACTAACCGAAGCCTAGCTCTATTTGCAGTCTGACCCAAACCCTAACCGCAGCCTAGCTCTAACTGCAGCCTAACCCAAACCCTAACCGCAGCCTAACACTAACCGCAGCCTAACCTAAACCCTAACCGCAGCCTAGCTCTAACCGCAGCCTAACCCAAACCCTAACCGCAGCCTAGCACTAACCGCAGCCTAACCCAAACCCTAACTGCAGCCTAACTTAAACCCTAACTGCAGTCTAACTCTAACCGCAGCCTAATCCAAACCCTAACGCAGCCTAGCACTAATCACAGCCTAACCCAAGCCCTAACCGCAGCCTCCTCTTCTTCCCTCCCCAAACATGCCCCTCAGAATGTAAGTTGCCTCAGCTGAGTTGGGGCCTGAATGGGCGCGATTCTGTGCTCTTCGGTTCTGAGCATGCACAGTGAAAAATCCTGCAGCGATACATCACGGCAGGTGGCGTACACTCACCACTGGATCGCGCCTGACTTGTGGCTGGTGTAAATGTGTTGCCGTAAACTCTATCCAAACCCTATCCAAACCTTATGGTGTAAATGTGTTGCCGGAAACTGTGTGGACTTACGCCTGTGTTTAGGTCTGGATAAGGTCCAATTGCGTAAGCACTCCCTTCCCCTACCTCCCTTTACCTCCTCCCTCCCACGAAACGCAAGCAGCCTTGCAGTAGGTTGTATTCAGATCCGAATTGCCGTAATTGTGTGCATATTTGTTCTGCACAGTGAGAAGGAACGCAGAAATACACTAAACAAATGGGCAGACTGGATGGGCCATGTGGCTCTTATCTGCCGTCACTTTCTATGTTTCTATTGTTGCACCAATGGGAACCTTTAATGTTGAAAAGCAATGGCTGTTTATACACAAGTGATCGGTACAATGAACTAGCAGTTTTGGTGGCACAATGCATAACTTCAAAAGGTGTAACTGAAATTTAAAATGGTTTTGTACATTGTTTTTTTTATTTATGTAGCAGACTTCAAATTCAGTGAGAAGTTCTATGTAGCCATATACTACTCTGCCACAGCAAAATTAGCAGTATTAGTTTAATGGACACTGGTCAGGTAGTCTACACTTGTCAGATCGGCCAAATACTACACCCAGAGAGGGGTTCTCACACAAGCACCGTACGCTGGAATAGACCCAGGCTTCCAGCCATTGCAATCGCCAAGACTGAAAAAAAAAATGGCTGCTTTAAACAACGGCACATACGCAGCAAGTGCAAGCTCTGTACAGCTCTGAATTCTCAGGATCCAAACATCTATACAGCTTTGCATGTTTCCAATGGCACAGAAGGAGCGAGTGCAAAAGAGGTACTTCAATTATACAGGGAGCGTGTGCCTTACATTGACCATCCTATCCAGATTTCCCATCCATTATAATTTAAAGGACGGCACAGGAAACTCAAAGCAGGGGTCATATAGTGTCTGCGAGTGAGGAGCATGACCTCTGCAGCAGTCACACAAAAAGCTGAATACAGCAGGGATCCGGTTCATTGCATCTATAACAGCATAAGGGCAACCGAATGGTGACGTGTTAGGAGGCCATATCTATATGAGACTACATGGTCTACGAAAGTGATGGGAAACCTCATCAATTAATGCACACGTGGGTTGCCCCTTAAATATAAAATATCCCAATATTAACTTTCATCTCAATAAAATAATGCATTTAATGAAAGATCAGCATGAGTAATTGCTTATCAGCAGGCACTGTTCACAAGCGTTACAAGCGATAACGAATCTGACGACGCAGGAATTAGCAGGTAAAGCTATACGGCACATCTTTGTGTACACAGGAGGTCTCTGTTAAGACACTACCTGCATTTGAATAGCCTGCAGAGACCTCCTGTGTACACATATAGCAAATGGATAGGGACTCACCTACAGGAGGTGCCTTGACGCTGGGCAGGTGAGCTTAACCCAATATAGCTATATTGTGAACTAAACCTCCTTTTTATTTATGTGCAGACACATAGTGTTATTTAATGTATGTTTGGAGCGCCGGACCTCTTTTGTTCCTTGTATTTACATTGTGGTCACTTTGGTCCTTGGCTGCACCCCTATATTTATATATACACTTGCACATATTTAATTTGTTGGATAGAAGCGCAGCCATTTTTCTTGCTACTGTTTAGTTTTATTTGGGAGTCTGACCACTCCCAAAACATGGCCGCTGCAAGCTGTTCAAATGCAGGTAGTCTCTTAACAGAGACCTCCTGTATACACATATAGCAAATGGATAGGGACTCACCTACAGGAGGTGAATTGACGCTGGTGAGCTTAACCCAATATAGCTATATTGTGAACTAAACCTCCTTTTATTTATGTGCTGACACATAGTGTTATTTAATGTATGTTTGGAGCGCTGGACCTCTTTTGTTCCATATATATATATATATAGTATATGCAGTCTATACATGAAAATATATAATAAAATAATATAAAGTTCAGAAAATAGTTCAATAGTATAAGACCGACCATCATCTGATTTATTTATCATCTGATTATTTATTTTGTCTGCAGGTCTCCCCTGTGTTACTATGGAGGGTGTGTAACAGGTGGCAGTCAGTCTTGTACTGGGTGTATCAGTGTCTGCAGGTCTCCCCTGTGTTAGTCTTGTACTGGGTGTATCAGTGTGTGCAGGTCTCCCCTGTGTTACTGTGGTGGGTGTGTAACGGGGGGTCAGTCTTGTACTGGGCATATCAGTGTCTGCAGGTCTCCCCTGTGATACTGTGCTGGGTGTGTAACAGGTGGGGTCAGTCTTGTACTTGGTGTATCAGTGTGTGCCGGTCTCCCCTGTGTTACTGTGGTGGGTGTGTAACGGGGGGTCAGTCTTGTACTGGGTGTATCAGTGTGTGCAGGTCTCCCCTGTGTTACTGTAGTGGGTGTGTAACAGGTGGGGTCAGTCTTGTACTGGGTGTATCAGTGTCTGCAGGTCTCCCCTGTGTTACTGTGGTGTGTGTGTAACAGGTGGGGTCACATGACCACCATCTTGACAACACAGTCCTGACATATGACTCACATGACCTCTAACATGTCAACACTCTCCACTCCTCTTATGGAAGTCTAATGATTCAACACTAGTGTGCAAGCCATACAAACATCTCATTAAATCCTTTGTGTTCCTTTAATCAAATAAAAAATGTTTTTATTAAAATAAATGTCATTGTGCACAGACATAATATAATGGTCAATGCTCTAAAATAAATAGTAATTTCACAACAATTGATGCCATGTAATGTCCAAGATATAAACCATTTTTTAACAAATTACAAAAAATATTTAGCAAAATGGCTTTATGTGGTGAATCATGAGAAAATAATTACATTTAAATGAAAGGTTTCTCTTTTACAAAACATAACAATCAATAATATCCAAAACAGCAAATTATATGTGTGGGAATTTAATATAAAATAAATTGATCCCACTTTTATTTGCATTTCTTTGTTTATTGCCTTTTCATAAACTGCCTATTTATAAAGTCGTACGTATGAATACGGCTAAATAAAGTGATATGTCAATACGCCCTATACAAAACAGATCTGCATAAATTATCTCACAACAATACCTCATGTTTTCTCTTCAAAAATGTAATAAAAAAAAGATGCCACTTGGAGTATAAATGATCAAATAATGCGCGATCTTAAATGGCTAACACGTCAACGACAGTCATCAAAACGCCATTTGATCTGCAATTACATTGCAATTTCATGGGATGCCACTATTTGCTTTCTTAGGCTTATTTTAGTTGACTATATACATTTGGCTAATCCTTATTATTCTCCTTAGGCAAAATGTATTTTCTCATGACTCCAAATGAGGCCTTAGTTTCCCTTGGGTTCATGTAACGTATGTTGGGCTTGGGATGTCTACGTCTGCGGTATTGTGGTCAGGCAAAGGGTCTGTATCCTGGTGGCAGGGATGGTTAATTAAGACAATAGTGGTTTAAGGACAATCGGGGTCCGACTTGTGAATTAGCGTCTAGACAGCAGCTAGTCCTCTGTCGGAATTTTAACTTGACCAGGCCTCTCTATTTTCCCCCTTACATCGATCACTCACCCTCTGTCGGCCCCTAACATCTCATTCCCCCGGCTTCTCCTTTTATTTAGATTTTATTTGTCCCTGACCTTAAACAATTCATCTTTTCACAGACATGCCCAGACTGACGGCTAGGTTTTATTATTGAAAGTCTAATGCCTTCTCACTAACAACAGCTTTACGTCATGACCAAGGAATTTTATTTTGAGCACTTTATCAAGTTTTGGACACTTTTAAACTTGTTTATTCCGGAGAAATAAATGTTAAAAAACCAAAAAAATGTAAAAATAAAATACTCAATTAATGATTGTTAACGATGGTTGATATCCTGGTATCATTCATTAAAAAAATTTTTCTTTTCTTATTTTCTCATTTTTATCTGATCGATTATACAGTCACAATCTGTAACACACAATTTCTTAGATTATCAGATGACTTGTCCAGGATTTTGGCCTGTTTTGTTTTCTTGTGTTTAATTTGTTTGGGGTATGATCCTTTTAGAGTACAAGGCTTTACAATAATAATAATAATAATAATAATAATAAAAATTATAATAATAATAAATAGATTTCCTGGCAAAGAAATGCAAAAATATAATTTAATTTATAAAGTTATACACTTTTAACTTTTGTGTGAGTTACACACACACACACACGCACACACACGCACATTGCAAATATAATATATAATGATTTTATAAAAATCAGTATCTCACATTACCTAAACAGTAACAGATATATACCAGAACCTTAGCAGTTATAGAAATGTAATAATTTTAGTTAAAATAGAACAACGCACAATTAAATTTTTTCCTTTAACTTTATCCATTTAAGAAGTACATTATGATGAAATACATGGCTGTACAGACATTGTACAATTGCTTCATTGCTGTATGGTCCTTTGGCTTATAATAATATTAGGGTATTTTTAATATTAAACAGTACGAGCGTGAAGTGCTAATTATGCAATCCCTCCTTGTACCCCATGCAATTCCGCACATAATGGCTGACTTAAATTGGCTCACTCGTGGTAGATTCCGCGTCCACACAGCTAAGGTACATGATCAATGGAATAATTTTTTCTTGCATAAAAATTGACAAAATTTTGTTAAACAAATGAATTGATTATTCTGTGAGGTAAAGCAGCATTTGGGCTTCTATATTTACGTTTCATTAGGAACACATAAGAAACTTTGAGCTGCTATACAAAAAGGAACTGGGGGAGGAAGTAGGTGCCAACTGAGGGTTCCGCCGCCCTTTCATGGGAGGAGCCAAATATATTATGTAAAATAGAAACGGGAAACTCCTTCCCAACAAGGGGTTAAACAGGTGCACACTTGAAATAAGAAAACTACAGTAGGTTCATAAAGTAACACTATTGTTTATTAGACAGCCCATAACACTGTAACACCAATAGTGACAGAAAACAAAATAAATGACATTACATATAAAACAAGAAACAACTTGTACTGAGGTCAGAAAAAACTGCTATGTGGGTGCATACTGACAGGCAGTGTCCCGCTGTATAATACAGATTGCCTGTGAGTGGAGAGAGCAGTGAACTGACAGTACAACAAAAAGAGGGGGGTCACTGCTCACTGCCTAAGAGAAGGAGGGAGTACCCTATCCAAATACTAGTACCCGCAAGGGCACACTTCGCTCTTCTGAGCAGTAGCTGCCCCTACTCTACCTGGAGTTTGAGCAGTGTCCCCTCCGTGAAGACCTCCGGCAGCCACAGGAAGGTAAACAATTCCATGCGCTCCTGCACGTAGCGTGAAGTGGGAGGGGCTACCGGACCACGTCACCCCAATATATTATGTATACTGTAATCGTTCACCTTCAGATAACTTTAACTGTTGGTTTATGTAACCTCTCTTGCAACGTTTACTAAATATGGCCTCTATTTACAAAGAATAACACGGCAGGCGATACTTACCTTTTCCAGGCTCACTTCTTCTTGCTGCGAGCCTAGCAACTCCAAAACGCAGGATTTACTAATACACCCCTCGTACGATCTTACATTGAATGAATGAAGTCCTGACACATGTGCAACGCCTCTCTTTTGGGACTTTGAATACTTCAAAGTCCTGGCAAGAAAAACTCAGAACTTCTTCAGAGATGTGTCGTATTATTATTATTATTATTATTTTTGTCCATTTGAATCATCAATGGTGTTTCTTGTTCATATGATGTGATTCTAGTGGGCAAACAAAATATGTATACATTTTTTGTGTGTTTTTGTATGTGTGTGTGTCTGTGTACGCATGTGTATTTATGTGTGGCTATATTTTTTTATTAATTTTGTTGGTTTTTATAATTATTTTTTTATTATTTAATATAGATAAAAAAAATTTATTATTTTTTTATTTTTTTTTTACACATCCACCTATATTCTAGTGGTTTCCCCATATATACCTCCCTTTTCCTTTTAAAGATGGAATTATTATTATTAATCTTGGAGCGGTGAGAGAAACTCCGCTCCGACCATCTGTAAATATGACAAAGTTTGCATCGATTCATGGTTTGTAAATATGGCTATTCATTTTGATGCAATAATGTCAGTTTTTGCGTGAAAACGGCCATTATCACATCAAAATCAATTGATCCGAGGTTTGTAAATAGAGCCCCAAATATCTTGGTGCTTTTGGGGGGGGAATGGTCTATGGTATTGTCCTGGAATCTAAGTAGTGCAGAAACAGGGGTTACTGGATGCTATAAAGGCGTTGTTAAAAAAAAACACTCAAGGAAAAGCAATATATTTTTTTTAGAGTTGTAGGGAATTGGCAAAAGC
>WWET01000303.1:75911-101770 GCA_011038615.1 Limnodynastes dumerilii
ATCTATCTATCTATCTATCTATCTATCTATCTATCTATCTATCTATCTATCTATCTATTCCTGGAATACAGTGTTCAGTCCTGGAGGCCATATCTCCAGAAGGACATAAATACGTTAGAGACTGTGCAAAGTAAGGCAACTAAAATGGTGCATGGCCTGTGTCACACATCATACAGAGAGAGACTAGAGGAAATAACATGTATAGCTTGGAGCAGAGAAGGGCCAGGTGGGATATTATTGAAGCGTTTACATTTATAAAGGGGTGTAACCAGGTACAGTGGGAAAAATGACTGTTTGGAAAAATGACTTTCCTGAAAGAGTAGTTAATAAGTGGAATAAGCTCCCATCTGAGGTGGTAGAGGAAAAACCAGACTGCACATGCAGAGATTTACAGGAACCGGAGAAACGCTGGAAAATGGGAAAGAATAAAAGAAGCCATTATTGCCTGTTGTTCACAAAGCCTTTTTAATGCCCCATATTTTTAGACTGAGATGGTGTTTGCCTTTGCAGTTGAAGGCCGTGGTCGAGAGTCTTGGCAGGCACACGCTTGTCTTTACCACCTTCTGGGTAAACGCTGCTGACTTCTGTTGTTATGGAAACATCTAGGTGGATCTGAAAGATTCTTGTTCCCAATGACTACTAAATAAAGAACAATAAAATGCATACAATGCTGATGGCCCAAACCCTGTGCAGAGACTACTACCCAGACCTTAACCTGTGCCACTCTGGCAAACAAAGGCAATCAGTTGTTGTTCTGATGTCATAATTTGCAAATGGCATAAAATGCTTTTATAATATTTATGTTACGCATATTCTAAGGTGCAGACTAACTAACCATTTCATGGTAATGCTCACTGCAAATGCTGCCTGGCTTGGCATGTTAGTGGATCAACCAGAAAATGTACTACATTGGAAGAGTATTAATATCATTTTTTCATTTTTGGACAGTGATGGGTGACTTGACAAACTCAAAGGCTTTATTGGCCCCTTAACTCTGATTGGGTGATTGTATAGAATCCTATCCCCCTTTTTTCTGGTTGGGCAAATCAGCTGAGTCCTATCCCCTTTACTCTGATTGGGTGATTGAATAGAATGCTATCCCTTTTTCTCTGATTGAGTGATTCAGCAGAGTCCTATCCCCTTTACTCTGATTGGACGATTTTGCTGAATCCTATCCCCTTTACTCTCATTGGGTGATTCAGAAGAGCCCTATTCCCTTTTCTCTGATGGGCGAATCAACAGAATCCTATCCCTGTTACTCTTATGGGGTGAATCAGCAGAATAATATCCCCTTTACTTGCCTTGGGCAGAGTCCAGTGCCATTTACTCTGATTGGGAAATTCGGCAGAGTTCACCCTCACTCTGATGGGATGATAGAACAGAGTTCACTCAGCTTAAAACCAGACTTGATTACCTAAAAGTCAACTATGAGAGCGCAACTTAATTTGGTCTCCTCCATCTTATTTGCATAAACCTTATTTCCATACCTTGGCCAATAGCTATATGTAAGATAATTCAACCACAAGGAGAAAAGCAAATCAGTCATAAATATTAATTTTAAGGACAATATAAATGATAAAAACAAGTAAGGCCTGATGCAATCTGAGACATATTCTAGATAGCGTAGCATACTTCTTCATACTTTCGCATTAGTCCCAAAATAGTAGTGAACGTAACTATGAGAGCTAGAACTTCCTGCTGTGACAAGAATTGTTACAGGGGAGGCAGTGGCACACCAAGGGGGGGCTTCTTGTAGCCCAGAAACCCCCCCAAAAAATGAATACTGAAAAAATGCCCCCAAAACTCCATAAAACGAAATAGGGGCATGGTTTCACGGGTGCCTGTAAAAGAAGGCATGGTTTCATAGGTAGACAGGCGGACCAGCATAGAAGAGGGACCCTTTGCTTGACACACAAGAGGAATTCCATTACAGAGGTGGATATATTAGGAGTCTGGGAATGGCATACTATATACTGTGCCATTTCCAAAATCTAATATAAGCCACCTATATTATAGTATATGGAATGTCAAGACTCCTAATATATCCCACATGTATTACACACATTGGAAAATAAGAGTGTTCCTGAAAATGTGTTCACGATTGTAGCACAATTTTAGCCCAATTTGCACCAGCTCCCGGACATGACTTAGTATGGAATATCCAGGAGACTCCCAAATTTCAAGAGCAGGTCCCGCCCCCTGCCTATCACTACGGCAATTCCTAATGTTACCAAGGATTGGACAGGACATGATGACCTCATTCTCAGATCAGATCACAATTTGCATAATTGCATCATTAAGTCATTAAGCCCCGCCCCCTACAAAAAAAAACCTTTCCTTCTGAGATGTAGAAGTCTTAGAAAGTCAGCAACCCTGGTCTAAGTCTAAGGATGATGACTTCACAGCGTCATGAGGCCGTTGGACGCACAATCGACCTAGTGATTGCTTCAGCAAAGTGTGAAAATGATGCTTATGCGTTGCACAGGTCAATTATTAGAAGAATGCTGCTTTTTAAAAATAATACTTATCTACGGCAGTCACGCTGTTTTTTAAAGTTACGCCACTGACATGGTGGATTGAAATTTTACAGTAATGGTGTGAAAAGCACCTCACACCCTACAAAGAATTCCGGCCTGTCTGCATTTTAAGTGATGGCGCATCGGAAAAGTTAATGTAGGGTCCTCAGAACGTAAAGCAATGCATGCAAGGGGAGGAGTCTCACAGGAAAGTCCGAGCACAGCGGGAACTTGTATTTTGTATGGCGCTGCGGACTTGTGGTGCCTTATAAATAAACGATAATAATAATAATAATAATAATAATAATAACAACTTAGAACTCCTCCAGTTTTGGGGCTAGATTTGGTAAACTTCTCAAAAGGAAAAACTGAGATGTTGCCCCTAGCAACCAATCAGATTCTGGCTGACATTCTCCAGTATGTAATAGGAAAATGAGAGCTAGAATTTCATTGGTTGCTATGGACAACATCTCCACTTTTCCTTTTGAGGGGTTGGGGGGGGGGGGGTGTTTATATTTTTGTATTGGGGTTGGGGGGGGGGAGTGTTTATATTTATGTATTAACAGGTTTTTATACAGCGCTGTCAGATTACATAGTGCTTAACAGAGAATATACCACATTCAAATCAGTACCTACCCCTATCGGAGCTACATACTAAGGTTCTTAACACATACATACACACACTAGGATTAATATAATTGGCAGCCAATTAACCTACCAGCATGTTTTTGGAGTGTGGGAGGAAACCGGAGCACCCAGATGAAACCCACACAGATACAGGGAGAACATACAACCTCCACACAGAAAAGACCTAGTTCAGGAATCGAACTCACGACTTTAGTGCTGTGAGACACAAGTGCAGCTCACCGAGCCACTGTGCTAAGACAATGTATAGTGTATTATATTGTACCTTGTTTATAATAATAGAATTAAATTCTTCCAGCATAGAAGACAGACCGATATTCCATTACTAGAATGATTATAACATGATCAATTACAAAGGAGGTGGTTGAGGGGTAAATAAAACGATGGAATAAAAATGTATCAAGCGCACTGATTATTTTTGGGAGGTCTGAGCTTCCGACAAAAGACGACTAAACAAGTAAAAGATAGACTGACAGGGATGAATCAGATTTTGTTTCGTTAACAGCCCTGGGTTTGTTTTGCAGAGAATAAGGGAATTCCGAATTTGCGATCCCTCACCCTTATTTCCTCCCTGGAAATGTGCAGGTGCGGAAAGAGAGGGTGAAAAAATAATATAACAGATAGAAGCTTGAGAAAGAGAAAAGGCTTGTAGCAAGTCTCCGGAATGGGAAGATGCTGAAAAGCGGCTCTTCTGTATCAACGACTTGAGGGATTAAGAATGTATTCATGCAGAAATAAGACTGACACAACAGTGTGTCCTGAACTGCAGCAATTCACTAGTCAAATTGCGGGGGTCAGAAGGTCACTCAAGTTCACAGGGGCTGGCGTTTTGTAATGCAAATTGGCGGAAAAAAAAACAGTCACCGCTCTTCTGGCAGAGGCCGGGCACGCCGAGAGAAGAGGAGAAAAAAATAAAAAAGTAGACGAGGGGGGAATGCCAAGGACAAGAAAGAGGGGAGGGGGGGTGGCGTTAAAATTCTGCTTATAAAAAAAAAAAAGCCACCTGAAAATAAATAACAGACCCTTTGTACGGTTTATCCTCCATTAGTTGCAAAAAGCCAAATAGGACGGGAAGAGAAGGGAAAAAAGAAAAACCATCCAGCAACAAAGGATGAAAAAGATATATGTTTGGTTTATAAAGACGTGCCCTTGATGTGCGCCATGGCGGACATATCCCGGTAACACAAATGTCTATAGCCAGACGGGCCCTTGGCAAGGTGCCAGAGTAAAAGAAAAAACACATTTATTTATTTTCATGTAGGGGATGGGGAGAGAAGCAGATTTTCCTCCAGTCCCTCTCACCAGCAGACCTCGGACGTCACTCATTGGCTTGCGCTGGTACTGGTAACCATGACAACTGTGCCAGTCTATGATACTTAATTTGTACAGTAGGTGCAAGCTGCAAAGCCAGATGAGAAAAAAAAAAAATCATGTTTATAAATCTCGAAGATCATTTTTATTTGTAACATTCCAAAGTAAAGGAATGGATTTATCTAACAATGCCACAGCTAGTGGTAGCTGGGCCATTGTCAGCCCAATAAAAGCAGAGCATTCTGGGAAATATAATTGGGCTCCCAAAGTGGCATTTACCCAGTACACATCATTAACACATACTTGGCATAATTTTGTCACTCACCTATAGGTGACAGCCTTCACAGTAAGACGGTGCTTATTGGAAACCCATCCCTAACCTCAATTTTGTGCTCCCCAGCATTGTGTGCAGCAGTGAGGCTGGAGTCATCATGACGCGTTTCACCATCAAGCCCTGTCCTCTATTTTCACAGTGCTGTGGGTTACAGCAGTAGATAGTTGGGGATCAGGCAACTGTACATAAATTCCATCACCAAGGATCCCTGAGAGACACATAAGTGAGGGTAACCCCTTTTCAGTCATCCAGCAGCAATGCCCGAAACGCGTAAGTCTCTAGTTGGCTAGTATTTTGTAGCATTGAAACTCATAGTTGTTGGCATAGATGCCAAACCTGTTAAGTGGCAAGAAACAGAATTCCCATTACCCAGTTTGGCAATGGGGAGTGTTGGCACAGTCCTAGCACCTAACATTCGCCAATCCAGTCAGATGAGGGAGGCTTAAGAAAGCATCTGGCACTCAGTCTATGAGCATCTTCTGACAATGTATTCATTGTCTATGTGAGCTCAGCACACATAGACAGAGTGTATGCATAAAGAGGTCGCTGGCCAGCTACAGGCGAGGCATGGTGCAAGTCCAAATCGCCCCACATCCACACTCAGACCCAGCCCCCAGCTGTAGGTAAACCACAGTGCTTATTATGGTTCACATCCTGACCTAATAACACAGGGCTGCCGAATCTCCCGGAATATCCCGGAGACTCAGGCAATTCAGGCATTTATCATGATATTCCTGGAGAGCCGGCAAATCTCCAACAAGTCTATCACTGCAGCAATTCCTAGAGCCAGATTTACTAAGCCGCGGGTTTGGAAAATTGGAGATGTTGCATATAGCAACCAAACAGATTCTAGCTGACATTCTCTAGTATGTAATAGGAAAGTGAGAGCTAGAATCTGATTGGTTGCTATGGGCAACATCTCCACTTTTCCAAACCCGCAGATTAATAAATCTGGCCCCTAGTGTTTCTAGGGTTTAAGTGGGACTTGATGGTGTAATTTTCGTCATAAAGCCCTGCCCTCCCACAGGACCACTATGAATCGCAGTGTTATGTAGGGTTTGCATAAATCACGCGTTTAAGCTCCACCTCCATACTGGACTGCGCCCCACAACCATACTGGCATCTGTTTCTTCCCTCTGAGATCGCCTGAATTTCCTTACATCAGGTATGGAGATAGCCTGAAATAGTATATTGTGCATGCGCAGTACCAAGGAACTCCGTATGGAACACAGCCATCCCCTGGCAAGGTCGTATCTAGGGGTGGGCGACAGTGGGCAAAAAACGGTGGAAGAAAGTAAGATAATATTTATGGTAAAATTTGTGAAAAATTCATTGGCTGTGGTGGGGGGGGTGCATTTTTGTATTTTTGCCCCTTGCGCTAAAATTTCTAGTTATGACTCTGCCCACTGATACGATACCTGGGACATAGCTCGGGTGATCGGCCAGCGCTTTGACAGTAACGTCAACATAGCTCATTTTTACCATAGCTCAAAGTCTTCACCTCTTACAAAGCTATGATTGCCATGGAAACCATGGCGATTATCAGCCTCCACAATCCCGATCGCTATATTTACTAAGTGCCTGAAGACATCCAGGTCAAATGTGAAGGCTGGCAATATCAACCAATAATATCGCATCTCTAAATGTACGGAACGCAATTTGTAACAGCCCTCCATATGATTGACTGCATGTAGACGGGGGAGACATTTAAATTGTATAGTATGGGCAGGGTTAAAATCTGTCTGTGAGAGGTGGGTGTCATGGAAGTACACCAGCCTCTTGCATGTAGACTTTAGCAACTCCGAGCATGCGGAAATCTCTCTTAAGCATGAATAGCAGAACATTGTGGTCATGAGTTTGATTCCTGGACTAGGCCTTATCTGTGTGGAGTTTGTATGTTCTCCCCGTGTCTGCGTGGGTTTCCTCTCACACTCCAAAAACATGCCGGTAGGTTAATTGGCTGCTGACTAAATAAATCCAAGGGCCGGATTTACTAAGCTGCGGGTTTGGAAAAGTGGAGATGTTGCTTATAGCAACAAATCAGATTCTAGCTCTCACTTTTTTTTTACATACAGTACTAGAGAATGTCAGCTAAAATCTGATTGGTTGCTATGGGCAACATCTCCACTATTCCAAACCTGCAGCTTAGTAAATCTGGCCCCTAGTCTGTATGTATGTATGTATGTATGTATGTATGTATGTATGTATGTATGTGTTAGGGACCTTAGTGTGTAGCTCCAATGTACAGGGACTGATGTGAATGTAAAATATTCTCTATTAGCGCTACATAATCTGATAGCGCTATATAAAAACCTGTTACTAAATAAAATAAAATAATTAAGAAGAATGGTAACAATCCATAGTTATTCCATCATTCTTTTTTCATTCGTCAGATATGAAGTTATTGATTTTACATTATAATATATAATAATATCTATTATTTATTTTTATATATATATTATATTATTTATTTTTTATATAATGTCAACAAATGCCAATAAAATTGTCCAAGCAGTTGGTGCCTTTCCCAAGACTGAAGAAGAAGACAGCCTAACAACAGGGCGCGCCAGCAGCAGCGTTTTATGAGAAACATAAAGATGTATAAAGTCATCTGGCTACTGCAACATTTGTGACCCAGTGAGCAGTAGCCTTAATAAAAAAAACCCAGAAGAGCCCCCTGCATGGGGCGTCTCCATTTGTTGTGACCTTTGGACTTATTTCCATCACAATGGAAGAAATGTTTGTTATTATGGAGTAAACGTAGTTGTTGCCTTGTAGGAAGACTAGGGAAGGCCCAGCTCATGACCTTAGGCAATAAGATCTACCATAGTCTGGAGCTTACAGAGACAAAATACTAAGCCCTCCACAATCTGGGATGTATGTTATCAATCAACATAGTCTTGGTCCTATTTTGTTCTAGGACTTACTTAATATCAACAAACATCAAGAACATCTCTTTGACTTATACAACAAGACAAACACGGATGAGAACGTGTATTTATGAAAAACTAGACCCAACAAATGACTGGCAAATTGGGTAAGCTTTTCTTGTAAAAAAAATAGTTTTCTTATTATCTGTAAAAGCAAAAAGTTACAGTATATTTTGGGCCCTCTGCTCTTCACTGGACACCTCTTCTCTCGCTAAACGGACTCATTGGGGCTGATCCAGAACAACGCCTGCCGCCATAGTTACGGCGGGCGTATGTGTAAGATTGGCTGTTTAGTCGATCTGCGCATGCGCCGGGCAGATGTTTCCCGGCGTAACTAGGGTTTTTTCTTATTGTGGATCGGGCGTCCCTAACTCTAGTGTAATTACAGTGGAAGGGGCGTGCCAATCATACGCTCACCGTAATTAAGCTAGAGTTAGTGAAGGTAGGTGGGAGGCAGGGTAATGAGGCAGGGAGGGCAGGGTTATTAGATTACGCACCCGTCCTGCCGTAGTTACACTCTGTTACGCCGGCTGAAGTTAGGGTAGCCTTCAGCCGGCATAACAGAGTGTAACTACGGCAAGACAGGGGGGAGTGTCAGGGGGAGTGCATAGAAGGTACACTGTGTGTTAGTACGCACAACGCCTCTTCGTAGGTCTGGATCAGGCCCATTGTCTCATTTGCCTTCCAATACCACTTCTGAGCTGATGACCCCCGAGTCTACCTAGCCTTGAAATCAACTTTCATGTCTTCTTAGGTCTACCTTTGACCTGAGCTTCTCTTCGTAATCACCCATCCCTGCTCACTCCAAGACTTCTCCTGTGCTGCACCTCCATTCTTTGATGAGGGCTATTACTGCTACAACCTCAGGACTTCCCAAACCACCACTATCATTTCAAATGCGCCATATTCAGACCAAGGGCCAGATTCATTAAAGTCGATTTTGTCTAAATCACCTCAAATCGCGTGATTTGGGGCTAAAAAAATCGCCAAACCATATTCATTAAACTCCAAATCACGCGATTTGAGTGTGATTTGGAATTGCGTGTGTTTAAATCGTGGTCCTGATTTTTTTTAATGTTAAAGATACAAATTTTGATATTCATTAAGGACGATTTCACCGAATCGCGGTGAAATCGCCTAGAAATCACCAAAAATAAAATCGCAGCCAGAGAGGTGTGATTCTATTGTGATTTCCTCTCGGGACTGACAAAAACACATGTCCGTATAACAGACGTGTTTTTGTCTGTGTAAAACCTAAGTGCTGCATGGCCGAAAGCCTTAGCCATGCTGTACTGATTGAACTACAAGGATCAGCAAAGCTGACCCTTATAGTTCTATCAGCACAACATCGTAAGACTTCTAACCATGCAGCACTGCGTGTAGTGTGTGAAAAAAAAAATCAAACACCCACAAAACATGCATTAACCCCTAAAATCATTAAATAAAGTATGCATCTTAAAAACAAATATTCCCTAACTAAAAATGTTCCCTAAATGTGTGGACTTACCTCCGTTGGTCATCTCTCCTAATCTAAGTGTAATGTGTGCAGTGTATCGTGTGTATTAAATAAAATAAAATTTTTGTGCACTCACCGTTTGATGTCAGCATCTTGGGAAGCCTTCAATTCTTAGTATGATGTCTTCTGCTGTTTTCTCCTTCATTGGAGCATCTTCTCCTGTTGCCACGACGCAGGAACACTTCTATTCGCCATCCGGGCTGCTCCTTATGACGATGAGGTCACTAGCGGGCAGTGTTTTTATAGTAGAGATGACGTCAGAAACAGTAGAGGACCAATGTAACTGAACATTGCCTGAGATTGAAAAAAATCGCAACCAAATCGAGTTTTAATGAATTTTTTTTTAAAAAATCGCGGCAATATAGCTTTTCGCTAAATCGATTTTAATGTTTTTTTAATGAATGAGGCCCCAAGACTCCTACAATTCAACACTTGAGCCTCCGTGTAATCTACTTTTATGAATGCCATCTAAATGCATTCAAATTGTAAATCAGGTTAATTTTCTTTCCTACACTTGTACAGAGCCTTGTGGCTACAAGGTGGTGGTACAGGTGCTACAGTATGTCCAATAGCATAACTACAATGGGCACAGGAAGTGTGGCTTCTAAAAGTCTATGAGACAAAGAGGGCTCACAGCAGCTGCCACAGGGCCGCCATCAGGGGGGAACAGTCGGTCCTACTGTCCCGAGGGGCCCACAGATACCCGTCATGGACTCTAGAGAAGCAGGTATCGGCGGTAGCTGGTAATGCAGTTCCGCGGCAACCCTGCCCCCATGTGACGTTGTGTAAGGGGCAGGCGCAGAAGATGTGCCCCGGGCCCAAAAATATCTGGCGGCGGCCCTGAGCTGCCACCTCTTACCCCCTGAAGCCAATTATGGCAATTGTTATTGCGTAAGTAATACGGCCAACAGCTTAATGTCGGCTCTATCATTTTAGATACAATTCCAATTTAGAAAAAAAGATATTTCGGCATGAGTACACTGCCAAAAGTTTTTTGGACTGCTGTACCCGTACACCGCACTCTACTGTGCTTCTCTGCTTAGTGGTTAGGGTTAGGAATTTGCGTTGGGTTAGGGTTAGGTTTATGAATTAAGGTTAGGATTAGGGATAAGGACCCGTATCCATCCTTAAGCAGCTGCTTCTTAAGTATGGTCTTTTACGAAATGACCTACTAAGCATGCACAGTAGGTCATTTACGCAATCTAAGTACCAGTTAGGTACATAGATTGCCTCCATGCAGTCTTTAAAGACAACACAGAGTAGTTTAGTTAGAAGAGGCAGCGTAATGCTGCCTCGGGGAAGGATTAGTTAGAAGGGGTGTGGGTCCCCGATAAGAACGGCCCTATTTTGATACTAATTTCGAACTGGCTGGCATTTCGATTGCATATGCCTTGAGGAGGCATTGCAATCAATTCACGGAGCACCGAGCTTTCGGTGCTCCAAAAAGTTAGTAAAAATAGTCCCCCACTCCTTTCCCTAATTCTAAACCTAACCCTCCCCTCTTTCTACCCTAACCCTAACCCTCCCTTCCTGGCAGCCTGACCCTAACCCTCCCTTACTTGCAGCCTGACCCTAACCCACCATCTCCAGCAGCCTGACCCTAACCCTCCCTCCCCTGCAGCCTGACCCTAACCCTCCCTCCCCTGCAGCCTGTCCCTAACTCTCCCTACCCCGCACAGAGAGTTTACTCATCGCTGATAGCGGCGGCGCAGGTGCTGCGGAGGGATATCGTCATTTCCGAAGGAGAATGGGTGAAGTGTGCCGAACGGCATACTTCACCCATTCTGAAAAAAAAGTAGAAAGTGGTAAGTAATCGAAAAAGGGACATCCGAAAAGGAACTTTCGATGTCCCTTTTTTGCAAATCAGATTTTCTTGCCGGAGAATGCAACCAGTTAGAAGTGGGAGGGGGGAGGGATTTAGATTAGCCGGGGAGGACGGGGGGAGGTGGAGAGAGTCATTTTCCGTGCGTAGTTTCCTTCTTAAGAAGGAAACTACACACGGTAAGAAAAGGTAGCCCTGTCGTACCTAAAAAAGGGGGGTGGGTTAGGGGCCGAACAAGTGAGTTAAGTGCGGTTTTTTCCACAATTAATTCACTCTTAAGTGTGAATACGGTCCAAGGATAGGAATTAGGTTTAGGGATTAGAGTTAGGATTAGGTTTAGGGTTATTGTAACGGCGAACAGCCAATGAGTGAACGCTGCTGCCATTTCAATGCCAGTATAATAGAAAATCAGGACATCGGAATCCCACATCCCAATTTTCACCCCCCTACCCCATAGAGTAGATGGGTTTCCACTCCCTGCCTTGCCTCCCCCTCATCATCGGAATATTTACCAGGACAGAATTCTGCACCACTTAGCAAAACAGGGTGTTTTCAGATCCTAGAGAACCCTTGTAGTAAATCTGGATCTGGCCTGATGAGACCAGTGAGGACGGTGTCCATGCAACAGTAGTTTGGGGTTTTTGTAAATAAAACAAACCATGGACTGGATCCAGACTTAAGTAAGTGCTTGAAATTAGTTACTCCTGGGTTAAACCATGTTGATTGCAGGGGAGTCATATTTTATCTGTTGCAAACAGTATTAGAGTTGAGAGGTGGTTTCCTATCCCAAGTCTAAATAACAGTGTGATTGTACAGCTGGTCAGTATCTGTGTGCAGTAAGCAATTCAAAGATATATCCCTGCATGCAAAGAATACAATTACCTTGACTCCCCCTGCAATCAACATGGTTTAGCCCCAGAGTAACTCATTTCAAGCACTTACTTAAGTCTAGATCCAGCCCCATAAGGCCATAATATTGCATGCAGTTTGCTTGCAGCTGTTAATAATCATAATAAAATAAATTGGGACTAAACGACTTACAACCAACAAATCTTAGGGTCACGTCGGTCTGTAACGAGCATTACTGCAGGAGAGTGTGTCGGGCTTCATAGATCTTTCATTTTGAACTTGTTTTTCCAAATCTCTTCCTGTGACTACATCCATTCTTCTCACCACGTTATCACAGCCTTAAGCCAGTAGCTCACATTTACCTCACATGATTCTGTGAAGGGAGATTATCCTGAGGGGGGAAAAAAAAGGGAAACGCTTGAAGTCTATTCTGAATGAAGGGATCATTTGGAGATGGAGAGACCTCTCTTTGTTGACCAGCTTCCCAGCTGCCATAAAATCACGAGCCGGTTATTATATTTTCTCAATCTTCCCCCCCAAGCCTTCCCCCTTGTGTTGAAGTGGCCTAGAGAGGTTGGAGGCCTGCACGCGCGCTCGATGTGAATGTCTCCACAAAGGTCGCTCTCTTCGCTTGCTCATTTCACGGCTCACACCTGCCGCATTCTGACAGTGAATGGAAAGCTCCAGAAAGTCTTTTAACTCTGTCAATAGGAGACCTCCCTGTAGTGCTGCCCGTCTTCAACAGACGTCTGGGGCAGCTCCTTACCCAGAAGCCTTTGCACTGAACAGGTAAAGGTGCAAAACAGTTGTCATGGCTCGTGGCAACAAATCCCAGACATGGAAAATGAAAGTGAATGTCTCATGTCTTGCTATGCATATCAAATACAGCAGCTTCTTTGGGGGGATGTAGTTACCGCCAGGGCCCCTGGCATAAATTTTGGGGCCCCAAACACACCCCATATGACACGTTTCCCATGACATCACATAAAGTGGAGTGCTGCGGGCCTGCATTAGCCCACTAATGTGCAGCTGCCATCAGCATGTATTGGCGGTAGGTTATTGCTGATACCTGCTGCTACATAGTATGGACGGGCCCTCATCTATCTCCGTGTTCGGGACAATAGGCCCGACTGTCTCGATGACTGTCTTATTTATTTATAAGAGGCCACATGGTATCCACATCAATGTACAGAGGCAATAGGAATAATTACATATATAATACAATACAGTAATTAACAGACAGCGTAAAAACTCATAAAATAGGCAATACAATAGGAGTACAAAGTTTTCTAATAAAGAGCAGTTTTATTTCGGAATGGATTCAGTGGCAAATGTTCCTATTTTGACAAGGTACCTGTACTCAACACAGAATTGTACTCTCCCTGATGGGGATGGTTAAGGTTAGGCTGCTAGAAAGTGATTGCTAGGGTTAGGCTGCATAGAGGGAATGTTTAAGGTTAGGCTTCGGGACAGGGATGGGTTAAGGGACGGTTAAGGTTCACCTGCGGGAAGGGGACAGTTAGGGATAGGCTGTGGAGAAGGGACAGTTAAGGTTCACCTGTGGGAAAGGGACAGTTAGGGATAGGCTGTGGAGAAGGGAAGGTTATGGTTCACCTGTGGGAAGGAGATGGTTAGGATTAGGCTAATCAAATAGAAAAAGAAATTTGTTCTTGTCACTAGTATGGAAAAGTTAAAATCATATACCTACACAGACAAGCACAATCAAAGACAATGGGTCACCACCCAGGTATACAAAGACAACAAATTTATTAATTGGCGCTAGTGTGGTAACAACAATAAAAAAAACAGGTTCAAATAAATATCAAATATATAGTGAACATGGCTAAAAAAAATGCAATTTTTATCTGTGATCATTAAATATTTGAAATTTATTTGAACTTTTTTTATTGTTGTTTAGCTGACATTCTCTAGTATGTAATAGTAAAGTGAGAGCTAGAATCCGATAGGTTGCTATGGGAAACATCTCCACTTTTCCAAACGTGCAGCTTAGTACATCTGGCCCTTAGTGTGACACGAACTTTTAATGTAGGGTCCTGGGAATGGAAGTCTGTGCGATCAAGTGAAATTGATGCATAAGCGCGGGAAATAGAAATCTGAAGAGATTCTCTATATAATAAAAATGTAAAAGAAAAGTATTATATTTTATGCTGATTTTACTAAATAATTCTATACATGTGTTTATGAAATAAATTAAGCTTTATATAGCGCCATCATGTACACACATAAGGTCGTATCCAGAAATGCGGCCGCCCAGGGAATTACGGCCGGCTCAGCCGTAATTTCCCTGTTTTGAAAGTTGTGCACATGCGCACCACCTTCATACGGCGGCGTAAGAGCTATAACTATAGATACTATAACTATAGATAAAGCCAACGGCTGTTACGAAAAGGGGACTTCCCCCCCCCCCTTTATGCATGCCGTATCTCCGCCGTAAAGGCGGAGATAGACATGCAAATTAGGGGACAGGGCAGGGGTAGCCCCCGTTACGATGCTGATAGTAAACTTTAGGGTAAGAATTCCCTTATCCTGCACTCCCTGCTATGATGGTGGCCGTACAGACCTTGGGCGGCCGTAGGTCTGGATCAGGCCCATAGATCTTTACAATTGTTTTTGGAGTGTCACCATGATGAAACCCACAAACACTCACAAACAGATAAGGCCCTATCCGGGAACTGAACTCAGGACTGCTGTGAGGCAGAAGCACTAACCACTTGAGCCACTATGCAGTTCAAAAGTGGAGTCTGTTATATTTTCAATTGGCCAAACATTAAGTTTGTACATTAAGGACCTGATCCAGACCCTCAAAAAGGGGCATATTCCGATCGCTTGAATACGAAACCGCACAGCACAGATCTGAATCCTATCCATCCAGAGTTCTGTGCTGGAAGTGTTTTTTCGTTGGGGAGGGATGCGCAAAGCGATTTCATTATGTGGGGGGGGTATATAAATAGTACAAAGAGGGTGCACAAAGCGCCTGTATCCAGATTTCTGCGTCGCAGCCATTTTACGCGAGGATGCCGCCGAATCTTTGGGTAGATGTCTGCTGTTGGGACACCGTGCAAGTGAGATCTGGCATCGGTTCATTGATGCCGTTGCGCTCTGGATCCGATCGTCTGCTACCTATAAATTTTTAAAGGATAAATAAAAAATTTTTTTATACAAATAAGATGTAGTATCACAAACGTATAAGTCATATAGGAAAGGATTCACAACTTTGTAGCGTTTCGCTATGTATATTGCGTCTATGCAGTCTTTAAAGACCGCATGTATTTAATCTACGTAGCGAAATGTTACGTAGATAGCATGAAATATTTACTATGCATGTGCATTAGTACTGAGCTTATAAAGAGAAACGGAACTTAAAAAATACGGAGCTATTATTAATTAGGTGAGGGAGGTGAGGGGGTGTCCTAAAATGACTGCAAAGTGACAGCTACCTCTGATGTTGAGTTAATTGATGGCCTTAAATGATTGCCTATGGGTATCCCAAGTGCCGGTACAAGAGGTTTCCCCTCTTCCACTGTGCGAAGTTTTGGTGCACACAAGTCGGTGGCGGTCGCCATGACGGCAATGAGAATCCTGTAGGGTAGACTTCCCCAGATAGAGAAATGAGAGTAATGACAGACCGTGAAATCAATATGAATAGGCCTCACCCAGCCGAATCTGCGGGACGTGTCTGAGAAATAACTAAATTAGCTGACCCCCCTCTCCAGCCATTCTGCATAGAGACTGGTAGAATGGGGCCGTGCCTAAAATATTCAAGGCCAGACACCGGCCAGTGTCTAGGATGAGATCAAAGGCGTTTCCTTACGTCATGCATTGAAAGTTACTCTCTGGTATTTTTTCATTTCGGGCCGTATTCAGGGAACCGTATTTGCAAGAAGTTCCGTGCGTATTTTTAGGGACGCATGCATAGTAACTAAATTTACGCTATCTACGGTGAATTTACGCACGGAAGTCCATTAGGCGCAGACTTGTGAATCGCACGTGGGAAGATCCGTACTGAGGGGCGTGTTTATAATCCGTTACCTTGCTACGTCCGTGCGAACATTTTCGATGGTTCTTTGAATATGGCCCTTCAACTTTAATTGCAACTTAGTGGCAAAATGTAATGTTCCGATGGAGTATAAAAAATTGGGCTGCAGCTGCCGGTCCGAATGGTTAATCTCCGGCACTGATACTGCCGTTGGCTGAATCGCGGCTGTTATCAGTGGCGGAATAGTATAAATAACGAATATTGCTATTGGGAATGGTCTCTAGGGTGAAATGGCCCTATTTTGACAATTATCTGTTTCTAATAGCGTGTAGGTTACAGTTAGGCAGTGTGACATGGAGAGTTAAGCATAGGCTGCTACAAATGGAAGGTTAGGGTTAGGCTGTGGGACAGGAAGGGTTAAGGTTACACTGCAAAAAGGGGAAGGTTAGGGTTAGGCTGTTGAACAGGGAGGGTTAAGGTTAGGCTGCTAGAAGGGGGAAGGTTAGGTTAGACTGCAGAATGGAGAAGGTTAAGGTTAGGCTGCTAGAAGGGGAAGGTTAAGGTTAGGCTGCAGGACGGAGGGGATTAAGCTTAGGCTGCTAGAAGGAAAAGGTTCGGGTTAAGCTGCAGGACGGAGAGGGTTAAGGTTATGCTGCTAGAAGGGGAAGGTTAGGATTAGGCTGCGGGACGGAGAGGGTTACGGTTAGGCTGCTAGAAGGGGAAGGTTAGGATTAGGCTGCAGAACGGAGAGGGTTACGGTTATACACTAATACATCCAGTACAAGACTGACCACACCTGTTACACACCCACCACAGTAACACAGGGGAGACATGCAGACACTGATACACCCAGAACAAGACTGACCCCACCTGTTACACACCCACCATAGTAACACAGGGGAAACCTGCAGTCACTGATACACCCAGTACAAGACTGACCCCCACCTGCTACACACCCACCACAGTAACACAGGGGAGACCTGCAGACACTGATACACCCAGTACAAGACTGACACCACCTGTTACCCACCCACCACAGTAAAGTAAATAAATTAGAATTAGATGCTGAGAAGTAACATTTTCAATATAATCTCTTAAGTAGAAAGGCTCAGAATGAGTAGATAATTATTATGGGTGATGCTTTCTTCTTTCATACTTGACGTGAACTCTACCTGGTTTCTTAATCAATTAAACAGGAGGTGCGAATCAACTTACATATAAGCTCAACTTAACCATCTTCCTGCAGTTGTATTTTTTGAATTGATGCAATTATCCTAAGAAAAATTCCACATCAAGGACCGGATTCACACGTAAGAAGCTCCGGGTTCTAAAGTGCGTTTAATTACGCAATCCGTACCACTTAGGTACGTAGATTGACTACGTGCAGTCTATGGTTAAGTAGAATGAGGCGTGCCTCGGGGAGTTTTTAAGAAGAAGTGGGTGGGGAAGGTATGTAAAGGAGGCGGGTGGGCGCGGTGAGCCATTCTTAAGAAGGAAAATATACACGGTTACTTAAAGTAGCCTATGGCACTCTTAATTGCCATTAGGCTCCAAAAAGCAGGAGTGGCTTGTAGTGCTGGAGTTTCTAGAAAGTCATTGCGGCAGTAGTAGCAAGATGTGTTATCAAATCCGTATTTTTGTATACACAAAACCCTAGGAATACATTTATTATTAACCTGTAGATGTGCTGATGCGTCTGATCCTGACTTAAGAGCGATTTCCACATGCACAGAGTTGCTAAAGTCCGCGCGCAAGATGCTAGTGCCCTCCCAATGCCGCTCCCCTATAGATGCATTTTAGCTGACTTAAATGTCCATAAGCCTACCTTAACTTTTGCGCACAGATCGTGGTGCTTACGGAACTCTCTGACGTAAGGAAGTGCCTAACCCGACCCATACTGTACAATTTAAACTACTCGAACGTACGCCGCGCTGTCATACCCTAACGGTCAAAACACTTTCAAGTTCCGAGACGTAACATCCGGCGCATGCATGTAGTGTGCTCGCAATGGCCGACTTATGCACGCCATTTGCGTAAAGTCGACTGACGTTATTTCATTCTGCATCCTGTCCGCTGTGAAAAAGGTTACAATTTTTTTCACACTGTGCAATAATCTTGCTATGCATTGTCATATGTAGGGGATGTGGCACCAGCAGACCCTCCAACATGATCCATTCCATTAGGTACAATTTAATCCACTCCTGAGCTTCCAACTGTCCCTCACCTGGTTTAAATAAAGTAATTAATATTTAAAAAACTATTTGTCTCTTCAGAAAAGGTGGTTACCACAGTAACTGACAGTTGGAAACTGAGGAGCAGAGTATATTGTACCTAATGGAATGGGTCATGTTGAAGGGTATGCACCTGGTGACTGGATGGGTGATGAGAGGATGGTGCAGGGTGCAAAAAATAATATTATACCACCTGCTAGAAAAGCCTTCATTTTGTCTGCATCTGCTTTGAACTGTGAATTTGCAACAAAAGCAATAACTATGAACCAGTCTAACAATATTTAGGTGATATAATCCACCCCAAAAAATAAAGAATGGAAAAATGCTTGTAATGATACTACCAAACGAATAATACAAATTACTAGATTAAACTTTATTTTTATTCCAAACCCTTCAAACGACACCTGATCTCATGGCAAGAATCCAGTTTCCATCAGCTGGAGCCCTACCAAGAGGGATGTGACACGAATTAAGAGATATCAGCTCAGAGCAGCTGGCTACTTTGCAGGATCCTTCGCTCCATCCGAGAAAAACAAATCTCCATTTGTCTGTTCGTCAACAAAAAATAAATCCTGAAATTCTGAAACCTGAAATTCCTTGCAGTCAAGGATGTTAAAGGGTAGCCAGAAACAACAATGTGAAGGAAAACATGACAGTCAAGTGCAACACACAAACAGCTCTTGTGTGTGATGTGCTACAGCCCCCAGTGGCTATATGACCTTATTGCAGGTAAGCCGCATAAAGGGAAGCAAAAAAATAATGTTTCCTAGAAAGATACAATGTAATATTAAAGGGAAACTTCAATTGAAAATGAAGGCATTTTATTGTACAGTATAGTAATGAAAACAAATATATCCATTTCTTAAAATGTCTTAAACACAGACCAGCAATATATGTTTTTGGGGTACAGCTCTGAATTAACAAGTAATTGTGCTAACAGCAGTAGCTGTCTCTCACTCCCAATCTCTTACTCTCTATCACCCCCATTATTTGCTCCCTCTGTTTTCATCTCTCCTCTTCCCCCATCACTCTCTCATATCCCTGCACTTGTATATTTAATGCAATACACTGCTATATTTGGCATATTTCATGAGCACATTTGTTATAATACATTGTTTGATATTTTATATTGAATAATGATATTCGTTGATAGTTCACCTTTTTGTTTTAAGAAGTTGTAATAAAAATCTGTGTTTTAAGGTCCACAACTGACTTTGTTTATGTATTGAGGTACACTTTTCTACCACATATTTACATTAAATTATAAGTAGGTACTGCTCAGTTAATTCTTTGGTCCACAGATGTATATGACTTTGATGAACTATATTCTTTAATGATTGTTTCAACTTTGTGTTAACAGGAAATGTTAATGTCGCGCTTGATAAAAGTGCATGACAGGTATAAAACAGTCACAAATTAACAGGTAACAGATACAATGAACCATATTTAACTCTATTTAAAGTGCATTTTGATAGGTGGTTAAATTCCACCTCAGCTATAACAAGAAGAAGCTCGTCAAGGTCACCTCACCTCTCAACTCTAATTCTGTCATTACATTTGTTACCCCTCCACCGCAACCCCCACAGTTCAAAATCATTTATGTCAAAGTTCAGATTTTTTATTCTGTTGTTATTCCAAACCCTGGATTAGAATTTTTTTCCCTCATCAACTCTTAAATATATTTTCTCAATTAAAGCCTCCATATCTGCTCAGAGAAAGCTAAAGTACCACACTGAAGACAATTTAAAACAGCTTAAAACAAATCCTAACTCTGGTCCAAAGAAGACTTACTACTGTCTGCTGTAAAGGTCAACACGATCTTGATCACGACTCCTTATTGATGGACAACACCAAAAGTGATCTACTATCGGTCTAAACAACTTAGCTGTTTTCTCAAAATGATTTTGAAGACAATAAGATAAAGGAATTCTTAGTAGAACTTTAATACAACTATTCTAGAAACCGAGGCCCTGATTCACACTTAATAGTGAGTTAAGTGCGGACAGAACCGCACTTAACTTACTAGTTCAGCCCCTAACCCGACCCCCCCCATTTTTAGGTACCTTATGGCACTTGAGTTGAGACTTGGGGCTACCTTATCTTAGCGTGCGTAGTTTCCTACGCACGGACAATGCCTCTCCCCGGCTAATCTAAACCCCACCCCTACCCGTTTCTACCTAAACACTCCTCGAGGCGGCATTATTACGCCTCTTTCTAACTAAACTACTGTGTATGGTCTTTAAATACCGCACGGAGGCAATCTACGTACCCAACTGGTGCGTAGATTGCGTAAATGACTTGCGCAGGAGGTCATTTCATAAAAATATACACTTAAGAAGCACAAGCGTCTTAAGTGTGAATCGGGGGCCCAAGAGGAGTTACATTGCGGGTATATTTAGAGACATAATAGGTGATGGAACACCATTTCTGGCACCTCTACATAATCCATTCTCTTAGCAGTCTATAGTCTTGAGTATGGATTGAAAACACACAAAAAAGGCCTGAAGTCATCATTGTGATAAGTATGAGGAACGATCTCTGAATTCCCCATTCATCCACTTTATCACAGTCAAATCATCGCTCTTGCATTCCTACATCAATAGGCCCTGTATATTGCCTTTGTTTACCAGCTAAACACTCGCAATCACACTTAAAAGAAGATTAATTATGCAGCTGCTAACAGTACTGTTTGGCTGTTCTGAGCGCCCGCTCTTGTCGAAATAAAACACGAGAAGGGATTTTTGGGATCTTGGCGTCTATACATTGTCCTCCTCGTATGGTCTCGTAGATAATACGAGTTTCAATGACATCTTTCAGCTATTGTCAGTCCCTATATTGATGTCTGTCTAGATGCAAGCGAGGCAAGCCCAGAGCCACACAGACGGACGTCCATAGGCGTTGACATAGGCTCAGACAGAAAGACGGACGGGGGCCCTACTGTGACAATGATTTGTTGATATGTGCCTCATTATCACATTTGCTCTCTATGCGTCTGACATTTTAAAAGCACATTCTTTTTTTTCTGCAGACGTACCCATGTTGGTCTTGTTCAACTACATGGAGATTTTGATGGGAAGACGAAGCCTATAAAATGTCTGTTTTGCTGGTATTGTGTGAACTTCTCTGGCCTGAGTAACATTCGTTCATGATTGAAGGGAATTACAAACATAAAAAAAGACATTTAGATGATGTAACTCAGGTTCCCAAGATATATACAGAGATAATAAACCTGCCAGATGATTACACCCCATTAGTACTAAAGCATTTATTTTCACACCAATGAGGTTTCCAAGGTTTATAGAAACAGATGTATGATCATCACATGCCAGCGTATAAACCATTAAATAAACCAGCACAAGTAGAGCTAATGCCATGGCAGCTTTTTAGGGCATTATCATAGAAGTTGAATTATTTGTGCAAATTATTTTGCAGCTTAATATTGATATATAACCATAGATTTACAGGGTGTAACGTTTTACATATTAGTATTCCTATAGAGCTGTCAACCATATCTACATCACAGTATTCCTAGGACTGTCAATCATGTCTATATTACAGTATTCCTAGGATTGTCAATCATATCTATATTACAGTATTCCTAGGACTGTCAATCATTTCTATATTACAGTATTCCTAGGACTGTCAATCATATCTACATCACAGTATTCCTAGGACTGTCAATCATGTCTACATTACAGTATTCCTAGGACTGTCAACCATATCTACATTACAGTATTCCTAGGACTGTTAATCATATCTACATTACAGGAATCCTAGGACTGTCAATCATATCTATATTACAGTATTCCTAGGACTGCCAATCATATCTACATTACAGTAATCCTTGGACTGTCAATCATATCTATATTACAGTATTCCTAGGACTGTCAATCATATTTACATTACAGTATCCCTAGGACCGTCAATCATATCTACATTACAGGAATCTGAGGACTGTCAATAATATCTATATTACAGCATTCCCAGGACTGTTAATCATATCTATATTACAGTATTACTAGGACTGTCATTCGTATCTACATTACAGTATTCCTCAGACTGTCAATCGTATCTACATTAAAGTAATCCTAGGACTGTTAATCATATCTACATTACAGTAACCCATGGACTGTCCACCATGTCTATGTTACATTCATCCTGGGACTGTCAGTCATGTGTATTATAGGTTTATAACAGGATTCAGATCTGTAAATCAGTACATAGCACTTCATTTTCATCTTTTGAATGGCCATACTGTATATCACAAAGTATTTTAGCCAATATATCAAATGTTCAAGTTCTGTAATGGAAAATGGGCATTTGATACAAATGTCAAACAAATCAATTCAATGTTAGATCAATCAGTAGTTTAAATGTTGTAATCCTTAATGGCTCATAACATATTTACAATAACCAGAAATGGAAACAAAAATTAAACATCAACACTGAGGAATAGATTTTATTTTCAATTTATATAACAGACAGATACACTTTAATAATTGTGAGACCGGAGGCATTAACACAACAAATGTGTATTGTTATTCTCTCTCTCTCTCTCTTTGTCATGTAGGACTATCTGTCTGTTTCTCCACAGGGAGGAATCCTTTTCTGAATTTACTATGCTCCCTTGTGCTAGCCTGTATTGTCATTTCCCATCTTGAGCTAATTTAACCCATAACTGCAATTGAGGAAAATCTTTTAAGTGCATTAAAATGTTATGTCCGAATACCAAAATGACTTCAAGGTCAGCAGCTATTATATATTGAATACATATTAAGGCATATCATCTAATTAAAATAACAACTTTTTTATTGTTCATGTAGTGTTGCAGGTTTTCTGCTATATTCAATTATTCTTCATGGTTATTTGAAAAATCTATACAATAAGTGTAAAAGGCTGTTACTTACACAGCCACTGGATAACTAAAATGAAAAAAATAATAATAATTAAAAACATTAAATAAAAAAGCAACTAATGAACAATGTATAGCCTAAAACAGGTAAAACAAAATATATAAATAGATGCATAACTAAACATAATATAAAAATAATATAATAACATAAGTATATATATAAAGCTCCATAAATGTTAATTTTCTTTAATCTGTTTCAGAAAGAAAAATAAATGCTGAGATTTAGATACAATTTTGATTCTTTCACTAATAATTAATATTTTTTTTTAATGAACTTTAATTGACATTTTAAAATCTAATGCCTGGGGATACACTGTAAATTAAACCTAATAGGATTAATCATCTTAGAAGAGTTTTTTTTGTTAATTCCAGTAACAACAGATGGAAAGTAGAACATTAAAGAATTCTTAAATTATTATAATTGTATGTGTATAATTATTTAAAGTCGACTAGATCGTAAAAAGATAATCCCTTTATATATGTAGTAGCTATATCCTTGTTTATTTTAACAAAAGTATAAGTTCTATACAATAAATCGATGAAGTTATATATGTATATACACAATTATACTGAATTACAGCAGGTTTAAATGATCTTATATTGTTAAACATATAGTGAGAGGCACAATACAATATACTGTATAAATAACTAACATGTTGAATCCTTCTCTGTTATTATCAAAATATGTTTTTAGTGTTACTTGTAAATAATACAACATAAATAAATATTTCTATATACTTTGTATTTGCATATGAATCATTGTTTTTATAGTCTTTTAAAAATTATATATGCATTGTTTTTAATATAACTATTATATATACACACTTTTAATGTTTCTCAGTCCAGAATTTGTTAGTAAAGTTTATTAAATATTATATAACATTTTATGCTGATTAAAATTTTTAAATATTGCTTGGCATCATCCTAGTTGTTATATATTTTTTATAGTTTGTTAGTGATTAAAGAACACAGATACATAGATATTTATGTTTAAAATAAATAACGTTATACTTATAAATATTATGTGTTATTCATTAGACCATAATGAGCTCTTACTCTTTATTACTAATTTAAGTGCATGTGAAAAGTATATATGATTACTTAGCTTTCATAAATAGTTTGTCACCTTACCTAAATCTCAAAAAAAAAAGAAAAACATACAATGATATTCAAATTTAGTTTAAAATTTAGCTTCTTTGTTATGTTAACATAAACTTTAACTTAAAAACATATTTACTTGTTTAAATAGTTAAAAGTTGAATGGCTAACTAATAGCTTTAGTATTTTATATTTTTGATCCTTTACACTTTTAAATGTATACTAACTAATGGTTAACTATTTAGTTATTAGTTATTGTTGAAATTGAACTGATGTCTATTTAAAACTTTTTACAGCTTTTTTTTAATAAGAGAATGAGAGCTAAATAATGAATCCTCAGCAAATATTTATAAAAGACTTTTAAAGTAGGCTATAGTATGTAAAACAAATTCATAATAACATAGAAAACACAGCTTTATGTGGATTTAGTCCTTTATTATTTGACTACTAAAACAGATTGTTGAATTGTCAAATACATTAAAATGCATTTTTTATACAGAATAAATAAATTCAGAAAAGATGCATTGGTAGAGACTATAATTAACTGAACAAAATTTGTCACAATACAAATGTATTCTTTCTATCACATATTTATTTCATATTATGTGCTAATACAACTATGCATAGCAACAATTTTTGTTACAACAGCTAATATTTAAGTTTTTTTATATAAAGTTTATGTGAGAAATTTTTAAGACATTAAAAAATAATTGAATTTGAAAAAAAGTTTTTATCATGCACTTCAAAAAATGCATAGTTTTACATATGGGTAAAAAGGAGGGAAGTTAAAAGTTGTTTGTTAAGAAATTGTTAGATTTACTGTAATATATCTGCTACAAATTTTATAACTCAAAAATTACATAAACAACTGAGCCTAACTTTCTATGATAAAGGTGATAAATAAATGTGTTTCTTTTCTATACAATATCAAATATAATATCACATAGTTGTATGACAACTATTTCATAAATTCAAAATATAGTTATTTAAAAATGAAAAACAGCTATAATTAAAATTCACACACATTCATGATTGAAAACCAATTTTTTTTTATGTATTTACAAATCTACAATTCTAGGACACTAATTCTAAACTGTGGGATTATGTAATAAAAGTAAAAACAATAGGATACAAGGTTAATCATAAAAAATACTGATTACCTTATTAGGGTGTTGACATTGGATATAATATTCATATATGCATATATACATGGAAACAAAATATTAGGAGGGAATTCCACTGGTATATCAGGTTTCTGTTTCTGTGATGTAATTTCCTTCTCACAAAGGAAAAACAAATCTGTGACTTCGGTATAAGTAGATTTTATTTTCTTATTGTTAACTATATTATCAATCTATAGAATTTTACTAAATTTTGCTAGCTATAAATTCTGCCATTTATTTATTTTTTTTAACTTTTTTATTATTACAAATTATATACTTCTAGTTATTCTTAGTCTTCATGTTTTTATATAATTTTTAAGAGAATTTAAAAAGTCTTCTGTCTTCCTGACATTGCCTAAAAGAATAAACAGTCAAATTTTTTTGATTTTGAAACTTACCAGAAAAAAGAGTGAAATAAAATTATGTATTTATCGTTTCCAATTTTTTGCACAGACTAATGTTTCATTCTTTAACATGGATTATTACTAACCCTATTATCACATTTTTTTTTATTTTGTTGTTGCAAAATAAGATT
>WWET01000303.1:102131-115916 GCA_011038615.1 Limnodynastes dumerilii
ATATTCATACTGTCTTTTAAACATAATATGAATTATTTTAGTTGTGAAAACATTCTAAATCGTCACTATGATGTAGCTGACATAGTCTTGGTAGTCTTTAGTGAATTCTAAAATAAATATTTAATTTCTCCTCAGCTTACATTACCTTCCATATGCTATATCTAGTACAACTATTGATTTGTTCAGGGAGTTGATGAGACACCCTATGCATCATTAGCTGGAGTCTGGGCTTTAACAAAACATGACTGACAGCTGGAGAAATGCCGACAGTGTGCAGATTGTGAATCTTTGTCCTCCTCATGAGGATGGTGTCCTACATGCTATTTACACACTGTGTGTGATGTGTGCTTTCCCAGGGAGAGAGCAATAAGGAGAATTAGTATGTGGCGCCAGTCCTTATGTAATACAATGAAACATCATTTCTAATAGACATAACCAGGACTTATCCTTCTCCCCTCTTCACATATGCCTCTCTCTCTCCTCCTAATACACAGGTATCAGGAGTAAGTCATCTTTCCTCTTCCTCCTAATATACAAACATTACGACAAACTAACCTTTCTTTTCCTAACACAGACTTAAAGACACAGACTTCTGCCCTCCTAATATACAGACATCAGTATAGAGACATCTTCTCTCCTAATATACAAGCATAAAGACACTTCTGCCCTCCTAATACACAGATATCAGGATAGATATATCTTCTCTCCTTCTAATATACAAGCATCCAGATACTTTTTCCCTTCTTATACACAGACATCAGCACAGAGACATAGTCACTTCTAATATAGAGACGTCTTGACACTTCTCCCCTCCTGATACAGAGACATCAGGATAGAGACATCATTTCTCCTTCTAATATACAGATATCAGGACATCTCTACCCTCCTAATACACAGACATCAGGACACTTTTTCACTCCTAATACACAGAAATCAGGACAGAGATATTGCCACTTCTAATATAGAGACATCAGGACACATCTACCCTCCTACTACACAGACATCAGGACAGAGACATCTTCTCTACTTCTAGCATACAGACATCAGGACACCTCTACCCTCCTAATACACAGACATCAGGACAGAGACATCTTCTCTCCTTCTAATATACAGAAATCGGAACACATAAATATTCCCTTCTTATACAAAGACATAATGACACCAATCTTTCCTCTCTTCATATACAGACATCAGGCTATTTACCTCTTCTCTCCTAATACACAGCCATCAGGGCAGATACTGTATCTCTCATCTCCTAATACACAGACATTAGGGCGCCTCTCCTAATACACAGACAGGAGAACATAAACCTCGCTCCTCATAGCACACACACATCAAGTCACCTCTCTTCTCTTAATACACAGATATCAACATGCATATTTCTCCCCTCCTAATACAGAGACATCAGAAAATGTACCCCCATCCCTCCTAATACAAAGAGAGGACAACAGCTTTTCCTATTACAAAGACATTAGCACAAAATGGTTCTCACATCTTATTACAAAGTCATCAGGACATAGGGCCAGAATTACTAAGCTGCGGGTTTGGAAAGTGGAGCTGTTGCCCATAGCAACCAATCAGATTCTAGCTGACATTTTCTAGTATGCAATAGGAAAGTGAGAACTAGAATCTGATGGGTTGCTATGGGCAACATCTCCACTTTTCTAAACCCGCAGCTTAGTAAATCTGGCCTATAGACTTCTCCCCTGCTAATACACAGACATCAGGAAAAAAACTAATACAAAAACAGGACAACACCATCAGGAAACACATCTATACCTTCATAACACACAAACCTAACTCTCCTAAAAGCAAACAAGGAAATTTGTACCCTGTCTGTTAATAGTGTTGTATATGTAACAATTGCCTTTGTACGGCGCTGCAGATACCATGCGGCACCTTATAAATAAACATTAATAATAATTATAAAAAAGGGAATCCTCTCCTATAACACAGTTATCTAGACATATTCCCTCCTTTAAATACACACATACATAAGGACATAGACCTATCACCTACTAATACACAGACATAAGAACACAGATTTAGGGCCAGATTTACTAAGCTGCAGGAAAGGAAACGTGGATACGTTGTCCATAGCAACCAATCAGATTCTAGATGACATTCTGCAGTATGTAATAGGAAAGTAAGATATAGAATCTGATTGGTTGCTATAGGCAACATCTCTACTTTCCTTTAATCTAGCCCTTAGTCTCTATTAACACACAGATATCAGAACTAAAACATTTTCCTTCTTTCATCTACACAGACATTAGGACACACAGACCTTATCTTCATCCTATTACACAGACATTAGGACACACAGACCTTATCTTCATCCTAACACACAGACATTAGGACACACAGACTTTATCTTCATCCTATTACACAGACATTAGGACACACAGACCTTATCTTCATCCTAATACACAGACATTAGGACACACAGACTTTATCTTCATCCTATTACACAGACATTAGGACACACAGACTTTATCTTCATCCTATTACACAGACATTAGGACACACAGACTTTTTCTTCATCCTAATACACAGACATTAGGACACACAGACTTTATCTTCATCCTATTACACAGACATTAGGACACACAGACTTTATCTTCATCCTATTACACAGACATTAGGACACACAGACTTTATCTTCATCCTATTACACAGACATTAGGACACACAGACTTTATCTTCATCCTATTACACAGACATTAGGACACACAGACTTTATCTTCATCCTATTACACAGACATTAGGACACACAGACTTTATCTTCATCCTATTACACAGACATTAGGACACACAGACTTTATCTTCATCCTATTACACAGACATTAGGACACACAGACTTTATCTTCATCCTATTACACAGACATTAGGACACACAGACTTTATCTTCATCCTATTACACAGACATTAGGACACACAGACTTTATCTTCATCCTATTACACAGACATTAGGACACACAGACTTTATCTTCATCCTATTACACAGACATTAGGACACACAGACTTTATCTTCATCCTATTACACAGACATTAGGACACACAGACTTTATCTTCATCCTATTACACAGACATTAGGACACACAGACTTTATCTTCATCCTATTACACAGACATTAGGACACACAGACTTTATCTTCATCCTATTACACAGACATTAGGACACACAGACTTTATCTTCATCCTATTACACAGACATTAGGACACACAGACTTTATCTTCATCCTATTACACAGACATTAGGACACACAGACTTTATCTTCATCCTATTACACAGACATTAGGACACACAGACTTTATCTTCATCCTATTACACAGACATTAGGACACACAGACTTTATCTTCATCCTATTACACAGACATTAGGACACACAGACTTTATCTTCATCCTATTACACAGACATTAGGACACACAGACTTTATCTTCATCCTATTACACAGACATTAGGACACACAGACTTTATCTTCATCCTATTACACAGACATTAGGACACACAGACTTTATCTTCATCCTATTACACAGACATTAGGACACACAGACTTTATCTTCATCCTATTACACAGACATTAGGACACACAGACTTTATCTTCATCCTATTACACAGACATTAGGACACACAGACTTTATCTTCATCCTATTACACAGACATTAGGACACACAGACTTTATCTTCATCCTATTACACAGACATTAGGACACACAGACTTTATCTTCATCCTATTACACAGACATTAGGACACACAGACTTTATCTTCATCCTATTACACAGACATTAGGACACACAGACTTTATCTTCATCCTATTACACAGACATTAGGACACACAGACTTTATCTTCATCCTATTACACAGACATTAGGACACACAGACTTTATCTTCATCCTATTACACAGACATTAGGACACACAGACTTTATCTTCATCCTATTACACAGACATTAGGACACACAGACTTTATCTTCATCCTATTACACAGACATTAGGACACACAGACTTTATCTTCATCCTATTACACAGACATTAGGACACACAGACTTTATCTTCATCCTATTACACAGACATTAGGACACACAGACTTTATCTTCATCCTATTACACAGACATTAGGACACACAGACTTTATCTTCATCCTATTACACAGACATTAGGACACACAGACTTTATCTTCATCCTATTACACAGACATTAGGACACACAGACTTTATCTTCATCCTATTACACAGACATTAGGACACACAGACTTTATCTTCATCCTATTACACAGACATTAGGACACACAGACTTTATCTTCATCCTATTACACAGACATTAGGACACACAGACTTTATCTTCATCCTATTACACAGACATTAGGACACACAGACTTTATCTTCATCCTATTACACAGACATTAGGACACACAGACTTTATCTTCATCCTATTACACAGACATTAGGACACACAGACTTTATCTTCATCCTATTACACAGACATTAGGACACACAGACTTTATCTTCATCCTATTACACAGACATTAGGACACACAGACTTTATCTTCATCCTATTACACAGACATTAGGACACACAGACTTTATCTTCATCCTATTACACAGACATTAGGACACACAGACTTTATCTTCATCCTATTACACAGACATTAGGACACACAGACTTTATCTTCATCCTATTACACAGACATTAGGACACACAGACTTTATCTTCATCCTATTACACAGACATTAGGACACACAGACTTTATCTTCATCCTATTACACAGACATTAGGACACACAGACTTTATCTTCATCCTATTACACAGACATTAGGACACACAGACTTTATCTTCATCCTATTACACAGACATTAGGACACACAGACTTTATCTTCATCCTATTACACAGACATTAGGACACACAGACTTTATCTTCATCCTATTACACAGACATTAGGACACACAGACTTTATCTTCATCCTATTACACAGACATTAGGACACACAGACTTTATCTTCATCCTATTACACAGACATTAGGACACACAGACTTTATCTTCATCCTATTACACAGACATTAGGACACACAGACTTTATCTTCATCCTATTACACAGACATTAGGACACACAGACTTTATCTTCATCCTATTACACAGACATTAGGACACACAGACTTTATCTTCATCCTATTACACAGACATTAGGACACACAGACTTTATCTTCATCCTATTACACAGACATTAGGACACACAGACTTTATCTTCATCCTATTACACAGACATTAGGACACACAGACTTTATCTTCATCCTATTACACAGACATTAGGACACACAGACTTTATCTTCATCCTATTACACAGACATTAGGACACACAGACTTTATCTTCATCCTATTACACAGACATTAGGACACACAGACTTTATCTTCATCCTATTACACAGACATTAGGACACACAGACTTTATCTTCATCCTATTACACAGACATTAGGACACACAGACTTTATCTTCATCCTATTACACAGACATTAGGACACACAGACTTTATCTTCATCCTATTACACAGACATTAGGACACACAGACTTTATCTTCATCCTATTACACAGACATTAGGACACACAGACTTTATCTTCATCCTATTACACAGACATTAGGACACACAGACTTTATCTTCATCCTATTACACAGACATTAGGACACACAGACTTTATCTTCATCCTATTACACAGACATTAGGACACACAGACTTTATCTTCATCCTATTACACAGACATTAGGACACACAGACTTTATCTTCATCCTATTACACAGACATTAGGACACACAGACTTTATCTTCATCCTATTTTCCTCCTAATACACAGACATCAGATCACTCCTTCCTCCTAATAAACAGACATCAGGACACTCTTCCACCTAAAACACAGACATAAGGGCACTCCTTCCTCCTAATACACAGACATCAGAGCACTCCTTCCTCCTAATACACAGACAGCAGAGCACTCCTTCCTCCTAATACACAGACAGCAGGGCACTCCTTCCTCATAATACACAGACATCACAGCACTCCTTCCTCCTAATACACAGACATCAGGGCACTCCTTCATCCTAACACACAGAAATCAGGGCACTCCTTCCTCCTAATACACAGACATCAGGGCACTCCTTCCTCCTAATACACAGACATCAGGGCACTCCTTCCTCCTAATACACAAACATCAGGGCACTCCTTCCTCCTAATACACAGACATCAGAGCACTCCTTCCTCCTAATACACAAACATCGGGGCACTCCTTCCTCCTAATACACAAACATCAGGACACTCCTTCCTCCTAATATACAGACATCAGGGCACTCCTTCCTCCTAATACACAGACATCAGGGCACTCCCTCCTAATACACAGACATAAGAGCACTCCTTCCTCCTAATACACAGACATCAGGACACTCTCTTCCTCCTAATACACAGACATCAAGAGACTCTTTTCCCCCTAATACACAGACATCAGAGCACTCCCTCCTAATACACAGACATCAGGGCACTCCTTCCTCCTAATACACAAACATTAGGGCACTATTTCCTCCTAGTACACAGACATCAGGACACTCCTTCCTCCTAATACACAAACATCAGGACACTCTCTTCCCCCTAATACACAGACATCAGGGCACTCCCTCCTAATACACAGACATCAGGGCACTCCTTCCTCCTAATACACAAACATTAGGGCACTATTTCCTCCTAGTACACAGACATCAGGACACTCCCTCCTAATACACAAACATCAAGACACTCTCTTCCCCCTAATACACAGACATCAGGGCACTCCTTCCTCCTAATACACAGAGATTAGGACACTCTCTTCCCCCAATACACAGACATCAGGGCACTCCTTCCTCCTAATACACAGACATCTGGGCACTCCTTCCTCCTAATACATAGACATCAGGACACTCCTTCCTCCTAATACACAGACATCAGAACACTGTCTTCCCCCTAATACACAGACATCGGGACTCTCCTTCCTCCTAATACACAGACATCGGGACACTCTTTTCCTCCAAATACACAGACATCGGGACTCTCCTTCCTCCTAATACACAGACATCGGGACACTCTCTTCCTCCTAATACACAGACATCGGGACACTCTTCTTCCTAATAAACAAACATCAGAGCACTCCTTCCTCCTATTACACAGACATCAGGACACTCTTCTTCCTAATACGCAGTTATCCGGACACTCTCTTCCTCCTAATACACAGACATCAGGACACTCTTCTTCCTAATACGCAGTCATCATGATACTTCTTTCCTTCTAACTCGCAGACCTTTATGATTCTCCTAAGAAAGATATATCAGATTAAGCCGACCATCCCAAAAGACATAGGAATAGACTCTGCTATGACAGCTTGTCCCGGGCAGAAGGGCTTTACCCCCTTACATAAACCTTCTCCTAAATGACAATGTATTGGTAGTGTGTGTATTGTGTTTAACCTATAGCACAAGGTTTATTAAAAGCAGGTAGAAACATGACATTTAACCCATCACAAACAGGGCAGTTGGGTCTCAGGGTGATTTGGGCAGAGAGGACAGCCGGGGAATTAAATGTACTGAGAAAAAAAAAATCAAAAATAATAATAAACAGCTCCCCTGGCTGCCTTTGCTACATAACAGCCCATTGTGCAGATCTGTGTGAATAGAACCCGCTTGGCACCGTTTCAGCGTGGCTATCTCTGCCAAGAAGAGTCTCTTCCTATTCAGTCGTGTCTTGTCCGCAGGAAATCCCAGCACAGGGGGATAATTACAGACATTTGCCCTGAGAATGTGTGTGTGCGTGCGTGTGAGTTTGTGTTTGTGTGTGAGAGTGTGTGTGAATGTGTGTATGTGTGTGTTAAAATCCAAACAAAATGGCAAAAAATACGTTCAAGTGAAAATAAAAATAAACCACTAGACAAAATAATATTTGAATACATAATACCATACATGCACACTTCTTTTTTTCCCTTCCAGGAATCACATCATAAAGGCCCACCCCCACTGAGCAAGGCTTGTTAAGCAGGGGCAGAGTCACAATTTGCATAATATTCCATAATCAAGTACCGCCCCTGTTAAATAATAGAGTAAACGGAGCTTGTTGATACATTCAGAGACTGGTCCGTGGCCAGAATTTCGTGAGTCTCTGTGGTTAGGGTTAGGCTGCAGTTAGGGATAGTCTGCAGTTAAGGTTAGGCTACGGGGTAGGCTGTGATTAGGGTTAGGCTGTAATTAGGGATAATCTACAGATAGGGTTAGCTGTGGTTATGGTTTGGTTACGAGTTAGGCTGTGATTAGGGTTAGGCTATGGTTAGAGTTAGGCTGGAGGTTAGGCTGTGGTTAGGGTTAGGCTGTTGTTAGGGTTAAACTGCAAGTAGGGATAGGCTGCAGTAAGGAATAGGCTGCTGTTAGGGATAGGCTGCAGTTAGTGATAGACTGCAGTTAGGGTTAGCCTATGGTTAGGATTAGGATGCAGGTAGGGATTTGGCTGCAGTAGGGAATAGGCTGCAGTTAGGGATATGCTGCAGTTAGGGATAGTCTGCAGTTAGGGTTAGGCTGTAGTTAGGATTAGGATGCAGGTAGGGATTTGGCTGCAGTTAGGGTTAGGCTGAAGTTAGGCTTAGGCTGTGGTTATGGTTAGGGTAAGAGTTAGGCTACGGTTAGGGTTATAATATAATAATATTAATAATAATACTGTGCACCTTAGTGTTGTCATAAAACCAGCAATATGGAGTTTATTTGTATGGATTTTCATACACTGTCAGTCTCATGTTTTGTTGAGTGTATGAATGCTGATCATATGACATGTGGCACAATCATATGGCATACCACACCCCAGTGCCCACGCTCATACAGAGAAAAAGGTGACTGCGCAGAAGTCTGTGCCGCCCACGACACTATCTGCAAACCCCTCCCATGTAGCGGAATCACTTCCTGCTTCACGCTTTCCCTTTCACAACGGCTCCCAGAACAGAACTCTGAATCCCGATCCATCCTAGGAATACGGCACTTGCGCCTTTATCAAAAAGTGATCGTTTTCCAATGCTAGCGATCAAAAATAAATAAAAAGCCACCTTTTCCTAAACCGGTTCTGTGCGCCTAGGAAAGTGACCTCTAAATAGGAACCCTGTGAACACAATCTGTATCAATAAACAATCACAGCCATTTGCATCTAGGAATCGCTGTCCCATTAAAATGACTGTTTATTCTTACGTTCGTGGAAGTCAATAGGCCTAGAGGAAAAATTGCCGGCCATTGATGTGCCAAGCCGCGGAAGACTTCCCAGAAATAATGATGAGATTGTGACAGATAACTGGATGTGAAGACATGAATATTCATAGACCCCGGTCGTTAAAACACGCCGCATTCCTACTCTCAAGCGACACATCAGCACCTTACAATCCCATAATTGCAAATTCAGGGCTCTCCCATAAATCTGTGTGTGGGAATTGCTAGGAAGCCTGGGTTGCAGACTCCTACCATCTGGCTTCTCTTCTCTTCTCTCCCTTCTTAATCTCTCTTCATGTTAACCCACTGCAATACTTATCTCTGCCCTCTTTGCCCCTTCTCTCCTCAGTCCCTGAAATTGGTCCCTTTGTCTCCTCTACGACTCCTTTCTGTGGACACAGCCACTTCAGCCTCCTCCATTCTGCAATGGCTAGGCCACACTATCCCGGATGCCTCTTTCACAGGTCCATTTAATAGCTGGCTTATTGCTGTTGACTCTTTAATTCAATGGGCTGCTGTCTTTCCCTTTTTTTTATGCCTCTTCTCTGGTGAAAGCCAGAACTCAAACCTGGCATTATGGGAAAAGTAATTGCAAAGTCCACAGTTGTTATAGGAGTGATTCGTGAATACAACGAGAAGGGGTTGCCCATAGCGACCAATCAGGTTCAAGCTACCATTTTCAAGACTCGATACTAGATAAATGGTAACTAGAATCTGATTGGCTGGTATTTTTTATTTTTTTTATGGAAAAGTTTTTATATAGCGCCATCAGATTACGTAAAGCTTTACATCTTTTACAATCATTATAACAAGATTGGGTGGTAACAGACAGACTGGGTGGATAAGAGGGCTCTGCCCAAAAGTTTACACTCTATAGGACATTGGGGATTGATACATAAGGGGATGTGCTATATATCGCACAATGGAGCAGCCAGGTTGTAAGGTAACAGAGCTCAGTGCTCTGTATGATCAGTCTTACAGCAGTGTCACTACCAGGACTGAGGGGATATTACTATGGAGAGAGACAGGGTGTATGGTAACAGTGCTCAGTTTTAAGGGAGCGCTTGAAAGTTTGGAGATTAGAGGATAGTCTTAATGTGTGAGGAAGGGTATTCCAGAGAGTGGGTGCAGCCCGTGAGAAGTCCAGTAACTGGGAATCAGAGCATTTGGTTAGTGTAGAGGAGAGCTGTATGTCCTTTCGGTGCTCCGAAAGGTAAACAAAAAAAGTCCCCCACTCCTTTCCCTAATTCTAACCCTAACCCTCCCTTCCTGGCAGCCTGACCCTAACCCTCCCTTCCTGGTAGCCTGACCCTAACCCTCCCTCTCCCGCTGCCTGACTCTAACCTTCCCTCTCCCGCTGCCTGACTCTAACCCTCCCTCTCCCGCTGCCTGACTCTAACCCTCCCTCTCCCGCTGCCTGACTCTAACCCTCGCTCCCCTGCAGCCTGACCCTATCCCTCCCTCTCCCGCACCCTGGAAAGGTTACTTACCTTTCCCTGCAGTCTGGCGGTCCTTCGGTAGCGGCGGCGGGATATCGGCAGTGGCGTGATTTCCGAATAGGAATGGGTGAATATGCCGATCCGCATACTCACCCATTCTAAAAAAAAAAAAAAAAAGAAACTGAGCAGTGTTAGAAATAGGGACATCCGAAAAGGAACTTTTGGATGTCCCTTTTTCGCAAATCACAGTTTCTAAGCGGGGACTGACAACGGTATGTGGGTGCAATCTTGTTGATGGCTTTGTAGATATGAGCAACACCTACATTTTTTTTTTTTTTTAAAGCAAATAAACCTGAAATACCTTACTTAATGAACCTTATGGTTCTATGGTCAGTGTTCATAATAATTTTTCTCCATACGGGGTATTTCTTATCAATTTTACATGTAGAAAAAAAATTGTGGTGGTAAATGAGCAGTCTGTATGTAACCTGAATAATATGAGGCATATTGATTTACTATCGCAGCACAAGCTATGAACACTATAATATATATATGTGTGTGTGTGTGTGTGTGTGATTTTATTCCTGCAAACAATTGACTAAAAATTTAATGTGGTGTGTGTGATTTTATTCCTGTAAACAATTGACAAAAAATTTAATGTGGGGTGTGGCCTGAGCTCTACTTACAGAATGACAATGGCAGCCATTTTGTAAGCATAAACATTATTCATGAAATATTTTTGAGGCGTGTAATAATTTGTGGGGAAATACAGGCTATTGTGCACACATTGAAGTATGCCTAAGGCTGTATTTAGGAATTAGGCCCCTAGGAGCAACATTAATGTATTCTCAGAGCGCACTGTCCTCTGGGTGACAGATCACAGAGCCTTCCTGATGAAGCTTTATCCCCCAGGTCTGCACACCCTCCAACATGACCCCTTTTATGAGGTACAATACTTAAATAAATTAACTGATATTTGAAAAACAGTTTTCTCTTTAACACAAGTGGTTACCATAGAGACCCTCCAACATGACCCATTCCAATAGGTACAATGTAATCCGCTCCTGAGCTTCCAACTGTCACTCACCTGGTTTAAATGAAGTAACTGATATTTAAAAAACTATTTACCACTTCCATAAAGGTGGTTACCATAGTAACTGACAGTTGGAAACTGGGGAGCAGAACATTTTTTACCTAATGAAATGGGTCATATTAGAGGGCATACCATTGTAACTAACAATGGAAAGCAATTTTGTACCCAATGGAATGGGTCATGTTGGAGGGTCTGGGACTGTAGGTGAACACCAGGGCCCTTTGGAAGTTCATGCCTGATACAGATGTCCACTTGGGGATGAGGTTGCTGGTCCAGCCAGCCCTGTTCTGACAATGATACAGATTCCAGCTGAACGATGGCTTTATCATATAGACTATAGAAAATTGCTGTCGAGGACGGGTATCTCTTTTGACCCGTTCCCAAAAGTGACAGGCTGCGGTGGGATAAGGTTAAGGTTAGGCTGCGGCAACTGCGGCAATCTAATATTCAACATTGATAAAGCAAATAGTCCAATTATGGTTGTATCCGTGCTGATAATATAGAATATTTCAACCACTTAAAGGGTACAATGTCAAATGCTAAAGGTATCCATACAGGCTAGTGTTAGGCTGCCAACCAGGAACTGTTAGGATTAGGCAGCAAAGAGGAGAGGGTTAAGGCTAGGCTATGGTACAGGGATGGTTAGGGTTAGGGGAGAGTTAAAGTTGGGTTGTGGCAGAAGATGGTTAGAATTAGGATCAAGAGAACTTACCTGTAGCCGCTGGACTCTTCGTAGCGACAGCAGAACCCCCGAAAAATGCCAAAAACTGATGGCAGTCAACATTTTAGTGCCACAAAGTGATCTATCAAAAAACAGATCATGGAAGCGGAGAACCACACTTAGATAAAGATATATTACACAGCACACTTCCTCCTTGTAAGTGCCATCATGTGTACATTAAATTGCACTGGCGATAACAGCTTATTCCTAGCTACCAACCCTTGACTTTGGGTTACCTCTATCATTGGCTATGGTAGGGTTCTTATTACATATTATGGAGATTTTGGAAGTGACTGCAAAATAGTCGAAGGGTCCTGTAAAACAACAAGCGTTTAGCACTGGCGAAAGCCAGTAGACAATACCCAGCTCCTTCCTATCTCCATGCCAGCTGTAACCCTCAGCAACCTCCACCCTCCCTGCCCCCATTGTGTTGGCAACTTTCATTGGTAACATTTTCCATTTTCTCAGAAGGATTAAAGCCACATAATGTCTATTTTCCCCCTCACTGGCTAAGAACAGCAAACATAGACCAGGGACTAATTGACTTGCAAATTAATCGTTCGTTCCTGTGCCTAATAATTAGAGCTAACAGTCTATTTTCCTATTTCTTTTGCCTTTCCATTTTTTTTTCTGTTTTTCGTTTTGTTTCTTGTTTTGTTTTGTTTTTTTTTGTATCCCAACCTATCTGTCCCTTTCTCCCTTTCTGAGGGCCTGATTCTGGAGCGCTCACAGCTGACCCAAATAGCCACATTTTTGAAAGTCCTGAACGGGTGACAATCAGAGCCATTAGGACGGAGGGTGATCAGGTCTAACGTGTGCATCATTACGACATACAGCTGCTCTCTCCATTCCCACGATTCTGGTGCCAGCTCTTCGGTTCTCTCGTCTGAGAAAGGAGAAATGGGAGATGGATTGAAGGGTTACCGGTCCTTGTCTATTCCAATTATGTGCCCATGATTGAGCAAAGAGTGAGCTAAACCCAGGAAGGAACTGGGACTGAAGTGAACCGTGGAATTTGCTGTCACAGTAAAGGGGTTGATAACTGGCCCAAGAGAAGGGCGCCTTTGTTTTAAACCAAGGGCCGAGCTAAGAACTTCTAAGTGCACTGACCATAGATGTCGGAAGTAAAACCCTTATTTATTTGCCATTCATCGTTGGTCACAGGACATTGACACCATCCCGCCCAGTCTCCACTTTCTTACTGCCCCTTCTTACCAGTTTGTCATCGTTGTGGTTTTTTTTTTTGTAGGTCCGATTTAAAAGAACAGCCAGTTCCTTTTCCCAA
>WWET01000303.1:126382-154370 GCA_011038615.1 Limnodynastes dumerilii
AGAAACAATGGATGGACACAAAAAGGGGGTAAAAAAAAATGGATGGACATAAGGAGGTGGCAGAAATGCAACATGGACACAAAGAGGGGACAGAAAGGCTGCATTGGCACACAAAGAGGGGGCAGAAACGATGGATGGACACAAAAAGGGAGCAGAAACAATAGATGGACATAAGGAGGGGGCAGAAATTATGGATGGACACGGAGGGGGCACAAAGACTGTATGGGCACACAAGAAAGGGGCAGAATTAATGAATGGCAATGCTAACAGGGCAGAAAAACTGAATGAACACACAAAGAGCAAAACAAACCTTTAATTAAGACAGAAAAACCTGCAAAAAAATAAAACATAAAGTCTCTGTTGGGTTTTGGTCACTAGGATGTTCTCTGTATTGGATTGTGGTCACTATAAATCTCTTTTTATTGTATTGAGAAGTCAGTAGATATAGTATTAGATGGGGCAAAAACATACCGGTCAGTTAATTGGCTGCTGACTGAATTACCCCTAATGTATGTATGTGTTAGGGACCTTAGTATGTAGCTCCTATAGGGGCAGGGAATAATAAAAATGATACCTCTTCTCACACAACAGGATTACAGCCCTCCTTTATCAGTAGATGGTGCAGCCATGGCCCTCTGAGGGTAGGTCGGCTGGTACAGGGTGCAGGAGTGCGGCCCCTCTGTGACCTTGGGGAGGTGGTGTCTTCCCCGGGGAGGGAGTGGTGGTCTTACTTCCAGATTCGACACTTTGTTACTATGCTGGCTCCCGTCAGAGCTAAACCGGGATCTTACCCCCTTTGAGACCATGTGCCAGCTCTCTCATCCCCCCTCCCATGCCATCTCAGCTATATACAATTTGCTAGTGACTGGTACCTGGCCTGACCTCCCGCGATTCACCCAGACCTGGGAGAGGGACTTGGGTGTCACTCTACAATCCTCTAACTGGAGCAAAGTATTCCAATACACCTATGCTTCATCAATGAGTGCCACTGTACAGGGAAACTCAGTATAAAATACTGTTTAGATGGTATAGGTGCCCGACTGTACTACACAAAATGCTCCCTAGTGTTCCGGATAGATGCTGGAGATGTTCCACGGGGGAGGGAAATCCTTTTCATATATGGTGGAGCTGCCTTAGTCTACGCCCATTTTGGACTATGGTACGACAGGTGACTTCGACTGTCCTAGGGGGAGACATTCCCGACACTGCAGAATTTTGGCTTCTTAATATGTCCCCACTACCCATTTCCACTTACAAGAAGTCGTTATCCCGCCATCTAATTAGTGCCGCTAAGGCGGTTATGCCGACTAACTGGAGGTCCCCATCACCCCCAAAGGCTAGAGAATGGTTTGCCAGAATTGACCTGTACATGGACATGGAGGAGCTCACTCTATCCACTCTGGATAGGGGCTCCACTTTTTTTCCACTCTGGATAGGGGCTCCGCTTTTACAGACACCTGGTTCCCATGGCTGTGGTTTAAAGACTCTGATTTATATAAGCAGTTGGATGGATGATCTTACTTGTTATATTGTAGTTGTCTCCAGGAATTAGGTTATCCAAATGTGGGTACCACCTCCCTGAACCCTTCCCTTTCCTGTCTCTTCCTTTTCTTTTCTTTCTAGGTGTTTGTCTTGGTCTTTGTCTACCTCTGTCCCTTTTTGGAATGTAATCATGGTTATAATCCGGTCCTATGGAGTGTTCACTATTTATGCTCATTTATAAAAGCTGCATTCTTCCTTGCTATGCTCTAACATAGGTTTGTATATTGTTCTTTTTGGAATGCTAATAAACAATATTTACACAAAAAATTATACCTCTTTTACATTATTGTGGACAACTTGTGAAGTTAAGTATTTTCTGCTAGGATTCACTAGCCAAAATCTTGCCTGGGGCACCAGACTGGCTAGGACCGGCCCTGAGCCTAGTTACCAACCAGTATACCAACATATACTGTACACTGACTAAGAGGGAGCACCTATACTATACACTGACTAAGAGGGAACGCCTATACTGTACACTGACTAAGAGGAAACACCTATACTGTACACTGACAAAGAGGGAACACCTATACTGTACACTGACTAAGAGGGAACTCCTATACTGTACACTGACTAAGAGTGAACTCCTATAATGTACACTGACTAAGAAAAACCGCCTATACTGTACACTGACTAAGAGGGAACATCTATACTGTACACTGACTAAGAAGGAATGCCTATACTGTACACTGACTAAGAAAAACAACCTATACTGTACACTGACTAAGAGGAAACATCCATGCGTATAATTGCGAACCTTTCGCTGATAGTTCTCTGAATACGGCCCTAAGAGCATACACCATGCGATTAAGCAATAAGCGAGTATCTTCCTATGCTAGCAATCAGAATATGCTCCGTTTTCAGAATTCGGAGCCTGGTCTACTGCTCTTGAGGTTGATGGAGTAGGAAATTGTCCTGATTGGTTGGCACGGATGCGTACGCAGTACAAAAAGGCCTCTACATTCTGATAAAAACAGAAGAAAATGAAAGGAAATTCATGGCTCTGGGTCTGGCCCAAAGAGTGGAAATTCAATAAGTGTTGTAATAACATGTACATATACATCATCCCTTCCCTTGACTTTCCTGTTGGCATCTACCCAACGCGGTAAAATGGCAGCTGGTTATTTTATTACACTTGTGCCGTGGGTGTCGGTAGAAGAAGCCTCTTAGCATTAGAGTGATACCTTGTTAAACAGATTGGTGTGTTCATTGCTTATTTTTCTATTATGGTGTGTAACTTGGAGAGGAGTCAATCTCTTAACCCCTTAATTGCCCCGTCTGGCATCACTGTGTCACGTATTTGTCTAGAGATGGATTGGAAATGAGTGGGACACCTCCTAGTGGTGGATTCAGGAAGGACTCTAAGTGATGAGAGAGAGAGAGTGAGAGGGTGGAGAGAAAGAGAGTGAGTGAGAAAGAGGGAAAGGGAGAGAGGGGGGGAGGGTAAGAAAGACACAGAAAGAGAGAGAGAAGAGAGAGAAAGAGCGAGTGGGAGAAGAAAGAGACAGACAGAGAGAGAGAGGGGAGGGAGAGAGAGAGAGAGAGAGAGAGAGAGAGAGAGAGAGAGAAAGAGAAAGAGGTAGAGAGAGAGAGAGAGAGAGAGAGAGAGAAAGAGCGAGTGGGAGAAGAAAGAGACAGACAGAGAGAGAGAGGGGAGGGAGAGAGAGAAAGAGAGAGAGAGAGAGAAGAGAGAGAAAGAGAGAGAGAGAAGAGAGAGAAAGAGCGAGTGGGAGAAAAAAGAGACAGACAGAGAGATAGAGGGGGTGGAGAGAGAGAGAATAAATTAGTGAGAGAGAGAGAGAAAGGTGGAGAAAGAGAGAGAGAGAGAGGGGAGAGAGAGAGAGAGAGAGAGAGAGAGAGAGAGAGTGAGAGAGAGATAAAGAGAGTGAGGATGGAGGTTTTGTAATATGTAATGTTGGGATGGATTCATTGAAATACACAGAGAATGTTCTATAAATGGGTTATCTTATTATATACCTGCTGGATTGTTAATTGCAGTGTGCTGCTGATTGCTGCACAATGTACGTTACAAGCATACGAATAAAGCTTTCCTGGTGAGATGGTCAGAGGATCACTCATACACGTGCTGCCATACAGTGATATGATTTATAGAGCAGAGTCCATCCTGTCTCCGGCTGAATGGTGTGATTTTCATGTGTGTGGATTGTAGCAAAATAAAACGTTGCGATCTGTGCATAGCCACACACCCAAATAACACGAGTGGAAGGCAGTCTACGCAATCCAGCTTTCCGATAAATGATGCTTTCGACAAAGGTTGCATTCGCAAATGGGTGGGGTTTAGTATTACAATGTGCAGTATAGGCGTCCTAATGTACGGCTGACTTCCCAGGCTCATAATCTGTGCAAGCGAATTAATGGATTAGTGAAGCCCCTTGCAGGGATATGTGGAAAGCGCCATCGGAGATCCGAACAGAGCTCCGTGGTGCTTACATCAGAGCAGACCACCTGACTTCAGACCAGGCACCAAGGGGCATATTTATTATTTAGAGGGCACATAAGAGCCACTTGACCCATCCAGTCGGCCCAGTTTTTTTTTTAAACCCAAAACCCTTTCTGACCCTCATTTTAGTTTGAGATTTAGGATATTCTGATAATTATTCCAAGCACTTTCGCAGTGGCTTAGGGTCAGTATAAATTTAAATAAACAACTGGGCAGAATGGGTGACCCATGTGCAGACCTTCCAAACATGACCCATTCCATTAGGTACAAGAAACTCCACACCTGAGCTTCCAACTGTCACTCACCTGGTAAAATGACAACTGATATTTAAAAAAAAAAAAATTTCTCTTCAGCACGGGTGGTTACCATAGTAACTGACAGTTGTAAACTGAGGAGCAGAGTATTTTGTACCTAATGGAATGGGTCATATTGGATGGAAGGTATGCATGTGGCCCTTCTCTGTCATCACTTTTTGTGTTTTTTTTTGTTTTTATGAGAATCACATGACCAGGTCACATGCAGCTCTTTCTAAATGACTAACACTACAAACCATTGCTTCATCTGCTGTGTGCCAAAATGGCCGCCACCTTGCTTCCTCACAGACAATTTTTACTGTAAATTTTATATTAAAAAATATGTATTTAACTCAAGCATATGATAAAGCAGACAAAGCATGGCCTTGTTTCAGTATACCCCTGACATTCTCATATTAGCTTCAAAAAAATAAATATAAAAGACAAATGTTCTAATCTCTAAAATGGCTGCCGTCTTGCTGGTTCTACAAATTTGATTCTATTCTCATAAACTCACCCAGAGAACTCCATTAATAGATCGGTTCATGAGCCACGGCCTATTAGGTTTTTCCAAAGTTAATTGGGTACGAACTCACTCACCGGGGAGTACTCACGTCCTATTGTTATAGAAAAAAAATCACTTGACCCCGGCCTTATTGTGGCAGTGCCCTTTACCTCCCTGGGTCGGCCCTACTACAAGGATGTCAAAAGAATATTGAGTGACCCCAAGACACAGTGGGGAAAAAAAACTTCAACCTGTTTCTGTTGTCGGGGTGACAGACCCGCAGGGAAAGCTAGAAGTCATTAAAGTCTTTGAAAACGTGGAGGGGGGGGGAGTGATACAACAATTAGCAAATCATTATCTGCCGTCAACGATGAGCTGGAAAGAGCTTTTAACCACAGATTAGCTGCGAGAAACCTCAGATCATAGAGCGGTTTCCTGGATTAAGTCACTTTTTAATGGCCTTTAAGATAAGCCCTTTCTGACTGACATGTTATTTCCAAGATACTATGCTTCAAAAAAAGTCCACGCAGTACGCCAGCTGGGGAGAATAACTGGGGCGTGGTTTAAGATAAATGCACTAACACAATAGGCCAAACTAGTGCAAGGCACTCTTAGTGGCCCAGGACCAGAGGTGAACCAATGCTAGCTGGAGTGACGATTCGCTGCGCTCTCAATGAGATGCGCAGAACAGAAGCCTGCGCACCTGCGCGCCATAAACCACAGAACGTAACTTGCGGATTGGCCGATTTTTGGTTTGTTTTCACTTTTTATTCTAAAAAAAAATTTTCTTAATAAATAAATCATTTACTATTTCACACTATTAAAAAAAAAAATATGTAATGTCTTCAAAATACCCTTCAGTTGAATAGCGTATTTTGGCATGGAGCAGCAGTGTGCTTCTGATTCCCACATGCGACAACCACAATTTCTGCATGCAAGTGCAGCACATGCCTTGCATCCACATGAATGGATGGTACGGCAGCTCAGTGAGTAGCTCTTGTGTCTCACAGCGCTGAAGTCATGAGTTCGATCGCCAGACTAGGCCTTAGATGTGTGAAGTTTGTATGTTCTACGTGGGTTTCCTCTGGGTGCTCTGGTTTCCTGCCACACTCCAAAAACATGCTGGTAGGTTAATTGGCTGACTAATATTAACCCTAGTATGTATGTGTTAGGGACCTTAGAATGTAGTTCCAGTAGGGAACAGGGACTGATGTGAATATGTAATGTTCTCTGTAAAGTGCTGCATACAATTTGTGGCGCTATATAAATAAGCAATAATAATAAAATGTATGTGTAGATCTGAATTGAGGCCGGTGTCACAATCATTTTTTAAGGCTTCCCTAAGTAAGGAAAGACTGAACAGCCCAGTTTTTTAAGTAGTTAGGTTCAAACGACTTGGGTTAGGACATAAATACTAAGTTGTTTGCAAAAATAAATACACATGCATTAAAAAGATAAAAATAATATATTTTTTTGTACAATGATTTCTTTCAAATAACAAATTACACTCATAGTATATTATAACTACTTTATAGTTTGCTATTTTAAAAAATAAATTAATTAAGCTGTTAGGTGTCACCCAATTGATATATACATATATCTGTCTCTCCTGTTCCTCCATTGTCTCTCCAGGCCCCTCCTCTGTCTTTCCTGTCCCTCCATTGTCTCTTCAGGCCCCTCCTTTATCTCTCCTGTCCCTCCTCTGTCTCTCCTGTTCCTCCATTGTCTCTCCAGGCCCCTCCTCTGTCTTTCCTGTCCCTCCATTGTCTCTTCAGGCCCCTCCTTTATCTCTCCTGTCCCTCCTCTGTCTCTCCTGTTCCTCCATTGTCTCTCCAGGCCCCTCCTCTGTCTTTCCTTTCCCTCCATTGTCTCTTCAGGCCCCTCCTCTGTCTTTCCTGTCCCTCCTCTGTCTCTCCTGTTCCTCCATTGTCTCTCCAGGCCCCTCCTCTGTCTTTCCTGTTCCTCCATTGTCTCTTCAGGCCCCTCCTTTATCTCTCCTGTCCCTCCTCTGTCTCTCCTGTTCCTCCATTGTCTCTCCAGGCCCCTCCTCTGTCTTTCCTGTCCCTCCATTGTCTCTTCAGGCCCCTCCTTTGTCTCTCCTGTCGCTCCATTGTCTCTTCAGGCCCCTCCTCTGTCTCTCCTGGCCCCCCCTTCACCTTTCCATGGCCCCTCCTCCATTTCTCTAGGGGCACCTCCTCTGTCTCTCCAGGTCACTTACGCCATCTCACTAGGCCCCTCCTCAGTCTTTCTAGGCCACTCCTCTGTCTCTCCAGGCTCCTCCTCTGTTTCTGCAAGCCACTTACTCAATCTCTCCAGGCCCCTCCTCTGTCTCTCCAGTCCCTTTCTTCTGTCTCTAGGCCACTTCTCCATCCCTCCACACATCAGCGTATCCTTTGGAAAAACCATACACAAATTGAAAGTGAATATGAAACTCTGAACATTTGCAGTCTTTTGCGTGCAGGCGTATAACAGCCAATCACAATGAAGTTACGTTCTCTTCCCCAGACAGCCTGACGCAAGTGCAGGATTATTCCACTGTTATGTATAGTGAAAATGGTGGATATGTAATGTGCAAAGATTTTACAGCCAAAAATAAAATCACTGTTAGATAAAATTAACTTAAAAAACAAAACAAAACCATGTTCCTCTGATTACTCTGGACTGTCAGCAAAAGCATTTCCAGGCCTATACTACAGCGATCACAAGTTTAGGCGTTCTTACATTGGTCTCATACTGCTGTGGAGTCACTGAGCCGGATCCAGAGTTAAGGGATAAATCTGTACGTTAGCTCCGTTCAGTAGGCCCTCCCCACTGCTCTCCTACATGTGGATGGTGGATCCTTGCCCAGGGCTCTACCTTAAGAATACCGAATGTCAGGCTTAGCCAAGCCCTTACTGTACAATTCAAATGCCAATGGCCACCGCCCCCCCATGTGTATCTCGTACCCATCTTCTTAGGCCGTCCCCCCCAGAGGCTGATCTCTGTACAGAATTTCTATGTACAGCACATGCACATTACATCCTAGTAGCCTAAAGGACTCACAACTCTTGAGTCAAGTTTAGTTTATCTGAAGTTCCATTAGAGTTATGTGCAATGCAGGAGGGTTCAAAATATATTCTAAATAATGATGGCAGAGGGAGTATTTATGGAAAATTCTCATTAATTTAAATTAAAATTTTTATTATTATAATTATAAAAAAAAAAAAAACTATCTTTGCATTACTTTTCTGCTCAGTCCTACAATAAATATAAATATGAATTTGCTATACTACATATTAATATTATTGCTGTTTGTTATTTGGGTTATGCATTACCTGCAGTAAAATCCCATATATATCCCATAACACATCCATAACTTGGATCTTACATAAATATACAGTCACAGGACCAGGGTTGACGAGCAGAACAAGGGGGCGGGACTTCCTGTGCTGCACTGACTGCAGAGACTACATCTCCCAGCATGCCGTGCGCTGCCTGGGAAAGGAAGTGATTAAAAAAAGGGCTCACTCTGGCTTTTCTGGGGCAGATAGTGTAGTAGCAGGTGTGCAATGGGGGGTAAGCAGGTTGGGATAGCAGCCTAGTAGAGTGACTTGGCCTTAGCAATGACACAGATATGAATGGTGTTTAATAAGCCATTATGTGAAATAGCTTCTATCTGCTGTGTTATATAGCACAGCAACATGAACACTGTGTGTTTCTAGGGCCCTCTCTATTTAGCACTTGTACACAGAGGGCCCTATGTAGATGTATGGGCATGCAGTGGGTTTTATATGCAATTGTTTATTAAATATAATATTATAATAGATAAGGGGTTAATTAGGGGACTGGGAATGGCACACTCATTTTTTTTTATATTAAAAACCAACAATAGAAAAAGCATGCTATTCCCTTAGATTATTGGCCTTTATGTTATCAATTATTTTTTGAGCTATTCTGTTTTTAATTTTTGACTCATAATAAAGGTTTTGAAGCTATCAGCATTATAATTTTAAGTCTTTCTTGTTATCTGTGATAGTTCATAATGTTGCGTTAGTAAGAAGGGTCTTCTAATAGGGATCATGGCAATAGGTCGGTAGTAAAGCCCGTTTAATGTACTGTTTTTTTCACATGGTAATACATAGGCATCTGAAGTTTCCTTGTAATCATTATTTGAATAATAACCCCATTCTTTGCATTTTTCCTAGCATACAGATGCAGGTCCATAAATACAGCTTTGTTTCTATAATACCCATGGATTATGATTGCTACGGAATGATGGGCTGTGAAGAATACAAGGTGCAAGATCTGCTGTCTGTTCATTAAGGGGGGAGATAAAGTTATATATCTATAGCGCCATCTTCTGACGCACTAAGGGATTTCACCTTGGGTTGGGCTCCGCTGCACTGATTCATGGGAACGTAGAACTCTTTTTTTTGTTTGCCTTGGCCCCAGGATACATTGCATCAGAGCCTTATCACACAGATGCCATCATTACACACACATAGAAAAATGAAGATGGCTTCCCCCCTCCTCTGCTCTCCCCATGCTGAAAATGTGAGGAGACCATTTTTTTTTTTTATGTCGTTTCATTGGTTTGTGAATCAGACGACCTTAAACAAAGGCGTTCTTTCAAAAGCGGCTTACGAGTTCATTGTTTTCCTCTCATCCGTATGCAAAACAGGAGGCTGCGGATTTGTGTGCCCCATGGTAACGAAGGTGTGAGGACACTGGTCTGTGATTTGGGCTGGGAAATGTCTCATACATTCAGCTCATTTAAATAAGTGCAACTTTCCCAAAGCCAGACAGTAGCGGGCTTTGTTGAGGAGGCGAGAGGACTCGTTAGTATTTCCTAATAATTTGTACAGAGACGTGCAGTCACGGCACATCTGTCCTTAAAGTCACCTTTTGTAGAGACGGCTCTTTGCTAAATGGACAAAAGGGATTTCTTTTTTTTAATGTGACACTTAATTGCATGGTTTATCTTCCCACATTCCTTGCAACCCGCTTAGATGAGGGATGTAATTGCAAACACAAAACTTCAGTGAAATAAGGAAATAAGTCTACACCTAAGATAAAGCTGGCCTGATTTATGGTTGTGCGCAGGTTATGCAGTTGTTAAGCTCTGTGCGTGGCCAAAAATTGGCAGAACAAAAATGAGCGATGTTCTTGCTGGGATACAATTTTAAGTGAGGGAATGTTGGTGCAGTCGGGTGGGGTTTGTCGTTCCCATGATCTGAATGCTGACAATATATATGCTGCCACTACAATGCTGTCAGCTTTCAGTGATCTGCTTTTTATTTTGTTACTACGACACCTGTCTGATAAAGTATCGTAATGGCGACATGTACTTTATTCAGCATTACCGTAATCCTGACCCTAACCCTAAGTAGTAGAGTAGAGCACAGCAGGTACCAGGGACCATAAAATTTGGCACTGGTACAGTAGGTACCGTGGAGAGTAAAATTTGGCACGGGTACAGTAGGTGTCAGGGAAAATTAAAATTGGCACAGGTACAGTGGGTACCAGGGAGAGTAAAAGTTGGCACTGGTACAGTAGGTACCGGGGAGAGTAAAATGGGGCACAGGTACCGTAGGTACTGGGGAGAGTAAAAGTTGGCACTGGTACAGTAGGTACAGGGGAGAGTATAATTTGGCACTGGTACAGTAGGTACGGGGGAGAGTAAAATTTGGCACTGGTACAGTAGGTACGGGGGAGAGTAAAATTTGGCACTGGTACAGTAGGTACGGGGAGAGTAAAAGTTGGCACTGGTACAGTAGGTACGGGGGAGAGTAAAAGTTGGCACTGGTACTGTAGGTACCGGGGAGAGTAAAATGGGGCACTGGTACAGTAGGTACTGGGGAGAGTTAAATAGGGGAACTGGTACAGTAGGTACTGGGGAGAGTTAAATAGGGGAACTGGTACAGTAGGTACTGGGGAGAGTTAAATAGGGGAACTGGTACAGTAGGTACTGGGGAGAGTTAAATAGGGGAACTGGTACAGTAGGTACTGGGGAGAGTTAAATAGGGGAACTGGTACAGTAGGTACTGGGGAGAGTTAAATAGGGGAACTGGTACAGTAGGTACTGGGGAGAGTTAAATAGGGGAACTGGTACAGTAGGTACTGGGGAGAGTTAAATAGGGGAACTGGTACAGTAGGTACTGGGGAGAGTTAAATAGGGGAACTGGTACAGTAGGTACTGGGGAGAGTTAAATAGGGGAACTGGTACAGTAGGTACTGGGGAGAGTTAAATAGGGGAACTGGTACAGTAGGTACTGGGGAGAGTTAAATAGGGGAACTGGTACAGTAGGTACTGGGGAGAGTTAAATAGGGGAACTGGTACAGTAGGTACTGGGGAGAGTTAAATAGGGGAACTGGTACAGTAGGTACTGGGGAGAGTTAAATAGGGGAACTGGTACAGTAGGTACTGGGGAGAGTTAAATAGGGGAACTGGTACAGTAGGTACTGGGGAGAGTTAAATAGGGGAACTGGTACAGTAGGTACTGGGGAGAGTAAATGTGGGATTGCCCTTTAGAATTTTAGGAATTGTACCCACACAGACATCTTTTTTTTTTTTTTATTAAAATCCTGTCGCCAGTGAAACAGCTGACATTATGGTATCTGCTGTATCACCGCATCCGGATGCAATCTTCACCTGCTCAACCCCAGTGATAACAGTGTCTGTCAGGGATGTGGTTTGCTGGAAAGATGGTCTTGTTTCTATAGATCATCGTACAGCAGTCTGCATTTTAGAAACTGGTGATGATGCGACTGCTGCATTCGCTCATAGTCATCCTCTGAGAGGTAGGAGTTTTAACCAAACCCTAACCCTCTGTTTCTCGCAGTCTTCCCCTTCTTCAGCCCCAACCCTCCATGTCCTGCAGCCTCCATGCCCTGCGGCCTGATCCTAACTCTCCATGCCCCGCAGCCTAACCATAACCCTCTATGTCCCGCAGCCTAACCCTAACCCTCCATGCCCTGCAGCCTAACCTCAACCCTCCATGTGCCGCAGCCTAACCCTCCTTGTCCTGCAGCCTAACCCTAACCCTCCATGCCACGCAGCCTAACCCTAACCCTCCATGCCACGCAGCCTAATTCTAAAATACCTCTTAAGCCTTAACCCTAACCTTATACTTGGCACAATGACCCTAACCCACCGCATATTGTAGCTATTGGTAACGGGGAAATAAGTTACCATTCCCAACAGCTTTTTTTTACATTTTACAGCTAACGACTGTATCCTGTTCGAATTGGGGCCGACCGTATTGGCAACCGTGTTGGCAACCGTGAATCAGTCATGACGCTGTGCAAATGCAGAGGAGGTTAGGCCAACAGATGCATAGAACTGAGATTCTGATCACAATAGTGTTTATTGTGCGTCTACCTGCTTTAGACAGTAAGTGACACCATAAAGTCACAGATCATGTTAAATTCCAAAGAGATTAATTATTAATTAAGTTAATAAAAAAATTAATTAAAAAACACTAATCCTACTACATAAAAAAAAATATATATATATATATATATATGAATTAAAATATAACAGCAAATTAATCACTAGGTGAAAATAGAAGTACATTAAATGTAAGCAGAGGACAAAGGTCAGTATTAAATAAAATATAATAATCCCAAAAAGGTTGAAAATGCCTAGAAAAGCAGGGTGCAAATTCAGCAGTAAATGGTTAAAAATCCAACACAAATTGAAAAGAAAATAGAGACAGACACAGATAAATAAGAGGGTTCTTTTTTATGCAGCGGAACGCCCCAGAATATAAATAACTGGTATCTCCTTTACATAATACACTTCCTATTGCTGTTATAGCAATAAGACAATTATAGACTGTTGCTTGTGGGCGTCTGAACTGTCACATGGCTTAGTTACGCTCAAATATATTTATGTTCTGCTTTGATAGGTGATGGCTGAAAAAGAAGAGAATCAGTTTGGTCCACAGTAAACAAATCACAAGTAAGTAACGTGTAATGCACAGACACCATCAAAAGATTCCTTTTTTCAGGAACATCTTCGATTTTATAAAATGAGATCCATAGATCAAGGACTAGTTTAACCATTACGCAAAATAAGCCCCAAGGGTAGGAGGGGTTTGGGTCTGCGATTAGAACAATTTTTTTTAAAAAGGTCCGTTTAATATGAAACTGATTGCTTTTGTCTCGCTGAGCAGAAGCAATCGATCATCCCCGGGAAGAAGTCGCAGCAGCGAATGGTAAGTATTTATCCCTAACCCTTATCCTAATCCTTACCCTAATCCTCCCCTTTCATCACCCTAAGGCTCCCCTCCCCACAGCCTGACCCTAAGACTCCCTTCCCTGCAGCCTGACCCTAAGACTCCAATCCATCCGCTCCCTGCAGCCTAACCCTAAGTCTCCCTTCCTTGCAGCCTAACCCTAGGTCTCCCTTTCTCGCAGCCTAAACCTAAATATCCCTTCCTCGCAGCCTAACTCTAAGACTCCCCTCCCCTGCACTAACCTGTCCAGTCATCGGAGCAGCCGGTCTTCAGTGGAATTTCCGTAATGGGGGTATATTCTAAAATATACACAGCTGACAGTTATTTTAATATTTCCTTGGCATACATGCCATTAATCCCTCAGATATTGTGTGACTGGACCTGGGGCCGTATTCACGGATCCGTTTTTTAAAAGTATGCAATTATACGCACGCATGTAGAAACGCAACACCCACGACACTCCCCTCTCACAATCGTAGACATACGCCTCCATAGACCTCCTTGAACTTTAGGTGTGTACTCACGTGCCTATATGTGTGCCATACGTGCAATTCTATGTAACCGCGCCCTCAAAGACTCATTTAAATGCCCCCCCACCCTCTTTCACGTTACTTTTCCAGCACGTATTTCAACCCCGCCCCTCCGTACGTATGTCCCCAAGTTCGATTCACAGGTCCGTGCCTAAAGCACTTACGTGTGTATATTCTACGTAACTTACGCAAATAAAGTTACTACGCATGTGCAGTTTAAACGTACCTAAAGATACGCACGCAATTTCACGTGAAAATGGATCTGTGAATACAGTCCCTTCACGCCAAGGATTAAACTGAACACCGACTCATATCTATTCCTTATAGGCCATCCTCAGCTGTGACTTTATTTAAGCTCTTGTGAACGAACAGAGCTTGAATCTCAGTAGCCACGTCCCCTTATTGTAAAGTCTTAAAAGCAAAACTGTGTTCCTTGCAAGATAAATATAGGGATAGCCCAGACTTATAACAGACAAGGTGAACGCATCAGCAAGATTAGATGTAGCAGAGGCAATAGTTTCGGTCTGGTATTGTTTCGGTAGGTCAGTCAACCCGTAACCACAGATTTGCACCAACGATAGTTGCCAAAAGTCTACGATCCTCCTGACACCTAAAGAAGTAACATTTCTTCCAGGTATGATGGGAATCGGTGCAAAAGGCTACTTTTTTACCATTTCTAACATTAAGGAAAGGACTTTTTTGAAGCCTTTCACAAAGCAACGTTAATTTATTTACTATGAATTCTCTGTTTTTGGAAGGCTTTTTTTAGACTTAAAAACAGGCCACACGAGCATTCGTCGGCTCATTAATTCATCTAACAGAGGCTGTGTCCAAGTGTGTTACTTAAATTGTAACATTAAGAGGCCTTTAATTTGTGTAACATATTCATCGGGGGAAAGGAAAAACACCTGTGTATACTTAATAAACAAATGTGTTGGTTTTATTATATTCTTGGAGGTCAAATTAGAAATTAAATGCTATTCTTTTTGTCCTCTGTGTTTCCCAAGCACACTAGAGGATGTAGCCATAGAGGGGCTCGTGTGAAATGCCTTTTGTGGTCACGGAAAAGGTCACTTGCTAACAGGAAGAAATGTTCATTCAGCGGCTAATTAACAAAGAGGGAACCCGCTGCATTATGTGACACTTCACAATGGGACTGGGAAATAGGCGACGGGGCTTATCAACCAAGCAGTATTTTGAACTCATTTCCACTTGCTTGCTAGTACTGGCGTCTTCCTTTACAATGCTATCGATGTAGCCAGAGACATCGCATAGTGAACAAACTCTGCTAATATCGGCACAATGGCGGGCGGTTCGTTTTAGAAAAACTGAACAGTCAGGCCTGTGCAATTTTTTTATGTTTTTAATGGTGTTCTTGCCATACACTGCAGGATTATTGGTGGTGGATTGGCCCAATTATTGTGTAGTGTGTGGCCAGATTTAGACTTAGGTGTTTCATGAGATCAGATCCACAAGTCAGTATGATCTCGTAGTGCAATAACATAATCATAAGTACTATGCACTTCCCAAGACACTCCCCTTGGTTGCTCGTAATTTTGCTGCTTTATGACTAAAAACCCTACCTTAACTTTTCCAAGCGTAACCGCGCTCATACGTAGCTTCCAGATGGACGTAACAGCCTAATCCGGGCCATACCATACAATTTAAATGCCTCCCTCCGCCTACAGAGCGTATCTCCGGCCGTCGTAAGGAAGACCCGTCCATTTCTACGTATTTACAAAGAAGGTACGTACGATCAGAGTTACGACGCTTAACATCTGCCGTGCGCATGCACAGTACATACAAAAAGTCGAAGTTAGGCAAGTGCCTACTGTAAATATGCTTTCGTACTGAACTCAAGATCTGGCCAAGAGGGAGGGAACGCCTATACTGTAAATTGACTTATGGCCTCAGCCCCACCCTTCTGACGGAAGTGTCTTTGCTCTTTAATAGAGAATGTTCTACAGATGCATGCTCATATGTGTAGATAAAAACAGCCACAATCCGATTAAGACCTGTAGAAATTAAGGGGTTTGGTTTATTGAGACAAAGCCTTTCAAAGAACAAGAATTGTACAATTATTCAATTCATTCGTTGTTTCATTTCTGATGGTTTATTTTAATTACTATTGTTGTTTTGCCTACATTCAAAGGGGTTTGATATGAATGTTGAATGTTGGACAGTGGATAAGTTTAAGCTGTTGGCACTAAATGGCAGGAAGTTTCCTCTGATTTAACTAAATAGCACGCAATAACGACCTGAGTGCAACTCAAGCATTGGCGGCTTGCGTTCTGAGGGGGCGTGTTGAGGGAGGGAAGGAAGGGGTGAAGAGCTGTAGTCAATGTACAGTAAGGGGCGTGGCCAAGGCAAATGCACCCGATCCAGAGCTGATCACAGACATAGCAAAGGGCTGCTTACATCAAAACATTGGCATTGGCCCCAGGTCATGTCCAGAGGGTGACCTTACACCACCTATTTCAGGCCCTTGTGTTAGAATGTGACACCTCAAACATACTACAAAGGGTCAGAAACGGCTGGCGATATAGTGTGCCCATATTACATCATTTCTATATACAGGAAGGAAAAAATGTATTGTTTAATTATTTTACATTTTTTTAAAGATTTTTTTCTCGTAGTGTTAGTGTGTTCATATTACAGCTCTTTGGTTCTTTGCATGATGGCGTGCTCCTTTATTCTTCGCATGATTGTGTGCTCTATGGTGCTTTGCATGATGGCGTGCTCTTTTGTTCTTCGCATGATGGCGTGCTCTTTTGTTCTTCGCAAGATGGCGTGCTTTTTGGTTCTTCGCATGATGACGCACTTTTCTGTTCTTTGCATGATGGCGTGCTCTTTTGTTCTTCACATGATTGCGTACTTTTTGGTTCTTCGCATGATGGCGTGCTCTTCTGTTCTTCGCATAATGGCATGCTTTTTGATTCTTCGCATGATGGCGTGCTCTTCTGTTCTTGACATGATGGCGTGCTCTTTGGTTCTTCGCATGATGGCGTGCTCTTCGGTTCTTCGCATGATGGCGTGCTCTTCTGTTTTTCGCATGATGACGTGTTCTTCGCATGCTGACGTGCTCTTTGGTTCTTTGTATGATGGCATGCTCTTTGGTTCTTTACATGATGGTGTGCTCTTCTGTTCTTTGCATGATGGCGTGCTCTTTGGTTCTTTGCATGATGGCGTGCTCTTCTGTTCTTTGCATGATGGCGTGCTTTTTGGTTTTTTGCATGATGGCATGCTTTTTTGGTTCTTTGCATGTTGGTGTGCTCTTCTGTTCTTCGCATGATGGCGTGCTCTTTGGTTCTTTGCATGATGGCGTGCTCTTCTGTTCTTCGCATGATGGCGTGCTCTTTGGTTCTTTGCATGATGTCGTGCTCTTTGGTTCTTTGCATGATGGCGTGCTCTTCTGTTCTTCGCATAATGGCGTGCTCTTTGGTTCTTCGCATGATGGCGTGCTCTTCTGTTCTTTGCATGATGGCGTGCTCTTCTGTTCTTCGCATGATGGCGTGCTCTTCTGTTCTTTTCATGATGCCGTGCTCTTTGGTTCTTCGCATGATGGTGTGCTCTATGGTTCTTGCATGATGGCGTGCTCTTTTGTTCTTCGCATGATGGCGTGCTCTTCAGTTCTTCCCATGATGGCGCGCTCTTTGGTTCTTCCCATGATGGCGTGCTCTTTGGTTCTCCTCATGACGACGTGCTCTTCTGTTATTCTCATGATAGCGTGTTCTATGGTTCTTCACAGGATATTGTGCTCTTCTTTTCTTTGCATGATGGTGTGCTCTTCGGTTCCTTACATGATGATGTACACTTCGGTTTTTTGCATGATGGCGTGCTCTTTGGTTCCTCGCATGCTGGCGTGCTCTTCGGTTCTTCACATGATGGTGTGCTCTTTGGTTCTTTACATGATGATGTGCTCTTCTGTTCTTCGCATGATGGCGTGCTCTTTGGTTCTTCGCAGGAAGGCGTGCTTTTCTGTTCTTCGCATGATGGCGTGCTTTTTGGTTCTTCGCATGATGACGCACTTTTCTGTTCTTTGCATGATGGCGTGCTCTTTTGTTCTTCACATGATTGCGTACTTTTTGGTTCTTCGCATGATGGCGTGCTCTTCAGTTCTTCCCATGATGGCGCGCTCTTTGGTTCTTCCCATGATGGCGTGCTCTTTGGTTCTCCTCATGACGACGTGCTCTTCTGTTATTCTCATGATAGCGTGTTCTATGGTTCTTCACAGGATATTGTGCTCTTCTTTTCTTTGCATGATGGTGTGCTCTTCGGTTCCTTACATGATGATGTACACTTCGGTTTTTTACATGATGGTGTGCTCTTTGGTTCCTCGCATGCTGGCGTGCTCTTCGGTTCTTCACATGATGGCATGCTCTTCGGTTCTTCACATGATGGTGTGCTCTTTGGTTCTTTACATGATGGTGTGCTCTTCTGTTCTTCGCATGATGGCGTGCTCTTCGGTTCTTCGCATGATGGCGTGCTCTTCTGTTTTTCGCATGATGGCATGTTCTTCACATGATGGCGTGCTCTTCGGTTCTTCTCATGATGGCGTGCTCTTCTGTTTTTCGCATGATGACGTGTTCTTCGCATGCTGACTTGCTCTTTGGTTCTTTGCATGATGGCATGCTCTTTCGTTCTTTACATAATGGTGTGCTCTTCCGTTCTTTGCATGATGGCGTGCTCTTTGGTTCTTTGCATGATGGTGTGCTCTTTGGTTCTTCCCATGATGGCGTGCTCTTCGGTTCTCCTCATGACGACGTGCTCTTCTGTTATTCTCATGATAGCGTGTTCTATGGTTCTTCACAGGATATTGTGCTCTTCTTTTCTTTGCATGATGGTGTGCTCTTCGGTTCCTTACATGATGATGTACACTTCGGTTTTTTACATGATGGTGTGCTCTTTGGTTCCTCGCATGCTGGCGTGCTCTTCGGTTCTTCACATGATGGCATGCTCTTCGGTTCTTCACATGATGGTGTGCTCTTTGGTTCTTTACATGATGGTGTGCTCTTCTGTTCTTCGCATGATGGCGTGCTCTTTGGTTCTTCGCAGGAAGGCGTGCTTTTCTGTTTTTCGCATGATGGCGTACTTTTTGCTTCTTCGCATGATGGCGTGCTCTTCCGTTCTTTGCATGATGGCAAGCTCTTCAGTTCTACGCATGATGGCGTGCTCTTCTGTTCTTCGCATGATGGCGTGCTTTTTGGTTCTTCACATGATGACGTGCTCTTTGGTTCTTCGCATGATGGCGTGCTCTTCGGTTCTTTGTATGATGGTGTGCTCTTCTGTTCTTCGCATGATGGCGTGCTCTTTGATTCTTTGCATGATGGTGTGCTCTTCAGTTTTTCGCATGATGGCGTGTTCTTCGCATGATGACGTGCTTTTCTGTTATTCACATGATACCGTGCTCTATGGTTCTTCACAGGATAGTGTGCTCTTCTGTTCTTCGCATGATGGCGTACTTTTTGCTTCTTCGCATGATGGCTTGCTCTTCCGTTCTTCGCATGATGGCATGCTCTTCAGTTCTTTGCATGATGGAGTGCTTTTTGGTTCTTCACATGATGACGCGCTCTTTGGTTCTTCGCATGATGGCGTGCTCTTCGGTTTTTCGCATGATGGCATGTTCTTCGCATGATGGCGTGCTCTTCGGTTCTTTGCATGATGGCGTGCTCTTCAGTTTTTTGCATGATGGCGTGTTCTTTGCATGATGGTGTGCTCTTCTGTTCTTTGCATGATGGCGTGCATCTTGGTTCTTTGCATGATGGCATGCTCTTCTGTTCTTCGTATGATGGCTTGCTCTTTGGTTTTTTGCATGATGGCGTGCTCTTTGTTTCTTTGCATGATGGCTTGCTCTTCTGTTCTTCACATGATAGTGTGCTCTTTGGTTTTTTGCATAATGGTGTGCACTTTGGTTCTTCGTATGATGGCGTGCTCTATGGTTCTTGCATGATGGCGTGCTTTTTGGTTCTTCACATGATGACGTGCTTTTTGGTTCTTCGCATGATTCCGTGCTCTTCGGTTCTTTGCATGATGGCATGCTCTTCTGTTTTTCGCATGATGGCATGTTCTTCACATGATGGCGTGCTCTTCGGTTCTTAGCATGATGGCGTGCTCTTCAGTTTTTTGCATGATGGCGTGTTCTTCGCATGATGGCGTACTCTTTGGTTCTTTGCATGATGGCGTGCTCTTTGGTTCTTAGCATGATGGTGTGCTCTTCTGTTCTTCGCATGATGGCGTGCTCTTTGGTTTTTTGCATGATGGCATGCTCTTTGGTTCTTTCCATGATGGCTTGCTCTTCTGTTCTTCACATGATGGTGTGCTCTTTGGTTCTTTGCGTAATGGCGTGCACTTTGGTTCTTCGTATGATGGTGTGCTCTATGGTTCTTGCATGATGGCGTGCTCTTTGGTTCTTCCCATGATGGCGTGCTCTTTGGTTCTTCCCATGATGGTGTGCTCTTTGGTTCTTCCCATGATGGTGTGCTCTTCGGTTCTCCCCATGATGACGTGCTTTTCTGTTATTCGCATGATATCGTGCTCTATGGTTCTTCACAGGATAGTGTGCTCTTCTGTTCTTTGCATGATGGTGTGCCCTTCGGTTCCTTACATAATGGTGTACACTTCGGTTCTCTGCATGATGGCGTGCTCTTTGGTTCTTCACATGATGGCGTGCTCTTCGGTTCTTCACATGATGGCACGCTCTTCTGTTCTTTGCATGATGGCGTGCTTTTTGGTTCCTCGCGTGATGGCGTACTCCTCTGTTCTTTGCATTATGGCGTGCTCTTTGGTTCTTTGCATGATGGCGTGCTCTTCTGTTATTCGCATGATAGCGGGCTCTATGGTTCTTCACAGGATAGTGTGCTCTTTGGTTCCTTACATGATGGTGTACACTTTGGTTCTTTGCATGATGGCATGCTCTTTGGTTCTTTGCATGATGGCGTGCTCTTCCGTTCTTTGCATGATGGCGTGCTCTTCCGTTCTTTGCATGATGGCGTGCTCTTCGGTTCTTCACATGATGGCGTGCTCTTCAGTTCTTCGCATGATGGCGTGCTCTTCGGTTCTTCGCATGATGGCGTGCTTTTTGGTTCTTCGCATGATGGCGTGCTCTTTGGTTCTTTGCATGATGGCGTGCTCTTCCGTTCTTTGCATGATGGCGTGCTCTTCCGTTCTTTGCATGATGGCGTGCTCTTCCGTTCTTTGCATGATGGCGTGCTCTTCCGTTCTTTGCATGATGGCGTGCTCTTCCGTTCTTTGCATGATGTTCTTCGCAGGATGGCGTGCTCTTCTGTTCTTCGCATGATGGCGTGCTCTTTGGTTCTTTGCATGATGACGTGCTCTTCGGTTCTTCGCATGATGGCGTGCTTTTTGGTTCCTCGCGTGATGGTGTGCTCCTCTGTTCTTCGCATGATGACGTGCTCTTCGGTTCTTCACATGATGGCATGCTCTTCGGTTCTTCACATGATGGCGTGCTCTTCAGTTCTTCGCATGATGGCGTGCTCTTCGGTTCTTCGCATGATGGCGTGCTTTTTGGTTCCTCGCGTGATGGTGTGCTCCTCTGTTCTTCGCATGATGACGTGCTCTTCGGTTCTTCACATGATGGCATGCTCTTCGGTTCTTCACATGATGGCGTGCTCTTTGGTTCTTCGCATGATGACGTACTCTTCGGTTCTTCGCATGATGGCATGATCTTCTGTTCTTCGCATGATGGCGTGCTCTTTTGTTCTTCGCACGATGACGCACTCTTCGGCTCTCCCCATGATGATGTGCACTTCTGTTAATCACAAGATAGCATGCTCTTCGGTTCCTTACATGATGGTGTTTTTCGTTTTTTCGCATGATGGCGTGCTCCTTTCTTCTTTGCATGATGGCGTGCTTCTCTGTTCTTTGCATGATGGCGTGCTCCTCTGTTTTTCACATGATGGCGTGCTCTTCGGTATTTCCCATGATGGCGTGCTCTTCTGTTCTTCGCAGGATGGCGTACTCTTCTGTTTTTTGCAGGATGGTGTACTCTTCTGTTCTTCGCAGGATGGCGTGCTCTTCTGTTCTTCGCATGATGGCGTGCTCTTTGGTTCTTTGCATGATGACGTGCTCTTCGATTCTTCGCATGATGGCATGCTCTTCGGTTCTTCACATGATGGTGTACTCTTTGGTTCTTCGCAGGATGGCGCGCTCTTCTGTTCTTCGCATGATGGTGTACTCTGGTTCTTCGCATGATGGCGCGCTCTTTGGTTCTTTGGATAATGGTGTGCTCTTTGGATTTTTGCATGATTGCATGCTCTATGGTTCTTTGCATGATGGCGTGCTCTTTTGTTCTTCGTATGATGACGTGCACATCTGTTATTCACAGGATAGTGTGCTCTTCGGTTCCTTACATGATGGTGTACTCTTCGGTTCTTTGCATGATGGCGTGCTCTTCAGTTCTTTGCATGATGGCGTGCTCTTTGGTCCTTTGCATGATGGTATGCTCTTTGGTTCTTCGCATGATGGTGTGCTTTTTGGTTCTTCGCATGATGGCATGCCCTTCAGTTCTTCGCATGATGGCGTGCTCCTCTGTTCTATGCATGATGCCGTGCTCCTTTATTCTTTGCATGATGGCGTGCTCCTCTGTTCTTTGCATGATGGCGTGCTCCTCTGTTCTTTACATGATGGCGTGCTCTTCGGTATTTCCCATGATAGCGTGCTCTTCTGTTCTTCGCAGGATGGCGTGCTCTTCTGTTCTTCGCATGATGGCGTGCTCTTTGGTTGTTTGCATGATGGCATGCTCTTCAGTTCTTTGCACGATGGCGTGCACTTCTGTTCTTCTCATGATGGCGTGCTCTTCGGTTCTTTGCATGATGGGGCGCTCCTCTGTTCTTTGCACGATGGCGTGCTCTTCGTTTCTTTGCATGATGGTGTGTTCCTGTGTTCTTCGCATGATGGTATGCTCTTTGGTACTTCCCATGATGGCGTGCTCTTCTGTTCTTCGCAGGATGGCGTGCTCTTCTGTTCTTCGCAGGATGGCGTGCTCTTCTGTTTTTTGCAGGATGGCGTGCTCTTTTGTTCTTTGCAGGATGGCTTGCTCTTTGCTTTGCATGATGGCGTGCTCTTCTGTTCTTCGCATGCTGGCGTGCTCTTCGGTTCTTTGCATGATGGCATGTTCCTCTGTTCTTTGCATGATGGCGTGCCCTTCGGTACTTCCCATGATGGCATGCTCTTCTGTTCTTCGCATGATGGTGTTCTCTTCTGTACTTCCCATCACGGCGTGTTCTTCTGTTCTTCGCATGATGGCATGCCCTTCGATTCTTTGCATGATGGCGTGCTCTTCGATTCTTTGCATGATGGCGTGTTCTCTGTTCTTCGCATGATGGTATGCTCTTCGCTACTTCCCATGATGGCGTGCTCTGCTGTTCTTCGCATGATGATGCGCTCTTTTGTTCTTTGCATGATGGCGTTCTCTTTGGTTCTTCGCATGATGATGCGCTCTTTTGTTCTTTGCATGATGGCGTGTTCTTCGGTTTTTCGCATTATGGTGCGCTCTTGTGTTCTCATGATGGCGTGCTCTTTGGTTTTTCGCATGATGGCGTGTTCTTTGGTTCTTTGCATTATGGTGCGCTCTTTTGTTCTTTGCATGATGGCGTGCTCTTCGGTTTTTCGCATGATGGTGCGCTCTTTGGTTCTTCATCACAATGCAGCTTCTTTTCCCAGATATGTTCCCTTTCCCCAGTGATCCAAACACAACTAACAGACATATTACTGTAATGTATGCCCCTTGTGAGCAGAAAACTACCATTTTGCAGCACTTTGAATCCAGTCCTTACGTACAGCTCTTAATTCAGCCGCTATACAGAAGGGTTTATCAATCACCTTCCTTCACGTTGACTGATTTTTAAGACTCTTACGTTTTTACATCCTGACTGCTGAGTGCATACAAGGATTACATACCCAACATGACCCATTCCATTAGGTACATAATGCTCTGCTTCTCAGTTTCCAACTGTCAGTTACTATGAATTTTTATTGAAAATAATATTGCAACACATATAAATAATCCAAACAGAAATATCACATTTCTTCATGCTAATAAAAAGGTACACTTCACAGAAGGCAATATGAGATTTTCATTGAAAATACGGGATATCCTCACAGAGGAATTTATTTATTGTTTCCAAAAAAAACTCAGGTGGTCGTGGAGGAGGGCCCGGACCAGGCCCGGCCAGGGGACTCTCCCGGGAGTCAACCCCAGGAGGCTCCATCCTGGTCTGGATACAAACGATCAAACAATCCCCTTGCAGGAGCTCTGCAGCACAGGAGAACTGGGTGTGGCTGGGTCACAATCAGTTACTATGGTAACCACCTTTGTTGAAGAGACAAATAGGTTTTTTATAAATCAGTTAAGTAATTTTACCAGTGACAGTTGGAAGCTAAGGTGCGGAGTATATTGTACCTAATGGAATGGGTCATGTTGGAGGGTTTGGGAATAGAGCTTTCGTGCTGTATCCACAGCTAGAACCAATTGCAGCTCATGTAACCAGATACAGGAGCCTGCTGCAGGCGTGTGGCAGTCCGTCTGGGGGTCTGGTCTCGGACAACAGCTCTACACAAACTCTGGATTCCCCCAGGAGCTCTCCTCTAAGTACAATGCACGTGTTACTTAAGTATTTATGACCTGTTCCCCAGCCACACCAATTTGTCAGCAAGCTGTGGTTTACATGCAGGAACAATAAAGACAGCAGCTTGTATAAACATCAGGACAATGCCAGGGTCACTAGCCTAGGGATATGCTATTCAGGCCATTAGCAGAGACTACCGAGTCCTGACTGACCTCCGACTGATTGAAATAATTGGTCCCCTGGGTTGGAGTGAGTCAATAAAATTGACCACTAGATTGTTGCTCTTTATTCCCTGTCACAATCTATAATGATCTGCTGTAAGTCACTGTCAACTGACCGCGGTTTCTCTAGCCTTAAATATACTACATAGAAGGGGCAGATTGTGAATTTAAAGTGGCCCTGAAGTCTGTAAGATGCCACATCTGTGTTGGATCGAATATAGACGGGGGTCAAAAAAAATATGTAAACTGGATAACCTTAATAGGAAGAGGGAAACTATATAATGTGGGGGCGGAGTTAGTTAGAGCCAATTAACTTTAAGATAAAGGTCCAGATTTGCTAAAATGCGGTTTTGGAAAATTGGAGATATTGCCCATAGCAACCAATCAGATTCTAGCTCTTACTTTCCTATTACATACTAGAGAATGTCAGTTAGAATCTGATTGGTTGCTATGGGCAACATCTCCACTTTTCCAAACCTGCAGCTTAGTAAATGTGGCCCAAAGTGTTATGTAAAAGAGTTACGTCTACTGACTAGTATTTCATAAGACAATAAAGAGATTTATTGTGACTGCTATTAAATTCAGTGGTAGTTATTGCCATGGAGCGTAGATGTGTTTGTAAAAGGGGGACGGGCTATGTGCAGAAAAAAAGCGTACACAACAGAACCTTTGCATTGCGAGCAATTATGACATGTAGGGTATGGGAACACAGCAGCTAAGCACTATGTAGCCAAATGTGTTGAGCAATTGCTGGTCGTATACTGTAATGGTGACTGTAAATGGAGGTTATGATCCAAGCGAGCACCTCTGACAGATTGGAAATGTCTCAAAATAATTGCAAATAATATTTTACATTTTTAATAATAAAATAACAACACAATTTTTCTCCAATGAGCAGCACACGGGCTACTAATACAGTATGGGTTAGGACTGATTCACAAGTAGGAGTGCCTTGCGGAAGCAACCATATGCACCGAAATAGTTAAGGTAGCCCTCAACCACTCTTAAGTTGATTTACAAATGGTTTGGTGCTAGCCTATTCATCTAGTTTATATGTTTTTGATGCCATTAGACTTTAAACATTTCCATTTCCATTAATTTAAATATTTAAAATTTTTAAAACATTTTCTTTGTTAAATTAAACATTAAAATAATGTTTTATTATAAAATTTGATGAAAATAAATTAACAAAATATTTGAGTAAAAAATAATAATACAATAGATTTTAAAAAACAAAAACATAATTGATAAAGAGAATATAAATAGCAATTAGCATACATTACACAGGTAGCTTGTTGCTCCAAGGCACCTTAATGGTTAAACTTACAATGTGACATTATTATATTAAAAACCAATGCAAAATTTATTCAATAGTCATGTAATAGTCAGATAACAGTCATATAATAGTCAGATAATTTGTAGAGATAAATATAAAGAAGTTTTGAGTTGTTTATTAACATTTGCGTTTACGTGAATGCTGCGTAACTGTAAGTGCCTAGACGGCCTCCGTGTGATTCACGATAGGGAAACACATCTACACTTATATCCACATACCTAGAGAACCATCTATACGTGGCCGTCCTGACACTGAGGGGGTGGTTAACTTCATTTTGTAGCATCTCTGAATCGCTCTTATGGATCTCGTCCATGCATATATATAGGTACGTTTGCAAAATTCTCACAAATTCTCTTAAGTGTGAATCCGATCCTGTATGTGATCCAGGCACAATACATCGGCAGCGATTTCCACACCTTAGTGTACGTTGATTACATCTCTCCTCAACACACAAAATCACGTAAAAAAACGTAACTCAAAATCACTCAGAGTACACTGACCTCTGTATCTAGCCTAATGGATGGGCCAACGGTGATTGGAAGCTTTGGGTTTTTATCAGATATTGGAGTCATTAAAAAAAAAAGTCAAAATGGCTTAGTAATAGAAGGCATTTGTCGACTATTCATAAATAAATCCCATTGTCTTGATGGTCCTTCAGATAACAAACGCTTTGTTAATAATGGCGACTTCCCAGCCTTCTGACATAAGGATGAAGCCTAATTTGATTGTCTGGAATGTCTGTCCTTGAGTTTCTATTCTAATGAATAAATGGAAAAGAGTCATTGGAAGTGTCATAATGATAGATATTTTAATTGTGTTCCTGTTTTTTTTTTTTTTGTTTTTTTTTGTTTTGTTTAATTGATGCTTGTGTATTGTTAAACTCACTAATGGAAATATAAGGGCGGGTCAATAGAATATCTTGGAACAACCTGTAGATGTTATATAAAAAGAATGACATGATTGTGATCCTTTTTTAACTTTAAATGACTAAAAGCCAGCCAGTATTCATTGCCAAAGTCCGGATTCACAGTTACGTAGTTTTCGTCTTACGTACGTTGTTTTAAGAATTGAGCTACTACGCATTCGTAATAGCTTATTTACGCTATCTACGTACCATTTTTGTATGTACAGAAAGAGTACATAGCGCAAATAATCGAATACACATGCGTAGTAGCTAAATTCTTAAAACAACGTGCGTAAGATGAAAACTACGTAACTATGAATCCGACCTAAGTCAGGGCCGCCATCAGGGGGGAGAGACAGTTGGGACTACTGTCCTGGGCCCTCAGCTGATGGGGGCTGATCATCATTACAGGACCAATGTGCAGGGAAGAATTTCCCTGTGTACCAGCCAAATGATAGCACAGATCCGCAATGCCCTGCCTTTGTGATATCACCGATGATGTCACATAGGGGGTGGGACCCATGGGTGTGTCCCGGGCACCACCAATTCTGAAGGTGGACCTGTGCCAAGTACCTATCTCACCGAGCAGTAGCTCCCAGCAGGCACCTGTTAGCTCTAAGTCCTTCACGGCCAACCTCCAGATACAGCTTAGGAGTTTGGCACATTGATATTGGTAGGGGCCCACCCAGGCCCTTATAGCAGTACCATGGATTGCTCCAGCAATTGTATTGTCCTTGTCCAGATCAATAGCTGATACAATAAACTCTCCTGCATTTCATGGACTCTTCTTGGTGAACATCAGTGATTCAATGATTCCAGAGCCGTCAGCTCGATGTCATTGTCACTCTTGTGATCGATGGGGCTGATCCCGAGGTGAGGATGCGCCAGCTGACGTGACGTTTCTCTACCAGATTTTCTACTGCACATGCTGAGAACTGAAGAGCAGCGCTGTCACGGGCCAATCAGAGCTGAGCGCAACTCGAGTTGCGGTGACTTGTGTTCTGAGGGGTGTGGTGAGAGAGGGAGAGATGTGGTCATTTTACAGTAAGGGGCGTCTCCCAAGCAAGTGCCCCAGATCCAGAGCAGAACAAAGACGTAACAAACGACTGCTGACATCAACACATTTACACCAGCCCCAGGTCATGTCTAAGTCCAGCGGGTGACCTTCTATGGCCTATTTATTACCCTTGTGTGAGGATGTGACCCTTCAAACACATCACAAAGGGTAAAAAATCTGGCAATGTCTTGTCACTTTGGGCCAGATCCAGAACTACGCCTGCAGGCGTATTTACGCCAGCTGTAAGCATAACTTCAGCTTTAAGTACGTTCTGCGCATGCGCCCAGCAGATGTTTCCTGTTGTCCTATTTACTATTACAAAAGTTAGGGTAGGGTT